>CM065706.1:29869523-29877023 GCA_017654935.2 Phymorhynchus buccinoides | reverse complement strand
CTGGTAAAGACCACTGACACAGATATACAGACATAGACACAATTTACAGTGAATTGTCTTCATAAGGTTTAACCTTGAGTGTGGCACACACAGCCTATTTCAATTTTGTCCATGATTGTGTTTGATAAAGGGGAGTCAATAAATTTCCGAAATATTATCACCAATAACGTGGGCGTTTGGGTTTTTGTTCATCATAGACACAGAAAGACACACACATACAGACAGAGACAGACAGACAGACACACACACACACACCACATACACTTACCTGCACCACAGACACACACACCACATACACACCCACACACCACACACACACACACATACACACACACATACACACACACACACCACACATACACACACACACATACACACACACACACACACACACACCACACACACACACACACCACACACACACACATACACACACCACACTCACATACCTGTACCACTGATCGTGTCAGAGGCCCGGTGTAGTGGGAACCAACCACACTGACTTTGTCCAAACTCACTGCACCCCACTGCTGATCCTGAGGAGACACTGCACTCATCGTGTAGCCCTTCAGCAAACCACCGTCACCTATATACACAAATCAATAATTTAAAAAAAGTACCATAACTTCCAAATTCAGTCTATACGCCTTGCTGTGTTCAGGTCAAAGTCACGGGGATCACAGAGCTGCTTATCCAAAATTTTCACTGTCAGTAATCCCAAGCTTTGAAATCCATTAAGGTATCTGTCAGTAATCTTCGGAACGTGATGAATACGACTATTAACGATAATCACTGATTACATATTTTGCGACTTTAATTTTTATTAAAACCCCCCCATAAAAATGTTATCTGATAATGTATTCACTATTATTATTATCATCATTATTGCTGCTTCCTGTCGAATAAAAGTTCTCTCGGCTCTGTTACAAATCCCTGAATGGTCTGGCTCCTCCTTATCTCGCTGATCTTCTGAACCTTTACACACCTCTTAGATCCCTCGTTACCGCACCAGGACCCTTGGCGAATGCTCCTTCTCTTTCCAGGCCCCCTCCTCTTGGAATAAACTCCCTTTACCTCTCCGTTCTGCCAACTCCCTTTCTTCATTTAAGTCTTCTCTCAAAACTACTCTTTTCAAATCATAGCCTGCTATATTTCTTTTTAAAGTACTGTGCCCCTTCCATCCACGTGTTTGTGTGCATGCGTGTTGTTTGTGTGTGTTGTGTGTGTGTGTGTGAGTGTAATGCGTTCATGTGTGTGTCTGTGTGTCTGTGTTTAGTGTGTGCGCGTGTATAATATATTTTTGTCGTTTATTTATTTCTATTGCTTGCTGGTTTATTCATTTATTATTGTAAACGCTTAGGGCTTTTTCAAGATTAGGCGCTATAAATGCTAATTATTATTACCCGGCCAGAAGCCGAGGTATTGTGATCGGTTTTGTGTGTCTGTGTGTGTGTGTGTCTGTGTATCGATTATCTTAAAAAACTACTGTTTGGACTTTGATTAAAATTGGCAGAGGGGTAGACAGCTTGAAAAGGAAGCTTCCTTTCGTTAATCAACACCGTGCTGACCTTGACCTTGAAGTTTGACCTTGAAAACCGAAATTTCCTTTTTTGGGCTATGTAATTTTCCCCCAGCTTTATTTCGTGAACTAGTGAACAGAATCGCTTCAAATTTTGTGTGGTGGTGTACCATGGTGCAAGGAAGTTTGTATAAAAGTTCAGCTGTATCTCGTGAACTACTGAACAGAATCGCTTCAAATTTTGGGCTATGTATTTTATGCGTTCTGTAAGGGTGGAAAGTGGTGTGTTTATTGGGGGGGGGGGGGTGGGGGGAGGGGGGGGGGGAGAGGACATCACTCGGTGCAAGGAAGTTTGAATAAACGTTCAGCTGTATCTCGTGAACTACTGAACAGAATCGCTTCAAATTTTGGGCTATGTATTTTATGCGCTCTGTAAGGGTGGAAAGTGGTGTGTTTATTGGAGGGTGGGGCAAGGAAGTTTGCATAAAAATTCAGCTGTATCTCGTGAACTACTGAACAGAATCGCTTCAAATTTTGGGCTATGTATTTTTATGCGTTCTGTAAGGGTGGAAAAGAATAAGTGGGTGTGTTTATTGGGGGGGTGGGGGGGGGGGGGGAGAGGACATAACTCTAGCGTACGGGTTTGCATTGTCACAATGCGTTGCTGCCGCTCGGCGATGCCCTTGTTATTATTATTTTTTTAATTGCTCACCTGGTGTGCTGTGATTGTGAAGGTGGTTGTACAGAAGCAGCTGTAGCTGACCGATGGCCAGGGACACCTGCACGGCGGGCACTATCTGGGGAAGGTGGGCCGAGTCCACACACATGCTGCCCGCTAGCTGGGCCGCCAGTAAGGCAGTGTCTCTGTGATCGAAGAAAAAATTGTCATCATCGTCATCACAGTCCACACACATGCTGCCCGCCAGCTGGGCCGCCAGAAGGGCAGTGCCTCTGTGATCAAAGAAAACATTGTCATCATCATCATCATCATCGTCATCATCATCGTTGTCATCATCATCATCATCATCGTTGTCATCATCGTCGTCATCATCATCGTCATCATCAACATCATCACAGTCTAGACATATATACCACCTGCCAACTGTGCTGCCAGGAAGGCAGTGTCTCTTAAATGAATGCAACATCATCATCATCATCATCATCACCACAATCATCCTTGTCATCACCACTGTCATCACAATCATCACCATCTATGCTACCATCATCATCATCATCATCATCTTTGCTATCATCACCACCATCATCATTATTATCATAACAGTCTGCACACATACTGCCCATGAATTGTGCCGTTAGTAAGGCAGTCCCCCCACCTTCTGGAAGTTCTGTGCTTGTAAATTCCTCTAATCTGTCACTCTTTGACTCTGCCTTTTCCCTTTACTTACTGTCATCTACTATCTTTCTGCCTTACTGGCCCATTCTCCTGCCTTTTTTCAAGAAACACTTTCAAAAAGATTTCCTCCAGCTGAAGTCGGACTTGCTGGGCTTAACTATTTCTTAGTTAGGTGCATAACGGCAGCATGACGCATTTGTGCTCATAATTAACAGGAAACTGTCTGAGCGATCGAAGAAGAAAAAGAAGTAAGGCAGTGTCTCTGAAACACATGCACGCACACACAGACACAGACACAGACAAACTAAAAGGCCTTGAAACAGCAAATTCCCACCTCGATGTTATGGAAGAAGACGAAGACGAAAGAACAAGAAGAAGAAGAAAGAAAAGAAGAGAGAAGAGGAAGAAGAGAAAAAAAAGAAGAGAAAAGAAGAAGAGAGAATAAAGAAGAAGAAGAAGAAGAAAGAAAAAAGAAAGAAGAAAAACGACCCAGAAACACAAACCACATTTTAGGGACTTTAACCTCTTCACTGCGCTGTTGATGAACGCTGTTCGTCACAGAATCCGCTGTGAGCAATGCTCTGTTGACGATCGTCGTTCGTCATGATTCAGAGCTTTCTCTGTTACGTACCGCATTGGTGAAAATCCTTCTTTCTAAGGTTTAATAGGCTCCCTTTACAACTCTCCTTACCCCCGCTGTAGGTTTCTTCTGGTGGTTCGTTCATTAGGAGGGTGTGTGGCCCAGATGTGTGTGTGTGTGTATGTATGTGTGTGTGTGTGTGTGTGGGGGGGGGGGTATGTATGTGTGTGTGTGTGTGTGTGTGTGTGTGTGTGTGTGTGTGTGTGTAGTATGTGTGTGTGAGTGTGTATAAGCAAACGAAAACCACTGGCGTGATTTTGTGTGTGTATGAAAATTTCCTTAGCATAGCCTATAGCAAAACATGATAGCAGCGAAAGGGCTAAGGAGATGCCTTTTTTTTTTTTCTCAGACTGAGACCCCTATAATAATAGAGTAAGAAACTATAATAACAACAAAATATATAGAGGGTGCGCCTTACGCCTATATGATGCACCTTAGAGTTCATAAGAAAAATACGGCAGCTCCCACCTTGATGTCAGCAGTGGTGAGGCGCCATTCTCCCCGCTCTCCTGTCGCGAAGTCACGGAATTCGACGAGCCGTCCACCACCACTCTCCACACCTGGGAGACAGCCAAGGCGCCCAGGTTGGACACGCGGGGCTCGGGCAAGGCCAAGGTCACCGCGTCAAGGTCGCTGCCGAGGTCAAAGCTCGAGTAGGTCGCAAACTCCTCCAGGCATTCGTCCCAGTACTGGAGTCGACAGGACACCTGCGGTAAAAGGAAATAAATATTAATCAATTTAATGCAAAACTGAACATTCTCTGGCCCTGTCTTGCGCACTGGGATGTGTGCGCCATCTACATAAGATTATCGTCCTTGCCTGTCATGAAGTAGTAGTAGTTTATAGCCACAGAAAATGATCTGCTCCTGACTCGTCACTAGGTGCATGGGTGCTCTTGGGAAATTTCAAAAATCCTGCAAGACAGGAGGGATCCAAGGGGCTGCCCAGTTAACTTGACGTAAACAATCCTAAAAATAAAAAGTTCCTGGAAAAGGCATGTAAATGTTTATCTGTATTCATTTCCTTTTACATTCTACACATGCGAGAAACAAAATGTTTATAAATAGGAAATTCGTTGCTTCTCAAATTCTCATAATCTGGCGACGCTGGCTCCAGGCAATAAAAAAAATCTTGCATTTCAGGACATCCTGAAAGCAGGAGCATCCATGTAGGTGGCATAGGCAGTTCAGGCCTAAAATTATCGCCCTTTCTTGTCGGCAAGAAGTAGCGTAAAGCCCCATTGAAATAGGAGACGTATGTATGCTTGTATGTGCGTGTCTGTGTGTGTCAGAAACTTTGGGCTGGAAAATGGCTGGCAGTGAAAAAGGTTAAAAAACAGTCTACTGGCTGCAGGCATCAGAATACTCCAGAGTCCAATCCGCGGACGAACAGCACTCGCCATGACTCGGAGTCGACATCGAGTCGGACCCCACAAAACTCTAGTCCGTAGTCGGCATCATTGCGATCATTCGCTACCCGATTTCTCACGGAAAAGTTCAAAGTTCTCACATCATCGTAGTCTCCCGCGATCATATCCTCTAAATCGACTCAAATCACAATCACTGTCATCAAAACAAACTCTGAAACAGTGAAAGTAAGAGTCTAGAGAGCTCTAAACTCGGAAGAAAAAACAAACATGGCCATGATTTTTTCGTTTCCGAAGGTGCAGTATGAAAATAAACTGTTTAAGAATACCATTTGAGAATAAGATCGCACTGCCTAATGAAGTACAAACCGCGGCCGGCAGTGCCAAAACCGCGGCCAGTGGCTAACAAAACCGCGGAAATCCGCGGGCCGTTCTGATGCCTGTGGCTGGGAGGTCTTGGGTTCGAGTCCCATCAGAGGCGAGGGTTTTTTCGGTCCTGGACCGACTCCTACCCAGAGTGAGTGGCTATGGGCTCAATGGGAAGACTGAAACCACACAGTCGAGCTTCATCCGCTTAACGGATGTGATTCTGAGAGTGTTGCTCTAATTTCAAGACCAGCACTGCAGGTGTCTGTAGTTCTCGAGGCCTGGTTAACGCCAGGATATCATTATGAAAGGAAGCGTAGAATACAGCCCTGTCATGCAGTCTCAGACCGATACGGAACTCCATAGCAGCAGCATCATCGTCATCATCATAGTCATCCGCCTCCATTGACCTCCATCAATCATTAAAAAAGAAAAATGTCTCAAATTCTGTGGCTTTGCACAGCACACACCTGCTCTCATGGTGACCTCACGCACACGGCACATGCACACACACACACACCACACACACACGCACACACACACACAAAACACACACGCGCACGCGCACGCGCATGTGCACACACACACAACACACACACACACACACACACACACACACGCACACGCGCACAAACAAAAACACACTTTGCACACACCACCACACACACGCACACACACTCACTCACACACACACACGCCACACACACGCACACACACACGCACACACACACTTAGGTACCTGTGATTGCTGTTCACCCAGGGGCACAGGTAGGGAGGTAAGGGAGGTAATGCAGCGCTGATCAGGGTAGGTCCAGGTTAGACAACTCTCCGTGTCCCCCTCCCCCTCCCCTCCGCTGATGGCTGCGTGACCCACCTCCGGCAAAACGCTGTGTCCTGCGTCTGAGAAAGCATCAACAGTATCATGTCGTCGTCATACCCTGGCTTAAAGACTCCATGGATCATCCCAACAGCCAAAAGCACTTGAACACTATGGTACAAATGCACCAGCTAGGGATGAGAAACATTTACGTACGTGTGTGACCGTGGTTTTTGATTACCCCGCCATGTGAGCTAGCCACACTCCGACTTCGGAGGAAAACACTATCAACATCATTACTGGTTGGGGCGGGGGGGGTGTAGGGAGGGAGGTGGGTGTTAGTGTGTTGTGTTATGATTATATGCAGTGCGGGTTTTGCGGTTTTTTTCATTTGAATGCCAATCATTCTCTAATGTTCATTTCATAGATATGTATGGTGAGGATACGTGAAGCCAGTTTGTTAGAAATGTTTGTACGAATGGTGAGTGAAAAGCGCATTTGAGTTGCTTTGCAAGATTATGCGCTATAAAAGCATTATTAATTACTATTATTATTATCTTCATATTATCATCAAAAATAGTATTATCATCATCATTATCATACACTCTGGTGTAGAGTGGCACAGTGGTAGCGCGTTCGCTTCGTGTCCAAGTAAACCCGAGTTCGAACCTGGGTACAGGGGATTTTTCCTCTCACTCATTTGCACTAGGGCCTTAACGGTTTGAACGTGGAGTCTTTCGGATGAGACGATAAACCGAGGTCCCGTGTGCCCATGCACTTAGCATACGTTAAACATACGGTTAACCCAGTGGCAACGAAAAAAGTTGTCATTTGGTAAAAAATTTACCCCCCCCCCCCCCCCCCCGCCCCCCCCCCCCATTCATCAGTGACAAAAATCGCATGACACAAAAAAATAAAATAATAATAAAATGGGTGGCGCGCCTCTGGCTGCGACGCGCTCCCCAGGTGGGAGCAACCCGAATTTTCACAGAGACGCCTCTGTGACTATAAAGTACCTAATACCTAATCATCATCATCACCACTTTAATCCTCCTCCTCCTCATCACTATCACTGTCATTAATGCCATTATCATCATCATCATCATCATTAGCATCCACAACATGACCATCATTATTATCATGATTACCATCATTTTCATCATCAGTCAAAAGCAAACAGACTGCCTTATTCACCTCTGGAACAAGGTCCACTGCTGCTGATAAAATTAACATTGACATTGTTGGATCCCGCCCCCCCCCCGTGAGTATTCGTCGTATCAGCGACTCGTTACCACTTTCGATGTCTAGACTCACAATAGACTGTACTGAGTACGGCAATCGTTGCCTCTCTTCTCACGATTTTGCCCTCACTTATAGGGCGCCCTCGTTTATTAGGCGCATAGGTCGAAATTGGAGGTAAAAAATATCACCTTATAGT
>CM065706.1:29855051-29869023 GCA_017654935.2 Phymorhynchus buccinoides | reverse complement strand
GAAGAGCAGACCCCCAAATTTCACAGAGATAATGTCTCTTGCGCTAGACTAGACACATCATACCAAATACCCCCCCCCCGTAAAAAAAAAATCTCAAAAAAAACTAAATTCATATTCATTGTTTAATTTGTCGACCATGAATCAGGTTGGACCTTCAAAAAACATCGCATGAATGGAACGTGGTCTTGTATAAGGCCAGCATGGGGTCTATAATAAGGCGACGGGGTACTAATAAGCGCGTATAGCGCTGATTTTAATACTTACAATGTCTCAGAGAAGGTCTAGGCTCTTTATGTGGGAGGGAGCTTAATAATGGGCATGGTCTTAATCAAGAAGGAAGGTTCACATGCTAAGTAGGAGTATCTCAATCAGCACTGCATTATGCCAAAGTGCCTCCTATCTCCCCGTAAGCAATACCCGGCGTAAGCCTTTTATCCAATTTCCCCTCTCTCGCCCACGTGCACATACTGCCGGCAAGACTTAGTACAGCGCCGGAAGATAAACATACCCCCCGGTAACTCCTTCTTCCTATATGAGATAGTGTAGGCAAGTACATAGGTCTTATACGGGAGGGAGTCTTATAATGGGAGGTCTTATAAGGGAGGTACCACAGTACTCCTATCTTCAATCCACTGAGTACTGAGTAGGTGTTCACAAAGACTGACCTTTGCTCCAGGAAGTTGTTCCACTCCAGCGCAGGGATCTGAACACTGGGGGACACCTGGCTGACATTGTGCTTCATGGCTGACACCACCTGGCTCCATTCACCTGTGGTACATCATCATCATTATCAACATCATCACTGTTGTCATCATCATTATCATTATCAACATCATCACTGTTGTCATCATCACCATCATCATCATTGTCGTCATCATCAACTTCAACATCATCATCATCATTGTCAACACCTGGCTGACTTTGTGCTTCATGGCCGACACCACCTGGCTCCATTCACCTGTGGTACATCATCATCAACATCATCACTGTTGTCATCATCATCATCATCATCATCATCATTATCAACACCTGGCTGACTTTGTGCTTCACTGCTGACACCACCTGGCTCCATTCACCTGTGACACATCATCATCAACATCATCACTGTTGTCATCATCATCATCATCATCATCATTATCAACACCTGGCTGACTTTGTGCTTCACTTCTGACACCACCTGGCTCCATTCACCTGTGACACATCATCATCAACATCATCACTGTTGTCATCATCATCATCATCATCATCATTATCAACACCTGGCTGACTTTGTGCTTCACTGCTGACACCACCTGGCTCCATTCACCTGTGACACATCATCATCAACATCATCACTGTTGTCATCATCATCATCATCATCATCATTATCAACACCTGGCTGACTTTGTGCTTCACTGCTGACACCACCTGGCTCCATTCATATCTTTTTCAGGTATGAAATAAAATGTTCAAAATTAGGGCGCTCTCTTTCACATCTGCATTTATAAATGACAAATGTTGCTAATAACTATTTATTAGCAAGGCGCGCAAAGCACCTGCACTCATGATCGACAGGAAACTGTCCGAGCGTTCAAATGACGAAGAAAGAAGAATATCAATACACTATAGCACCCCAAGGTATTGTCTGTTTATGATGTTTTGTGTGTGTGTGTGTGTGTGTGTGTGTGTGTGCGTGTGCACCTCCATTGTAACTCTTACTGTTAATATTAGTAGTCACAAAGGAAATGCTATAATTACTATATGTATCAAATTGTTACTTGTTATTGTCAATGTTATTTATGAAGACGATGGTGATGATGATAAGGCTGATATTACTATTGCTATTTTTGTGACTACCATTCTTCTCTTCTTATTGTTGATATCATAATGTTGCTTTTGCTTGTAGTTGCTGCTGTAGTTGTCATCGCCCTTATCCCCACTGTAACTTCTATTGCATGTGCGTGTGAGCGTGTGTGTTTCTTCATGAAAATGTGTATAACTATGAAAAAATGTTCAATACAAAAAAATATACCAAGACACTCACCCGTAGATAAACTGGCGGACTGCAGCGTCAGCTGGTACTGCCGGTCTTCCACGCAGGCCCCTGTCTGCTGCGTCAGCCCGCTCTGCAGCGCCCGCTGAAACAGCTCCCGGTGCACCGGGTAGCGGGGCAGGGGGTTGTCCGCGAACGGTTGCACGTGGACCGATGACCACCGCACCAACAGGAAGTCGTGCGTCACTGTGGAAACCCGGTCGACAACGCTGCCGCTCCCCGGGAAGGCATTCGCGGGGTTGTTCGCGGAAACATCCGGACTGTCGCCGGTTTCAGGCGAGGTTTCTGGGAAGGTCTTCACGGGGTTCGCGGAGACATCCGGACTGTCGCCGGTTTCTGAGGTCTTCGCGGGGTTGTTCGCGGAAACATCCGGACTGTCGCCGGTTTCTGGGGAGGTTTCTGGGAAGGTCTTCGCGGGGTTGTTCGCGGAAACATCTGGACTGTCGCCATTTTTTTGGGAGGTTTTGGTGCTGAGGGTCTTGCCGACTTGGGGGAAAGGTTCCTTGATGGGGATGAAGAGGCGCAGCGAGGCGAGGTCGACGTAGATCAAAGGCAGGGTGTGGGAGGAGATGGGGGTGGGGGTGGGGCGCCTGTGCGTGGGTGGGTGGTGGGGAGGAAGGGAAGGAGAAAGAGACGGTTTGTCGGGAGAGAAACGAAGGTGAGGCATCAAGGAAGGTGTCCCGCCCCCGTCGCCGCCACAATGCCACGTCTGCCAGAGAGAGAGGGGGAGGGGGCGAGGGAAGGGAAATGCAGGACCACGTCCACGGGCTCCACCTTCACGCAGACCTCGCTGATCGACGGGTGGAAGTACATCCCCTCTCCATCCCCTCCTCCCACCCTCCCCTCTCCTCCTCCGCCCCCACCCCCTTCCCCTTCACACAGCGAGGTGAGGTCCACCCTCATCCTCCTCATCTTGCGCCGGACGCTGGAGCACAGCGCGCGCGTGAGCGTCAGGGACAGCAGGTTGTGCGGGCTGTCCGTGGCGAAGTCTCCCCGGGAGGGGAAGGGGTTGGGGGGGTGGGAGGGGTTGGGGGACTGTCTCTCTCCGGGGAGGACCAGGAGGTGTGGGGGTGGTGGGGGTGGGAGGCATGAGCAACGCGCACGGACTGGGGAAGGTCCCGGGACGTGGACACCAGAACTGGGAAAGCGGCGTCCTTGACACGCTCACCTGATTCACTGCAGAAGAAAAGAAGAAAAAAATGCAATAAAATCGGAATTCAACGGGGTTTGTTCTTAACCTTTTCCTGGTGTGTTTTTGTTCTTTCTTGGGCATTTTCTTTCTCCATGTTTCTTGTGCACATTCATAAACAAACAAAAGAAAATACCATTTCAGTTTAACAATTATCAAGAGGCAAAGCCTTCAAGGCTCATTCAGGGGTGTGGGTGTGTGTGTGTGTGTGTCTAAGTACAAGATTGCCAACAAAAAATGACTTTGAGATTGAGGGTCGTAAACATGAGGGTGTTTTAAAGTACAAGATTGCCAACAAATAATGACTTTGAGATTGAGGGTCGTAAGCATGAGGGGGGGGATGTTTAAGTACAAGATTGTCAACAAAAAATGACTGAGATTGAGGGTCGTAAGCATGAGGGGGGGATGTTTAAGTACAAGATTGTCAACAAATAATGACTTTGAGATTGAGGGTCGTAAGCATGAGGGGGGGATGTTTAAGTACAAGATTGTCAACAAATAATGACTTTGAGATTGAGGGTCGTAAACATGAGGGGGGGTGTTTAAAGTACAAGATTGCCAACAAATAATGACTTTGAGATTGAGGGTCGTAAGCATGAGGGGGTGTTTAAAGTACAAGATTGTCAACAAATAATGACTTTGAGATTGAGGGTCGTAAGCATGAGGGTGTGTTTTAAGTACAAGATTGTCAACAAATAATGACTTTGAGATTGAGGGTCGTAAGCATGAGGGGGTGTTTAAAGTACAAGATTGTCAACAAATAATGACTTTGAGATTGAGGGTCGTAAGCATGAGGGGGGTGTTTAAAGTACAAGATTGCCAACAAATAATGACTTTGAGATTGAGGGTCGTAAGCATGAGGGTGTTTAAAGTACAAGATTGTCAACAAATAATGACTTTGAGATTGAGGGTCGTAAGCATGAGGGGTGTGTTTAAAGTACAAGATTGTCAACAAATAATGACTTTGAGATTGAGGGTCGTAAGCATGAGGGGGGTGTTTAAAGTACAAGATTGTCAACAAAAATGACTTTGAGATTGAGGGTCGTAAGCATGAGGGTGTTTAAAGTACAAGATTGTCAACAAATAATGACTTTGAGATTGAGGGTCGTAAGCATGAGGGTGTGTTAAAGTACAAGATTGCCAACAAATAATGACTTTGAGATTGAGGGTCGTAAACATGAGGGGGTGTTTAAGTACAAGATTGTCAACAAAAAATGACTTTGAGATTGAGGGTCGTAAGCATGATGGGGGTGTTTAAGTACAAGATTGCCAACAAATAATGACTTTGAGATTGAGGGTCGTAAACATGAGGGGGGTGTTTAAAGTACAAGATTGCCAACAAATAATGACTTTGAGATTGAGGGTCGTAAGCATGAGGGTGTTTAAAGTACAAGATTGTCAACAAATAATGACTTTGAGATTGAGGGTCGTAAGCATGAGGGGGGTGTTTAAAGTACAAGATTGTCAACAAATAATGACTTTGAGATTGAGGGTCGTAAACATGAGGGGGGTGTTTAAAGTACAAGATTGTCAACAAATAATGACTTTGAGATTGAGGGTCGTAAGCATGAGGGGTGTTTAAAGTACAAGATTGCCAACAAATAATGACTTTGAGATTGAGGGTCGTAAACATGAGGGGGGTGTTTAAAGTACAAGATTGTCAACAAATAATGACTTTGAGATTGAGGGTCGTAAGCATGAGGGTGTTTAAAGTACAAGATTGTCAACAAATAATGACTTTGAGATTGAGGGTCGTAAGCATGAGGGTGTGTTTAAAGTACAAGATTGTCAACAAATAATGACTTTGAGATTGAGGGTCGTAAGCATGAGGGTGTTTAAAGTACAAGATTGTCAACAAAAAAATGACTTTGAGATTGAGGGTCGTAAACATGAGGGTGTTTAAAGTACAAGATTGTCAACAAATAATGACTTTGAGATTGAGGGTCGTAAGCATGAGGGGTGTTTAAAGTACAAGATTGCCAACAAATAATGACTTTGAGATTGAGGGTCGTAAGCATGAGGGGGTGTTTAAAGTACAAGATTGTCAACAAATAATGACTTTGAGATTGAGGGTCGTAAACATGAGGGGGTGTTTAAAGTACAAGATTGTCAACAAATAATGACTTTGAGATTGAGGGTCGTAAGCATGAGGGGGTGTTTAAAGTACAAGATTGTCAACAAATAATGACTTTGAGATTGAGGGTCGTAAGCATGAGGGGGTGTTTAAAGTACAAGATTGTCAACAAATAATGACTTTGAGATTGAGGGTCGTAAGCATGAGGGTGTGTTAAAGTACAAGATTGTCAACAAAAAATGACTTTGAGATTGAGGGTCGTAAGCATGAGGGGTGTTTAAAGTACAAGATTGCCAACAAATAATGACTTTGAGATTGAGGGTCGTAAGCATGAGGGTGTTTAAAGTACAAGATTGTCAACAAAAAATGACTTTGAGATTGAGGGTCGTAAGCATGAGGGGGGTGTTTAAAGTACAAGATTGCCAACAAAAAATGACTTTGAGATTGAGGGTCGTAAGCATGAGGGGGGTGTTTAAGTACAAGATTGTCAACAAAAAATGACTTTGAGATTGAGGGTCGTAAACATGAGGGTGTTTAAAGTACAAGATTGCCAACAAATAATGGCTTTGAGATTGAGGGTCGTAAACATGAGGGGGGTGTTTAAAGTACAAGATTGCCAACAAATAATGACTTTGAGATTGAGGGTCGTAAGCATGAGGGGGTGTTTAAAGTACAAGATTGCCAACAAATAATTACTTTGAGATTGAGGGTCGTAAGCATGAGGGTGTTTAAAGTACAAGATTGCCAACAAATAATGACTTTGAGATTGAGGGTCGTAAACATGAGGGGGTGTTTAAAGTACAAGATTGTCAACAAATAATGACTTTGAGATTGAGGGTCGTAAACATGAGGGGGTGTTGTTTAAGTACAAGATTGCCAACAAATAATGACTTTGAGATTGAGGGTCGTAAGCATGAGGGTGTTTAAAGTACAAGATTGTCAACAAATAATGACTTTGAGATTGAGGGTCGTAAGCATGAGGGTGTTTTAAAGTACAAGATTGCCAACAAATAATGACTTTGAGATTGAGGGTCGTAAGCATGAGGGTGTGTTTAAAGTACAAGATTGTCAACAAATAATGACTTTGAGATTGAGGGTCGTAAGCATGAGGGTGTTTAAAGTACAAGATTGTCAACAAAAAAATGACTTTGAGATTGAGGGTCGTAAGCATGAGGGTGTTTAAAGTACAAGATTGTCAACAAATAATGACTTTGAGATTGAGGGTCGTAAGCATGAGGGTGTTTAAAGTACAAGATTGTCAACAAATAATGACTTTGAGATTGAGGGTCGTAAGCATGAGGGGGGTGTTTAAAGTACAAGATTGCCAACAAATAATGACTTTGAGATTGAGGGTCGTAAACATGAGGGTGTTTAAAGTACAAGATTGTCCAACAAATAATGACTTTGAGATTGAGGGTCGTAAACATGAGGAGGGGGTGTTTAAAGTACAAGATTGCCAACAAATAATGACTTTGAGATTGAGGGTCGTAAACATGAGGGGGGTGTTTAAAGTACAAGATTGCCAACAAATAATGACTTTGAGATTGAGGGTCGTAAGCATGAGGGGTGTTTAAAGTACAAGATTGTCAACAAATAATGACTTTGAGATTGAGGGTCGTAAACATGAGGGGGGTGTTTAAAGTACAAGATTGTCAACAAATAATGACTTTGAGATTGAGGGTCGTAAACATGATGGGGGTGTTTAAAGTACAAGATTGTCAACAAATAATGACTTTGAGATTGAGGGTCGTAAGCATGAGGGGGTGTTTAAAGTACAAGATTGCCAACAAATAATGACTTTGAGATTGAGGGTCGTAAGCATGAGGGTGTTTAAAGTACAAGATTGTCAACAAATAATGACTTTGAGATTGAGGGTCGTAAGCATGAGGGGGGGATGTTTAAGTACAAGATTGTCAACAAATAATGACTTTGAGATTGAGGGTCGTAAGCATGAGGGAGTTTAAAGTACAAGATTGTCAACAAATAATGACTTTGAGATTGAGGGTCGTAAGCATGAGGGAGTTTAAAGTACAAGATTGTCAACAAATAATGACTTTGAGATTGAGGGTCGTAAGCATGAGGGGGGGATGTTTAACTCATTCGCATCACAACGAATTTGAATTATTAAAAAACCTCACAAATCACTCCAGCCATACACACAAACAAAACATACATAAACAAAAGGAGAAATGAAGGAAGATTACAGGTTTTTACTTCAGGTTTAGACGCAGGGAAGTGCTAGATCAGACTTTTTTTATATAGACTTTATATAGAAAAACTCTCCACATCGATTCATTACCCCCACAACAAACCATTACAAAACCAAAGTCAGAGGCAAAATTGTGGCCTAATGGAGCAAAGCGAGTTCAGAAGTGACCAAGGTATGGTGTGCACACAAATTTACTTCCCTTGAAGCAAATGCATCAAATTGACAGCTACCTATTAATTCCAGACATATATGGCCAGAACGAATTGAATGAATTAAGTATAAGATTGCCCCCCCAAAAAAAAGAAGTTAAAACGAAGTGAGCCCAAAACGAAACACATACTGTATTTTTCGGAGTACAAGGTGCACATTATTATACAAATTCTGTGCATGTGTGTGTGCGTGTGTGATGAAGATGATGATGGTGGCAGTGGTGGCAATGATGACCCTCATCATCATCACCACCACTACCATCATCATCATCATCATCATCACCACCACCATCATCATCATCATCATTATCTTCATCATTGTCATCATCCTCATTATCATCACCATCATCATTGTCGTCGTCGTCATCATAAAGATCATTATAATCACCATAATCACACCCCAAATTTATACAAAATTCTGATACTGTTATTATCCTTTCTTACTTCTTCTTCTTCTTCGATCGCTCAGTTTCCTGTCAATTATGAGCGCAGATACGTCATGCTGCTGTCATGCGCCTAACTAAGAAATAGTTAGGCCCAGCAAGTCCGACTTCGGCTGAATGAAAAAAGCCTTGTTACCTTAATCCCTAACCCTCAATAAAGATCATTTTGACTGCAGCAGTACAGTGTCTCCTCGGTTGGTTGCCTCCTGACGGACTAACATAAATTGGCTCCCCTTGAACTGCTGGTCTCGGATTCTGCGACCTGAACGTGCGGAGGTGTGGCTGCGAATTGGAATGAGCGGCGTGGGAGCAACGCCACTGTACGGCCCAGAAGATGGGACAGCAAAAAATAAAATAAATAAAAAATAAAAAGGGAAAAAACCCTCTGACAGTAGAAGAAACTAATCCCCTGTGAGAAATTCTTAATCCTCTGAAATCTGCGGATCCTCTGACAGTTCTGATGCCTCACCCCCCCACAAACACACCCCACATACAAACACCCACACACCCACAAACACTCCCCCCCCCCCACACACACACACATAAACACCCATACAAACACACACACACAGAGATTTACCTGTGTCCAAATCTGGAGATGTTCAGATTGCCGACAGAGGCCTTGACCTTGCTGTAGACCTGTTGTACGTCACAGGACAACGCCACATCCTCCACCGTGATATGCACCTCTGGATACAGCAACAAACACACATCGTCATCGTTATTATCACCATCACCATCATCATCACCACCACTACCATCATCATTGTCGTCATCCTCATCATGAAAGTAATTTGTGACCACTAGGACCTTTGCACACAGGAACAACAAATCAAGCTTTCGGGTAGGAAAAAGGTCCTTTAATAGAAAGAAGAAAAACCCCACAGACGTTTCAGACTATAAGTCCGTTTTCAATGTAAGGACACAAAAAGGAAACACAACAAAAGTTGCTGTAGACCTGTTGCACGTCACAGGACAACGCCACATCCTCCACTGCGATACGCACCTCTGGATACAGCAACAAACACACATCATCATCGTCATCATCATCATCGTCATCACCACCACTACCATCATCATCATTGTCGTCATCATCATCATCATCGTCGTCATCATCAGCAGCATCACCACCAACATCATCATCATCATCATCATTGTCGTCATCATCAACATCATCATAATCACCATCAACATCATCTTCATCCTCATTATCATCATCATCATCATCATCGTCATCATCATCATCATCATCAACATCATTATAATCACCATCAACATCATCTTCATCCTCGTCCTCATTATCATCACCATCATCTTCATTATCATCACCATCATTATCGTCATCATCATCACCACCACCATCATCATTATCTTAGTCATCATCCTCATTATCATCACCATCATCGTCATCATCAAACCATCATTATAATCACCACAACATTACCAACCACCACCATCATCATCATCATCATCGTTATTACCACCATCAATTATCATCTTCATCATCATCCTCATTATCATCACCATCATCGTCATCATCAACATCATTATAATCACCATCAACCTTACCACCACTACCATCATCATCATCATCATCGTTATTACCACCATCAATTATCATCTTCATCATCATTATCATCACCATCATCATCGTCGTCATTGTCATCATCAACATCATTATAACCTCACCACCACTACCATCATCATCATCACCACAACAATGATGACCACGGTACATGTAGCTAACAAATATAGCCGTTGTCAAAAACACCTAGCTTACGCTGTATGCTTCAAGCTAGGTGCTAAGTGTCCTGTCATTACACATATACATACCACACACACACACACACATCGGCATCGATATATCTCTCTCTCTCTCATACATACTCTAGCAGGCTCCTTTTTTATTTTTCTCTTCTTTACGATGTCTCTATCAGCGTCCATGTCTCAATCTTTTTTTCTTGTCCCACCTCTTGCTCTCTCCCTTCCAAAGTATGATTGTACTTCTATTTATGTTTTGTACATAATGTGTTTGCTAGTCATGATTTATGTATGATTTGTTTTTGATATTTGTTCATTGTGTTTTGGTTCCGTACGCCAAGTTCCATTGTTGATCTTTACATTTTATTGATTCAGTATGTTTTTTCTTTTCATGACGACAGGATGAAAAAAAGCTTGTAGCTTACTCTTTTAACGTCAATAAAGATAATTTTGACTTGACTTGACTTGACACACACACAACAATATACGGTACTTATACGGAGCTGGATCTTGATAGAAATCAAATCAAAGCGTACACACACAGACACAGACACACACTCAATTTAATCAAAAACCTGTCCATAATTCTTAGAATAAGTTGTCCACATACAGAAGGATACACAAATAAATAAACCAAAAAGTAAAGCTTTTCAATCCATAAATGACTTTCTTTTATTTTCAAAAGGTTGGGTTTTTACAAACTTTTTTTCCTTAGCGGATGTTAACGAAAATGACTAACCAGCCTCATTCCCATCCAGCAGACTGAGGGCAACTCGCGGCAGAACACACTGCAGCCACGCGCTCAGCTTCACCGGCGCGCTTCTCCCGTCCCCGAGTTCCCACGACGACGAGGCGCCAGACACCACGGTGTGCAGCGGGCTGCCGTGGCAACAACCTGCGTCGTCCGACATCTCCGTGGTTACCGCCTCCGTGGTTACCGCGTCAGGGGTGCCGGGATCGGGGTGCGTTTGAGAGTGACTGGGACTACCTCCCTGCTCTTCTCTCCCCGCCCCCTGCTCTCTCTCTGTAGTAATCATATAGTAAAAAGGCAAAGTTGTGTCTGTGTGTCTGTGTGTGTGTGTGTGTGTGAAACACAAAACGGGCCTTATAACTCCGCCGTTTTTCGACCGAATCGCTTCAAATTTGTTGCGAGCGTCGCTGTTTCTCTCTCTCAGAGGAGGGGAGGGGGGGGGGGGGGGGGGGGGCGCGCACGAGAGTAGCTGTTTCTCTCTCTCTCTCTGTCTGTCTCTCTCTCTCTGCCTTTGTCTCTCTGTCTCTCTCTCTGTGTCTCATGTCTCTGTATGTCTATGTGTCTCTCTGTCTGTCTCTCTCTCTCTGCCTGTCTGTCTGTCTGTCTCTCTCTCTCTAATAACATAATATTTTGCGGACCCGGCGAAACCGCTACTCAGCATTACCGGTTCTTGGCGGTACTGGTACTAGGCGTTACCAGTTCTGGGATTTGCCAGTACTAGGCATTGCGCTAGTAATAATAATAATAACAAAAATAAATGCGAATATTTATACATTTATATTTACCTTGAATAAGCCCTAAGCGCTTTAAAAAAAATAGATGTCCAGTCAACAAGCAGGTAACAAATTACACCCGCACTCTCTCATCTAATACCACGAGTCGAGTGGTGGATAGATCTTAAATGACACACAACAACACACACACACATGCACTCAGTCCCCTACGGGGGATACCACGGGGTCTTTTGCATAAATAGTTCTCCCACCTTTTGGAAGTTCTGTGCTTGTAACTTCCTCTAATCTGTCACTCTCTTTGCCTTTTCCCTTTGCTTACTGTCATCTACTATCTTTCTACCTTTCCGGTCCGGTCCATTCTCCATCCTTTTTTTCAAGAAACACTTTCAAAAACGATTTCCTCCAGGCAAAGTCGGACATGCCAGGCCTAATTATTTCTTAGTTAGGCGCATAACGGCAGCATGATGCATCTGCGCTCATAATTGACAGGAAACTGAAGAATAACAAAACATATGACTATTCATGTACTTTTACATTTACCTTGAATGAGCCCTAAGCGCTTTACAAAAAAAGGATGTCCAGTCAACAAGCATGTAACAAATTACATCCGTGCTCTCTCATCTAATATCAAGAGTCGAGTGATGGGATAGATCTTAAATGACAGACACACACAAACACACCAAACACACACAACCACGAAGCACACGTAACACCATACAGTTATTGTAATTGCAAGTGAGAAACTTCTTCATAATGCGCGTATGTGGTGCGTTGCCACGTGGTTCTTCTACCTGTGCAATGTTATATGTACAGGTGTGTTGGTGTTGTTGTTTAACAGGTGTTACACACACACACACACACACACACACACACACACACACACACACACACACACACACACACACACACACACACATACACACACACACACACACATACACACACACACACACACACACACACACACTCAGTCCCCTACGGGGATACCAAGGGGTCTTTTGTACAAACAGTTCCCCCACCTTCTGGAAGTTCTGTGCTTGTATCTTCCTCTAATCTGTCACTCTCCTTGACTCTTCCCTTTCCCTTTGCTTACCGTCATCTGTTTATGTCTCTGCCTTATTTATCCCTTCTCCTGCCTTTGTTCTAAAAACAAATTTACCAAAAATTATCTCCAGCTGAAGATGTACATGCGGGGTCTAACATTTTCTCAGTCATGCACACGATGGCAGCATGACGCATCTGCACTCATATGACCCCCCAAAATGTCTGAGAAATCGAAGAACCAACCCTCCCCCTCCCTACACATACAGACCAAGCAAATAAACATACCATATTTTCTGGGCTATAAGCCGCTACTTTTTTCTTCAACTTTGACCCCTGCGGCTAAAACAACGATTGCAGCTAATTTGTGAATATTTCCTCTTCCGTGTCTTAGGCTGGTCGTCCACTCCAGCCTGTGCGCGTTGACATCGTCAATCTCGGTTAAAAGCGAACCGTTCTCAGGCCGAAACTGAAGAATTTAACCAGCGATATCACAATCTGACCACTAAATTTCACCACTTTCATGCACACATGAAACAGTCGCGTTTCATAATCATAATGCCTCTCACTTTCTCTCTCTCATTCTCTTTCTTCCTCTCTCGCTCTTCTTTTTCTGTCTCTCTCTCTCTCTCTCTCACTTTCTCTCTCTCTCTCTCTCTCTTTCTCTCTCACTCATCTTTTTCTGGCTCTCTATCTCTCTCTATGCCTCACCCTCTGTAGTGGCGTGTGCGTGTTGGGGGTTGGCGTGCTGTTTGACGGGCAACAACAGCTGGTGGGTGCAGTGTTGGGCTAACTGCCACCCTGCCACTGAGACGTTGGTCAGGATTTCCGCCACGCGGCTTAGTGTGGAAACCTGGGTGGGGGAAAATTTTTTTTGGTAATTGGTACTTAATAGTGACAGAGGCGTCTCAATGAAATTCGCATGGGTGCATGTGGTAACCCAAGCTTTTGACTGAACCTTCCATCATAACCCTTGGAACAGCTGCTACCTCGAGCACAAGTCCATATAGAAGAGCCTTTCAGGGTTCCCAGGGCTTTCAGCTATCCCCAAGTAAGGACCTTGTAAGGACCTGTAGGCCTAAGGATAATGTCCATCTTTTAGCCAACGATCTTGAAAGGAACACTTTCCCAGCATTGTGAACAATGTCTAAGCAGATAGAAAAACTATGGCTGACACAGATATACGCGTTTTCTCGCAAAACGACACCAGGATAAAGAACGAGATTTCAGACCAATTTCTCTTGACAACTCGCGGTGCATCGTTCGTCTGCTAAGCTGTCAGTTGAAACGGGAAGGTGGGGGAGGGGGGTAAGGTGGAGTAGGTGCTGAGCGATGTTTCTCAAGTGTAAAAGTGCTGCTTCTGCGATCTATTTTGAGTATGGTCTTGCTGCTCAGGGCAGTTTTTTGGCAGCTGTCAGGACTTGTAAGGACCTTGAAGTGAATGTAAGCACTTGTAAGGCCTTATTTGGAAATTTCAATTGGTCAAGACTTATAAGGACTGGTAAGGCCCCTATGAACCATGCCTTTTC
>CM065706.1:29842551-29850051 GCA_017654935.2 Phymorhynchus buccinoides | reverse complement strand
TAGAAAGGGGCATGTCCACAATGCTACAAACCACAGTGGACTGGGCAGTGCCTCCAGGGGTGGGGTTCCTAGGGACACCTTCCTGTCATTCATTTCAAACAACAACAACAAAATATACCGAGACTCACTGTGAGATCTCCCTCATTGCTATAGAGAAGTGGCCTTAGCCAGACGCAGGCCCACATTACTGGAACCACTTTCTTCAAGGGCGAAGAACATTCAACCCAAATAACCAAGACTCACTGTGAGATCCCCCAGGCTGCAATGGAGAAGTCGCCTTAGCCAGGGGCATGTCCACAACGTTGGAGGCCACAGTGGACTGGGCAGTGTCACCATGGGTGGGGTTCCTAGGAACACCTTCCAGTTATTCATCCCAACAACAACAAAATACACCAAGACTCACTGTGAGATCTCCCTCACTGCAATGGAGAAGTTGGCTATTAGCCAGGGGCGAGTCCACAACGTTAGAAACCACACTGGAGCAACTTTCTTCAGGGGCGAGTTGTCTCTGGGCTTGCTGCCTGCTGCGTACTCAACCAAAATACACCAAGACTTACTGTGAGACCCCCCCCCCCCCCCCCCCCAGGCTGCAGAGGAGAAGTTGCCTTAGCAAGGGGCATGTCCACAATGTTAGAGACCACAGTGGATTGAGCAGTGTCTTCACGGTATGGTGGTTCCTAGTGACACCTTCCTGTTATTCATTTCAACAACAACAAAATACACTAAGACTCACTGTGTGACCCCCAGGCTGCAATGGAGAAGTTGCCTTAGCCAGAGGCAGGCCCACATTACTGGAACCACTTTCTTCAGGGGCGAAGAATATTCAACCCAAATACACTGAGACTCACTGTGAGATCCTCCAGGCTGCAGAGGAGAAGTCGCCTTAGCCAGGGGCATGTCCACAACGTTGGAGGCCACAGTGGACTGGGCAGTGTCGCCAGGGGTGGGGTTCCTGGGGTCATCGGGTGTCTGGGGCTGCTTCCTGCCGGGGCTGTGGGTGAACCAGCGCAGGAGGGCGGGGTCCAGGCAGCAGGCCACACCCTCCGTGCTGATCACCAGGATGGCTGGCGCTGAAACATTAAAACACACAATAAAACACAATGCACACGAGAAGCAACATATCACAGATATAAGATTATGAGTAAAGCTTATACATGCACGACTCTCTGAGTCTCTCTCTATCTCTCTCATACATATATACACTACACACACCCTCTAACATGCACATACAACTGCACCCATATGCGCATGCACGCTTCCGCATCGTTTGTGAGCACCACTTGCATACTTATGAACTGCACATACAAATACCCCAATTGTTACACAGAGAGATCATGATTTATATCATTATCAACGCAAGTGAACGAGGCCTTAGGCCAGAAAACCGAACAAAACCAATACTAAAAGTGTCTCGAGCCTGACACGCGTTCCTTTAAGCTTGAAGCTGCAGCCTACGCCACAACACGCTCAAGCCCTCGATGTCACTAATGAACATGATAGTGAAAATGATGTTTTACATCCTCTCGGTCATAGACACATATGGGACATTTGTAAATACAAAGATGGTGGGAACAATACTGGCTGCAATGCCCGGAGGCAGTGCAACACCAGTAAAGTCCCGAATTTTTTAAACAATATAGATAGGTGTAGCGGTAACCACGCCTCAGTTAAACCTCATCGGCTATGGTGCCGCCACAGTTGAGCTTGAACACACATGATACAGGATCAAGAGTCAAACCTTTTTATCTGTCCCTCCTCCGTCTAAGGCCTAACTTTTCAGTTTCTTCTCAGGCTTTGAGCCTTTTCTTCCGGCATAAGTGGTAGTAGAACCTCCTGGTTCCGTGGCAAAATAATCAGAGTTGATTGTGGCCACGTCCCCCGTTCCCCACGGGGGATCTTTTGTACAAATAGTTCCACCACCTTCTGGAAGTTCTGTGCTTGTAACTTCCTTTAATTCTGTCATTCTCTTTGACTCTGCCTTTTCCCTTTGCTTACTGTTATCTGCTATCTTTCTATCTCACTGGTCCATTCTCCTGCCTTTTTTCTATAAATTCTTACAAAGATTTCTTCAGCCGAAGTCAGACATGCTGGGCCTAACTATTTCTTAGTTAGGCGCATAACGGCAGCATGATGCATCTACGCTCATATGACAGGAAACTGTCTGAGCAAACGAAGAGGAGGAAGAAGAAGAAGAAGAAGATTGTGGCCACGCACAGCGAAGAAGAAGAAGAAGAAAAGATGAAAGGTCAAACCTTCTCTGATGCCAGTGTGTCGCGGTGTCTGCAAGGTGAAGGCCACACACTCTGCGTTGTCCATCAGACAGGAGGGTGGCGGGGGGTGAGGAGGGTGGTGGTGGTGGAAGGCGGACTGGTCCACCACAGGGGTGCTGTCCACGGGGCCGTACAGGACGGGGATGGTGTGCCCCCCGCCGCCTCTGTCCTTGTCTGGAAGCAGAAGAGACGCAACAAAATAGAGCAAATCAATCAATCAACAAGAGCATTTTCGTGTCCAGTGACCTTGACCTTTGACCTTGATTTTAGAACTTGGTCTAGATATCCTTAGTACCTATCCGCAAGCAAAATATTAGTGTCCTAGGTCCCTGCGTTCAAACGTTATTGTGCCAGGTGCTCGGCAGCATTTTTGGCTCCTTCACCTTTGACCTTCATTTTTGAACTTGGCCTAAATATCTTAAGTACATACCCGCATGCAAAATTTGAGCGTCCTCTGTCCCTATCGTGCAACGTGTTCGGCAGCATTTTCGGCTCCAGTGACCTTGACCTTTGACCTTCATTTTCGAACGTGGCCTAGATATCCTCAGCACCTAATCACATGCAAAATTTGAGCGTCCTACTCCTAGGTCCCTTCATTCAAACGTTATCTTGTTAACATAGATAGTCAGATAGACAGTCGGCTTCAGAATCCACTGAGAATATTACCAGCTTTGCTCTCTTCGTTCATAGCTGGTAATCAAGAAATGCAACAAAACAGAGCAGCCAAAATCAATCAGTCAGTCAATCAATCAGTCAGTCAATCAATCAGTCAATCAATCAGTCAAGTCAGTCAGTCAGTCTTTATTATCCCCGTCAAAAACCAACAAGGAAATGTTGCTTGCTGTCGCAATAAAAGATACGATACAACATGAGAAAAGACACATTATTTGAAATAAAAGTTTATGAATAAAATAAACACACACACACACACCTGCACACTATATAAGTACACGCACGCTTCCACATACTTGACCAGGCATTATTAATGAATAAATAAACAAGGGCGGTAAATCACAGAAAGACAATAGGGCGATAAAAGGAATGAAAGACAATTGCACAGAAAAAAAAAGAATTCTGAATGAAAAATTGAATATGAATAGATAAATTAAAAAATAGAATATGAATACATAAATTAAAAAATTGAATAATAGATAAATTTAAAAATCGATACAGGCATTTTTACCTTTATTTAAAGCCATTCTGAATGAAAAATTGAATATGAAAAGATAAATTTAAAAATCGATACAGGCATTTTTACCTTTATTTAAAGCCATTCTGAATGAAAAATTGAATATGAAAAGATAAATTTAAAAATCGATACAGGCATTTTTACCTTTACTTAAAGCCATTCTGAATGAAAAATTTAATATGAAAAGATAAATTTAAAAATCGATTGACGTGTTTACCTTTACTTAAAGCCATTCTGAATGAAAAATTGAATATGAAAAGATAAATTAAAAAATCGATACAGGCACCTTTACTTAAAGCCATTCTGAATGAAAAATTTAATATGAAAAGATAAATTAAAAAATAGAATATGAATACATAAATTAAAAAATAGAATATGAAAAGATAAATTAAAAAATCGATACAGGCATTTTTACCTTTACTTAAAGCCATACCAAACGAAGTGGAGACAGTTTTAGGTCACTCCTCTCACAAGCGCCTCTTCAGTTTCTTTCTAGCCGAGAGCAGGTGTTCAGCCCGATCCAAAGGATCGGTTGTTATGGCTTTAACTGAGTATTCTATGTATAATAGATATTAATCAAACTGTCCGCCTTGGCTTAACCCTTTTACAGCCAACGTCGCATTTATGCACCACAATGGTTTAATACCCAGGGCCTGTATTCACGTTGAGATAGCATGAGACTTAGCATGATGCTAACTTAGAAGCTCTTCCAAAAGTCCTATTAAATCCTATAGGACATTGGAAGAGCTTCTAAGTTAGCATCATGCTAAGTCTCATGCTATCTCAACATGAATACAGGCCCAGGTCACTAAAAGGCATTACATGAGGGCCTGTTATCTGAAGACCCTATTTTCTTAATTCTGTGAGGTAAGGATAGCCCTAATGCTATACATGTCACAGAGGAATTCCCAATATTTCAGATACATTTTCTTCTACAACCAGTTAAGCTTGATGGTATTTTTTGGCTGAAAATGGCTGGCGGCGAAAGGGCTAAGACTATGTCAGACCAATCGACATAGGCTAGAGCACCAAGGCTACATCAAAATGTCGTTGTGCTATGCATAGTTATGCGGGGATTGTCTTTAGCCATGACAAGCTCCTAGCATAACATCATCAGTCTCCAAAATAGCCCGAAGTCACGTGGCGGGGTAATAAAAAACGGTCACATACGTAATGTTCTCATCCGTAGCTGATGCATTTGTACCATAGTGTTCAAGTGCTTCGGCTGTTGGGATGATTCCTGGGGTCGTTTAGCCAGGGTACGCCAACAACAACAACAACAACAACAACAAAACCAGCCGCTGAGGCACAATGGTAGTGCCGTGGACTAGTGCGCTAGGAGGGAGGTCACGGGTTCCAATCCCATAAGAGGAGAGGGTATTTTTCGGTCCTGGACCGACTCCTACCCAGAGTAAGTGTGCAATAGGTTCAATGGGAAGACTGAAACCACACAGTCGAGCTTCATCCACTTGACGGATGCGATTCTGAGAGTGTTGCTCTAATTTCCTTGACCAACACTGCAGGTGTCTGTATCTATCCGAGGCCTGGTTGATGTCACGGAGTGGAAGAGGTGGGAGAGAGGGAGGATGGATAAGGGTGTTACTGATTGTTAAAAAAATGTATTATTTACCTGGTGGGGTGTGCAGCAAAACCTGCACTGAGGACAGACTGCCTGTGAAGGCCTGAACCAGAGAGGTGTGACAAGCCCTCAGCTCCACGCCGCACACCGTTACCTCCACACAGCTCAGTTCACTGTTGGCTTCTCCTGAAATAGTGAAAATAAATGTTTGTAAAACAATACGATTCCATACCACGCACCATATCTCCAAAAGACTCACATCGGCGCTGCCTTCTATTCATATGCTGAGCAATGCAAAGTAATGTAAATAAGGTAATGAGATATGCCTCGACGATCCATATTAGTACTGACTTCTATTCATATGCTGAGCGATGCAATGCAAAGTAATGTAAATAAGGTAATGAGATATGCCTCGACGATCCATATTAGTACTGACTTCTATTCAAATGCTGAGCGATGCAAAGTAATGTAATAAAGTAATGAGATATGCCTCCACGATCCAGACTAGTACTGAATTCTATTCAAATGCTGAGCGATGCAAAGTAATGTAATAAAGTAATGAGATATGCCTCCACGATCCAGACTAGTACTGACTTCTATTCAAATGCTGAGCGATGCAAAGTAATGTAATTAAGGTAACGAGATATGCCTCGACGACCCAAATTAGTACTGACTTCTGAAATACTGCGCAGTAGGTGTAGTGTGGCACAGTGGTAGCGCATTCGCCTCGTGTCAAGTAAACCCGAGTTCGAACCTGGGTACAGGGGATTTTTTCCCTCTCACTTTGCACTAGGCCTTACGGTCTGAACGTGGAGTCTTTCAGATGAGACGATAAACCGAGGTCCCATGTGCCCATGCACTTACGACACGTTTTTTTTGTCTTGGTTTAAACAAATTTTTATTGAATAACACATAGTAAAGCAGCAACTTAAACAAATTAAACCCAGTTAAAACCAGTGGCAACGAAAAAGTTGTCATTTGCTCAAAATTAACCACCATCACCCTTTCCTTCCTCAGTCACACAAAAATCGCCAGGTGGGAGCAACCCGAATTTCACAGACGCCTATGTGACCATAAAGTACCTAATAATAATACCTAATACCAGTGTCACATTCAGATTCTGTTAACTACGCTCAATCTCCACGTAGCTGAAGCTCATTTCTCATAATATATTGAAAAACACAGTGTGCAAAGCAGTGTTGCACTAAAGCAGCATGACTTGCCACAGCATGCTTTTCTGCAAAGCAGGCATTCTGGCTTCATAAAGTTTGGCCCACTCTAGCCACTTACCCTTCCTTTTTCCTGCCTGCTTCTCATCTGAGCCAGCACCACTGCTGTTCTAATTTTAAACTCGCACCAGAGAGAGAGAGAGAGAGAGAGAGAGAGAGAGAGAGAGAGAGAGAGAGAGAGAGAGAGAGAGAGAGAGAGAGAGAGAGAGAGAGAGAGAGAGAGAGTGAGAGAAGAGAGAGAGAGAGAGAGAGTGAGAGAAGAGAGAGAGAGAGAGAGTGAGAGAAGAGAGAGAGAGAGAGAGAGAGAGAGAGAGAGAGACACAGAGAGAGAGAGAGAGAGAGAGAGAGAGACTGTTATCTCTATCCAGCCAGTAAGGGAGAGGTAACGAAAAGGTCAGAAAGGCCTTGAAGGCAGCAGGAGAAGAAAAAAAGGGAGAGGTCTATTTTTGGCAGGCTCACTGCTGCTGGAAAATGGGAAAGCTTAGGGCCTAGGCAGTGAAATCTGGGTCTAACTTTCTGATGCTGAGAATGTGAGCTGTGGTTGCCCATAATTCTACACTTTACAGTCATCTCCAGACAACTTAGATCACTTCTCCTGAAATTCTTCACAAATAATGCTTCTTTCTCTTCAATTACGTAAATTGTGTAAGATTCACATACTATTGTGGCGGTACCATAGCCGATGAGGTTTATCCGAGGCGTGGTTACCGCTGCACATATCTATATTGTTCAAAACTCAGGACTTTACTGGTGTTGCACTGCCTCCGGACATTGCAGCCAGTATTGTTCCCACCATCTTTGTATTTACAAATGTCCCATGTGTGTCTATGACCGAGAGGACGTAAAACACCATTTTTCATTTATCAATTACGTAAATTTCACCAGGCACAAATCTTCAAAACACCTTCGCTTCGCCTTGGCATAAGGCTGTGTCAGACCAATTGATATAAGCTAGAACGCCAAGGCTACATCAAAATGTTGCTATGTTCTGCATGGTTATGCATGGGATTGTCTTTAGCCTATGGTAAGCTCCTAGCATAACATCATCAGTCTACAAAATCCTCCGAAGTCGGAGTGTGGCTGCCCACATGGCGGGGTAATAAAAAACGGTCACACACGTAATGTTCTCATCCCTGGCTGGTGCATTTGTACCTTGGTGTTCAAGTGCTTCGGCTGTTGGGATGATCCCTGGAGTCTTTTAGCCAGGGTACAACAACAAACAAACAAAAACAG
>CM065706.1:29832551-29837551 GCA_017654935.2 Phymorhynchus buccinoides | reverse complement strand
CCTCATGAAGTACAAACCGCGGCCGGCAGTGCCAAAACCGCGGCCAGTGGCTACCAAAACCACGGAAATCCGCGGATTCGCGCGCCGTTCTGATGCCTGATTGACATACATACTGATAACTTCAACATTCAATAAAATCACAGGATTCTTCTTCTTCTTCTTCTGCATTCCCAGGCCATATGGCCATAATGGGCAAGTACGTATGTGTCCGGTTTTCAGTTTTCACTGGTCTCCCTGCTGCGTACAGCCGACACATTCCGATTTCGGAGATGCTCAAAAGAGAAAAATTATTTGGAAGATTTTTTTTTTTTTTTAAAGGCAAGAGAACAGACCAACAACTCAGAAAAATAATAGACGATAGAAAGCAAAGGGAAAAGGCAGAGTCAAAGAGAGTGGCAGATTAGAGGAAACTTCAGGCATGGGAATTGTCAGAGACAAAAAACTCTGAAAAGCCCCCCAATTGAAGTATTTAGTAACAAAAACGAAGTATTTAGTAACAATTTCCACACAAAAATCGCGGAAATCCGCGGACAATTCCCATGCCTGAAAGTTGCAAGCACAGAACTTCCAAAATGTGGGGGGACTATTTTTTACGGAAGACCCCCCCGGTATCCCCACAGAGAGAGACTCGTGGATGAGGCGGGGTAGTCCAGCTGACAGGCATGAGATTGAGGAATTGTGATTTAGGCTGAAAAGCATCCGAAAAAGGCTGTAGACCCCTGAAACTGGAGCCTTTTAGTAATCTAAGCCTTAACCCTTTCACCGCCAACGTCGCACTTTTGCACCACAACGATTTAACACCAATGTCACTAAAAGGCATCAAATCAGGGTATGTTATCCAAAACCTATATTCTCTTAATTTTGGGAGAGAGAGAGAGAAAATGGAGTTTTACGTCCTCTTGGTCTGAATCAGACACATATGGGACATTTGTAAATACAAATATGGTTGGAACAATACTGGAGGCAATGCCCGGAGGCAGTACGAAACCAGTAAAGTCCCGATTTTTTTTATTAATACAGATAGCTGTAGCGGTGACCACGCCTCGGTTAAACCTCATCGGCTATGGCACCACCACACGAAAATGCTTTTGGTTAATTTTGGGAGGTAAGGGGGAAGTTCAGTTTAACGTCGCGTATCGGCTTTCGCCATGTACGACGGGCTGAACAAACCAACCAGGGTATAAACAAAAATTTATGTTCCTGAATCACTGTCTTAGCCAAAAGGCCGAGAAGCGATCAGAATATGAACAATGGGAGGTAAGGGTAGGCCTTACTTTAAGTATGTCACTGAGGAATTCCCAATATTACAGACATTTTTTTCTTTCTCTGCCCAGGTAAGTTTCATGGACATTTTTTGCTCAAAAATGGCTGGCGACGAAAAGGTTTAAAAACAGCATTAAAAGTGGAATTCATACATTTAGTTGATGCTTATTCACTCATAAGAACTATTTCTATAGTGAAATGAATAAGGGGAAGGAACTTCTCGTAATTAACTCCCTTTTTTATGGCACCGATTCGCCTAGCAAAGTGAAAGCAGTTGCCACAACAATACAGACCCAAGTCCATCCTCTCTCTTAGCCTCACTGTTTCAAGTATTTCTATACTCAGTTGGTTTCTTGTCAATCTCAAAAACGAACTCTGGGGGCCATCAAAAAGCCTGAAATCAGCCTAAAGGCTATGTCCCCCGTGGGGATACCGGGGGGGTCTTTTGTATAAAAAGTTCCCCCACCTTCTGGAAGTTCTGTGCTTGTAACTTCCTCTAATCTGTCACTCTCTTTGACTCTGCCTTTTCCCTTTGCTTACTGTTATCTACTATCTTTCTGCCTTTACCGGGGTCCATTCTCCTGCCTTTTTTTCCACGAAACGCTTTTAAAAACATTTCCTCCTCTAGCCGAAGTCGGACTTGCTGGGCCTAACTGTTTCTTAGTTAGGCGCATAACGGCAGCATGACGCATCTGCGCTCATAACTGACAGGAAACTGTCTGAGCGATCGAAGAAGAAGAAGAAGAAGAAGAAGAAGAAGTAATCTAAGCCTTAAAAACAGCATAAAAGTTAACATGATACATTTAGTTCATTTTTAATCACTTATAAGAGGTATTTCTATACTCAGTTGGTTTCTTTTCGATCTCAAAAACGAACTCTGGGGGCCATCAAAAAGCCTGAAATCAGCCTAAAGGCTGAAAAATCTCATGCCTGAGCTGCTCCCTGTATGGAGGCACGAGGCATCCACCCACCGCCCCGATCACCCGCACTCACCTGCATTGTGTTTCCTGTACGGCTGGTAGTGGCCGCCATACATGCAGCTCACCATCCGATGCACGCGGTGCACGGAGGAGGACGTCACGTGCACCACACTCGGACCAATCACGAAGCGACATGTGGTCGACTCCTGCTGGAACAGCGCCCCCTCCCCTCCGTCGCTCTCCGACGATTGGCTGCTGCCCGCTTGATTCACAGATAGCAACCAGCCAATGGGATTGGAGAATGAGATGGTTGAGAGACTTAATTACCCAGGGCTCCCAGGGACCCCCATTTGGGGGTCTATGAAGCACTCAAATTCTACAGGACCCTCTAAAAGAATGTGCAGGGGGTCCCAAGGATGCACTAGAAAAAATATGTTAGCATTTGCTATGCCACTGGGACCCTCTATCTATCCTGCCTCTAGGACCCTCTATACTATGAGTGAAGGAGTCCCTGGAACCCCTTGATTTGCGGGACAATTGGGAGCCCTGTTAACTATAAATTTTTCTCCCCCCCCTAACAGCCAACAACCCAACCATGCTACAATCTCTCCTGTACCCCACTACTACTCTTCCCCTACCCCCACCCTTACACCCTGCCATCCTTCCCTCACTATTCACCCTGAAATCTGTGTCAACTTGTCCCTACCAAACTTTTGTGAACTGTACTCACATCAACAAGACACTGTTCTACTATAGCAAAGCCATCACATCTCTGTCTGGAAAAAGATCTAAGATCTAAGCTCGAAACTTGACTACCCCCCCCCCACCCCCAGGGTTCATTTCTTGCCACAGGACATCATAGGTCATTTGACCGGTTGGCAGAAAAATCAATAGGTCATTTTTCCAAAACAATAGGTCACAGATTTACCGTGGTACATACCATGTTCATGAAGGTTAGCAAACAGATGTGTGGTTGAAGGTTTTCATCAGATTTTTAAAAATTTCTCTTCTTCGCCCCCCCCCCCCCCTCTCTCTCACACACACACACACACAGAGACAGACACACACACGCATACACACACAGACACACACATGCACGCACACACACACACACACAGAGTGTAAAATGTACCTTGCCATAAAAATAAAGTCAAAGGAAACTAATATTCCTGCTCACAATTCCTGCTTTTTTAATGTAATCTCATTCTCATTCATAGTGTTTATGCACAGTGAACACACAGGCAAACACATGTGCATAACCCCTGGCTGACTACAGAGAGAGAGAGAGAGGGGGGGGAGACAAACGGATTGAGATATGGACAGAGATACAGGCAGACAAACACACAAAGCAGCGTACACACACACTTGCATATTAATGCAGTAGCTTATGTTTTTGAGATGATGCCATTCACATCTCTAAAAGAACGGCTTGATGCTGCTGCTTTTTCCCCTGTCGAACATGCAAAAAATTAACGTTCTATTTCGGCCTACCGTTCAGATTTGGTCAACGAAGAAATCAGACCTAAAACTTGAAGCGCTTCGCTCTCGCGAACAAGCATTCAGATGTAAACAAAGATCGTTTTGGTATGACCGGACATGTGTCTGCTTTAGAAAGGAAAAGCCTGGATGGTCAGAAACAAGACTGACAACCAGGAAAACTAAAGCAAACAGACTGACCGCTGTTGCACGAAGCGAAAATCGGGTTCAGAGTTTTGATGTGGAAAAGTTGGGGTGGCTTGACCTAGTTCCAACGATCCTACAAGTTGCAGACGATGTCTGAGCGAGTTCGAAACTAGGCCTAGCAAACATATTCTTCTGCCCCTTTCCTACTCATGGCTTCTTTTTGGGAGGCATGGCTGGTTTTAAACACGAATTGTTGTCAAAAGGCCGAGAAACAATAGCACTAGAAGACTAGGTCACGCTGGAACTTTATTTGGTCTTCAAAAAGTTGGATCGGAAAAGCTTTACCGAATGTGCAATGTCGCCATTTCTTCGTTTCTTCGTTCGTTTCGCCAGATGCAACTTTTTAGTTCTGATTATGGTCGGAATGACTCAGCAGACGACAGAATCCTTGAAGTTGTTGACTGCTTTGACGAAAAATCAATCGGTCAGATGACCGCCTGCCTGCTAAAACTATTGGTCAAAATCGAAGGTTTATGCGTCAATGACCGATGACCGACGCCAAGAATGAACCCTGCACCCCCTCCAAAGATCAACAGTCCCCCTATCAAGGTCAGTGTTAATTATCTATCAACTGACAGCAAGCGCGGTTTTAGCTCTAGTTGCTTACCCAATGAAAGCGTTAACACAATTTGCATGTTTATCATGTCAGAATCATCATCAGCCACAAAACAGATAATGAGGAGGAGGAGGAGGAGGATAATGATGATGTTTGATGATGATGATACAGGCATCAGAATACTCCAGAGTCCAATCCGTGGACGAACAACACTCGCCATGACTCGGAGTCGACATCGAGTCGGACCCCACAAAACTCTAGTCCGTAGTCGGCATCATTGCGATCATTCGCTACCCAATTTCTCGCGGAAAAGTTCAAAGTTCTCACATCATATCCTCTAAATCGACTAATTTAAAACCCAAATCACAATCACTGTCATCAAAACAAACTCTGAAACAGTGAAAGTAAGTCTAGAAACTCTAAACTCGGAAGAAAAAACAAATATGGCCGCATAAAAACAAACTGTTTAAGAATACCATTTGAGAATAAGATCGTGCTGCCTCATGAAGTACAAACCGCGGCTGGCAGTGCCAAAACCGCGGCCAGTGGCTACCAAAACCACAGAAATCCGTGGGCTG
>CM065706.1:29819636-29832051 GCA_017654935.2 Phymorhynchus buccinoides | reverse complement strand
GTGCAGTCAAAGGTGGCGGTCCAATGATGCTTCGTTATCTCAATGCCCAATTTCCTCTTCCAAAAGTTGATTGCGCAGGGTTGTGAATCTGTTGCTATAATCTTTCGGAAATCCTTGCATTTCAGAGTTTGGAGCGGGCGACCGATTAATGTAATGTTGAGAGGGTTGACATCGTTGTTTTCATACAGTCGAAGTCTGTTTCTCGTTTCTGCTGAACGGAAAGCACATCTAATGGCATTGTATTCTAAAATCCTGTGTGCAGCTCTTCCTACTTTTTCTTGAATTTGGTCGAATGACAAAACCTGACCTGTCTCGTCGATAATGTCCTGAATAGTGTACATCTTGCTATGAATCCAGTCTTTCATAATCAGACACTGGCCTTGATATTGAAAGTTTTGGTTATGCCACAAAGCTGAATTTAGATATAGGTTCTGGTCGTCGTTGAGGTTTGCTTTGTGTCGTACAGTTGCCCAGGATTGCAGGACCCGCTGCCAAAAGGGACCTCGTTGTTTTAAAACTTGACTAATACGCTTTGGTGAAAAGTTTGTACTGAATATATCCAAGTCTTTTCCTATTTTTTGTAGAATATAGGCTGGGTATAGTTTCCAGCCACTGGCCGAGTTTTCATTGAGCAGTTTTGGGATCCATGTCAGTAATAGGGCTTCTTGGAGCTCTTTTATGTCTATCATGCCAAGTCCACCATGTTGGGTTTGTTGGGTAACTACACTTCTTTTTACTTTTTCAAAGGCCTTTTTATTGTTGTATTTCTTTTTCCATATAAATTTGAACAGGTCTTTATTAATTTCTTTCAATATTTCTTCTGGAATACCAACTGATTGCATAACATACGTAAACTGGGAAATGAGTAGTGATTTAACAACAAGAATTTTCCCGTATATGCTCAAATTTCTCCGTGACCATTGTTGTATTTTTCTTCTCATATTGTCTATTTTGGTGGACCAGTTATTGTCGATGTTACCTGCTCTCATATCACTTCTAAAGTGTATTCCCAGGATTTTCAGTAGCTTTACCCATTTTAAGCCAAAGTACTTGTTTTCATTGTGCTTTTCTCTTCCAAGCCACATAGCTTCTGTTTTCTGTTTATTTATTTGCAGTCCTGAAATCCTGTCAAAGCTTTGGAAGACTTTGAGAGCAGCTGCTAGATCTTCTTTATCTTTTAGGAGTAGTGTAGTGTCATCCGCAAACTGTTGAATTTTGATTGCATTTTGCCTTTCATCGTCGTTACTTATAGAAGGAATAGTAATGCCTTTTATTTCTGGACTATCTCTAATTTTTATGGCACATATTTCTGCAGCTAAAATGAATAACAGAGGGGACAAGGGACATCCTTGGCGAATACCTCTTTCTACCTCTAATGGTTCAGATATCCAGCCATAGTGATTGATTGAGCTTTTGGATTGGGCTAGAATGGTCTTTATCCATCGTTGAAAGTTGCGACCAAAACCATAGTGCTTCAATGTATCATTTATAAACGACTTTGAGATCGTATCGAAGGCTTTTGTAAAGTCTATTCCAACCATAACACCAGGAAGATTTTCAACATCCAAAAAGTTTATTGTATCGTCTATGGTACGAATAATTGTTGCTATATTACGTCCTTTCATAAAACCACACTGGTCTTTTGATATTAGTTTTTCTAACACTAAATTAAGTCTGCTTGCAAAACATTTTGCTAAAATTTTATAGTCTGTATTGAGTAGAGTGATTGGGCGCCAATGGGTTAACTGGTCCCTAGGAAGATTTTTTCCTTTATGTATCAAAATAATTGTGCCTTTCTGCTGTGTCTCAGAAACGCGGCCTGTTTCAAATGAGTAGAGAAATGATTGAATGACCATTGATTTTAATCGACGCCAGAAAAATTTGTAAAATTCGGTAGTGAGGCCATCACATCCAGGTGCTGATCCGTTTTTGAGCTGCCTCAGGGCCTCTGTTATTTCAGATTCAGTCATCTGCTCTTCACATGTTTGCGAATCATCTTCATCTAACATTGGGATTGAAGAGTTAGGTCCCAGGAAGTCTGCAATGTAGGTATCACTTAACTCATGATCTTCCTGTTCTTTTCTGTATAATTGTGTATAGAAGCGGACCTGCTCGTTACGAACACTTGATTGGTCTGTGACAAATCCTCTGTCAGTTTGTAAACGCGTAATTGTATTAATTGATGAATTTATTTTCTCTAAGCTAAAAAAGTAGGCCGTGTTTTTTTCACCCTCTTCTATGAACTTGATTCGGGATCTTGTCTGGGCCCCTTGTGCCTTAGAAAGCGCCTGCAGTTCTAGTTCAGTTTTAAGTTTCATCATTTCTGTTTGGAGGGCGTGGTTACCAGCGTTTTCTGCTAATTGACTCTCAATGACCGTCAGCTTTCTGTGAAGATCTTTCAGCTTGTCTCGTTTTTGGCGTTGTTTGTTTTGGCAATATGATATTGAGTGTTCTCTGATTTTTACTTTGCAGAGTTCCCACTTATCGTGGGGACTTAGATCGATATATTCTTGGTCAAAGTTAGTTATAACAGTATTTAATTTATCTACATATGATTGGTCTTTTAGCAGGCTGTTATTGAATTTCCAGTATGATGGCCCTTTCTGGTAATTGTGGAAAGCGAAGGTTATTGCCACAGGTCTATGGTCGGAATGTGGAAAGGAGACTATCTGGCTTTGTTCCACATAAGGCAGTAGATTGTTTGATGTAAGAATATAGTCAATGCGTCTTGCTATGAAGGGGTGATTACGACTCCATGTGTATTGTTTTTCTGTTGGGTGCAGGATTCTCCAGCTGTCGTGAAGGTCTAGGTGTGAGGCCAACTGGGTGAAAGCCTCTACTTCTCTTTCATTGTGGTTTTCCCCTGAAATTATGTCAGCTTCATTACACATGACTGTGTTAAAGTCACCACACAAAATAAGTGAAGAGTTGGGTTCAGTGTGGGTGCTGAGAGTGTTCCTGATTTCTGTGAAAAAGTTTATCTTATCAGTTACGGACTGTGGTGCATATATGTTGGCGATGAAGATTGAATTATTGCCTGAGCATATTTTGATTAGTAAAATGCGATCACTTTTAAAAACACACTGTGCCTGTTCCGCTTTTTGTTTGGAGACTAAAAACACTTGGCCTAAGCTGTGATTGGTGCCAAGTGAGTAAAACAGTTTTCCTCCCCACTGTAGTTCCCAGTTTTCGGCTTCTTTATTCGATGAAATGTGGCTTTCCTGAAGAGCGATAATATCGTGTTTTTCTTTTCTTAGAAGCTGAAAAATGCTGTATCTTTTCTTCTTGTTTTTGAGCCCACGTGCATTCAGTGTTAGAATTCGTAGCTTATCCATGGCAATGCATAGTCAAAGCTTGAGATTCCATGGTACACACAAAGGAGAAAAGAAGAGAGAGAGAGAGAGAGAGAGAGAGAGAGAGAGAGAGAGAGAGAGAGAGAGAGAGAGAGAGAGAGAGAGAGAGAGAGAGAGAGAGATGAGTAAACAAAAAAGGGGGGAAAAGGGGGGGGGGGTGCGGGGGGAGGGGAGAGGGGAGGGGTAGAAGATAAGAAGGAAAGCCATTTCGTAGAGTCATAGTCGGCAATCGAAACTCGTTTTAGTCCGTGTTCATGCTACATTCGTAAGGGAAGAGGGTGTGGTGGGGAGAGGGGAAGAGCTAGGTTCCGGTATCAGCTGGTTCTTCCCTTTCTTTTTGTTGTGCTGCTGGTTCTGCTCCGCAGTCACGCGTCGCGTTGTTTCTTGGTGCTTTTTTCGCTGAAACATTGGGACTGCGCTGGGCAGACAGGGACCTGCTCCGCTTGCCTTTTGTGGGCGTGGTCGACCTGCGCTGCTGGCTTGAGGCGAACTCCTTCAGCGTTCCTTGTTTACGCTGTTGTGATGAATCTTGTCCCTTGTTGTCTTTCTTATCTTCAGCTTGCTTGGCTGTAGGGGATGGGGCGGGTGGTGGGGGTGGTGGGGGAGGAGGCGGAGAGGAAGGGGTAGGAGGTTGGGATGGATGGGCAAGGGGATAGGGTGGAGCAAGGGAGCACTGGGGATCCTGGGAGCACTGGGGATCCCCCCGTTTGTGGCCAAACGTGTAGCAGGCACGGCAGCGCGGTGTTTCACTGCTGCAGCCACTGATGTGATGTCCAGTTTCCAGGCAGCGCGAACACGTGGGAGTGTTCTGCCCTTTGTGGTACAGAGTGGCAGTACACACCCCGATCTGTACCGTTTTGGGGAGGGGTTTTGACGGAGGTTCGATGTACACAAACCTCCGTCCCGTTTTCCATGGCGTAAGCTGACCGTTTGGTTTTCTGTCCTTCTCGTCCATGATGTGGGAACGTAGTGTCACACCCAATTTGGTCAATGTCTCCGCTACTGCATCTGCAGGGGCGGAGAAAGAAAGACCCCCAATAATCAATTTTACTGAGGGTACTTCCCTTTCATTTCCGTCACTGTCTTTGATGGTGAAAGGGTTGGAGTCCCGTGGTTGGATCTGAACCCCCCTAAGTGTTATTCCTTTCGTGAGGAGGGCGACCCGAGCGGCTGATGTCTTGGCATACACTCGCCAAAGTCCACCCACTCTTTGGGCACCCTCCACACTTCCTCTACCACTAGATTTCTCGGCATTCTCGCACAGTTCTGCGACAGTATAAGGCACTTGGTCTGCCGCTGGCAGGGTTTTGTTGACAAGAAACACAGGCTCAGCAATCGTTTGTGCTTCCGCCATGCTGCCGGCGGTGCCGGCTGGCACCCCAGCACGTGGTGTAAAACTGGATCGGGATTATCAACTTTCTGGGCCTATTTACCTAAACTAAACACGAGAAACGAAACCACTTATTCTACTCTGACACAGCACACACGAAAAAGACACTTGAAGTTTTGGGTTGAACGTTGATTACACGGATTGAATCAGGAAAACAAAGGCATGCGGCCACTCGACTTCGAGTGGAACCGGAAGTCTAGAGATGTGAATATGTTCCTTTGAATAAATGGAAGCACTGCATTCACTTGTGTGCTTATAACGCTGAATCTACAGACACCACAGTAACTAGATAGTAAAACGCTATAGAGATCGTAATGTTCTACAGACAAACCCCTATTTTACGACCCTCTGTTAAGCGACCACCTCTCATTTGAGACCGGATTTGTTGGCACAGATGCATTTTACTATGTAAACGACCTCTCTTAAACGACTTCCTCTAAAACGCGACTTACGACCGCCATTTTGTTGGTTTTTACGACCGTTGCTGTCATCTGCATAGACTTCGAGCAAAGGGAAACAACCACGGTCAAGGGCCTGAAAGCGGAGTCGCTTCCCTTGTTGTAGAAAAGATGGCGGAGAGCGTAGGAAAAGCACGAAAACCACTGACTTTGAAAAAGAAAACCACTGACTTTGGACGAGAGTGGAGGTGATTAAAAGAAGTCGGCAAAGTGAAACTGTAATACATCGATTGCACAATCCTATGGAGTTGGAAAGACCCAAATCCAGTTTTAATATGTCATTGTATGTGTGCATGAAGAAGAGAGTATGAACTGTGCTGAACTTTTTCTTTCTACGGCTGCCAGTGAAAACCTCCGTCATACGACCCCTCCAATTTACGACCGATTTTTCCGGACATTTTGGAAGTCTTAAAATAGAGGTTTGTTTGTATTTGTAACATGGTGATTTCATGGACCATACCTGCAGTGACGTTACACATGAGCGAGGACATTCCTCCCATCAGGCCAGACACAAAGGCGGCAGGGCTGCGAATCAGTCCTTGGTACGGCAGACGGACGAGATCGGTGAGCCCCACACTGACGCTGCGCACCAGGCCCGTGGGGCTGCCCAGGAGATCCATCGACCCAACCACCATGCCTGGGATAGGGAACCAAAAACATTGGCTAAAATATAATTTAGACACCCCCCCCCCCCCCCCCCCAATCAAATTTTCACATTGAACATTTTCATAGGTGCTCTGGGAAATTTCAAAAATCCTCCAGGGGCCGCCTAGTTGACAACTCATTCTACCCCATTTACGAGTATACTCGTAAACTAACGCCAACCATATCTGCCCGTTTACGAGTTAACACTTGTAATACAAACACATCTTCAAACTGAAGCGTCTAGCTTCGTTCTCATCCTCAAATTGTTCACTTTGGTAGCTTTAGCCTTCGTTTCCAGTCCTGCTTAGATTTTATCGATTTTGGAGCAGATTTCTCATAATTTTACTGATTTTTTTTAATGATGGGTTGATACCTATTATGTCAGTGATGAAACGATAAGTAAAATTGTGTTTTGATTAATTTAAGACTATATTATGACAATAATAGCGATTGTATCGAGATTTTAGCGAATGTAGGTGAAGTAGAAAGCTCTACTTTCGATAATTACATAAAGAACAAACATTTTTTTATATTACTGTTTTTTGTGTGCAAAAGAGTTATTTTTAGAACTACAAGCAAGCATTTCAAATTCTATGAAACTTTGTAAACTTTTAAAACACTCATTTGACAACAACACTTTAAATTTTTAAAGCAATGCAGTGAATTGTTTCTAAGCAATAGCAATTTTTCTAAACATTTTTCGGACAGCCGTTTCGGCCTCATCAGGGCAAATCTTCGACTCGGGGTGGACGATCATCTCGTCCTTCTAACCCGAGTCAACCACAGTCTTTTCAGTGGTTTCCTTTCTTTCGGGAACCTCCGCTTTCAGCGGCCCCCTTTTCCTTTCTTCTTCCAGAGGACCATCGGACTATCCTACAGAAGGAAGTGGATTCTCTTGTAGAGAAAGGCGCAGTGATTCAGCTAGAAAACCCTAGACCAGGCTTTTACTCAAGACTGTTCACGGTGCCGAGGAAATCGGCAAGATTCTGTCCTGTTCTCAATTTGTTCCCTTTGAACAAGTTTGGTCAGAAAGATCCACTTCAAGATGGAAACAGCAGCCTCGGTGCGGTCTTTCAGTTCAAGGCGCTCTCCTTCGGTCTCTCCTGGGCCCCTTGGGTTTTCACCAAGGTAATCAAGAACTGGCGGCACGGGCTCGTTTTAGGGAAGAGAGTAGCGGCCCTTTGCTACTTTCGTTTTTACTATATGCTATGGTATGGGTTCCAGATTGGGAGTGAATATGCTATTGTTTTGAGTGTTGGTCAGTATTTAGTTGGAATAGATAGTAAGATTAATAAAAAAATCTATCATTATACATCATACATGAACATCATACATATAAATAGAAACGAACATCATTATTATTACAACCAAATCCTACCTGCCCTGAAGATGGCCCCAGTAATGTAGTGCATGGCCAGCACATAGGCTAACGGCTGGGTCCCTGTCAGCAGGTCGTGTCGCTCAAACCGACCCAAACTCAGCGGGGCGTGGTCCGTGGCTAAAAACATCCGCACCGAGGCGTGCACGCTCAGCTGAAGGCTGATGGGATGGACGCACAGATGACGCACCCTCAGCGGGTTCTGGTGAAGCCGGGCCCTTTCCAACACGTCCCGCGAAATGTCACGCCTTCTACGCGATGATGACGATGACGACTTCCCGGTAAGACGATGGGGCAGCAGACACAGACACTCCTCGTACAGGCGGAAGAAGAAAGAATCCTCGAAGAACGCGCTCAGCGGTTTGACGCCCAGCTCCAGGGAGTCCACGAACCAGCCCCCGGGCAGGAGCAAGTCCTTGGTGAGGACGCACTGAACGTGCAGCGCGCTGGACGAACGCATCAGGGCGTGCAGCTCCGCGAGGTCACTGCGACACGCCAAACCGACCTCGAGGCCGGGACGCGCGGCGCTCTGGGGCTGCAGGATGACGGGGAAATCGTACAGGCCTCGGTGGGCTAAAACGTTGTCCACCTGGACGCTCCCCACGCACACAGCCGCGCACAGGCTGGCGCGGGGGGAGTCTCCGCCCCCGCCGCCCACGGGGTACAGAGCCACCAGCAGGGAGTCCAGCCCCACCTGCAGCAGCTGGCTGAGGGTGGACGCCCGCGAAACGTCGTCGTGAAGCGTCACCACAACGCCTTCCATCGACACGGACGCCGTCAGCGCGGGCCAGCCCTCGCCAGACTCCTCCGCTAAGGATTCGATCACTGGCTCGCCGCCCCCACCACCCTCCTCTTCCCGTGCACACACCGATGACAGTTTAGGAGCTTGCTCTTCCACTCTCGTCACCGTCTCCCCTCCCTGGATCCGGCTGCGCACCTCCCTAGCGGACACCTCCGCCTTGGCGAGAACGGAGAAGGTCACGTGGTGGACCATCGACTTAAGCTCCACTTTCACCATGACGTGCTCCGACCCTGACCCCGACCCCGATCCGCGCAGCGGCAGGAAAGAGTCCCCCGTCTCCATGGCGATCCCCGCCGACCAATCAGCAGCAGCGGCGGTGGTGCTGCTGTTGTCTGAGGAGGAGGAGAGGGGTCGGACGTGGAGGCGGGGGGGTGGGGGGGTGTCCACCTGGGGGAAGGAGGAGTTGGTCTGGGGCATGGTGTAGAGGGCGCTGCGCCCGCTGTGCACGGTGGGGAGCGAGTCGATCAGCTCCGTCTCTTCTTGAACCGTCACCCCTGGAATGAGAGAAAGAAAGGGGTGACCTTCACTGCAGCTACCGAGTTATTTCAATACTACTGAAATCAATGAATTAGCGGGGGGACAGCACTGAGTGTACTGCTTTGTGTCATCTACTATCTTTCTGACTTTTTTTGCCCATTCTCCTGCCTTTTCCCAAAAAAAACCTTCCATATAGTTTTCTCCTTTGAGCTCCTCCGAGGACACCAGTGAAAACTGGAAAACAGAGACATATCCATTGTGGCCTTATGGCCCAGGAACGCAGAAGAAGAAACATGTGTATAACACTTATAAATTTAATTCACTCTGCCCATACTGCAATGCAAAAGAACAAAGATTACGAATCCACCACACAAGACTGTACTCCGTAATGACAGACAATACACAGATAAACAGATGGAGATAAAGATAATAGATCCCTCTACAACCCATCCTTTACCTTTGACAGAAGCTTTGTTCACTCTGCCCGTACTGCAAAGCAAAGGGGCACAGGGCACAGAGGCGTCTCTGTGAAATTCGGATTGCTCCTACCTGGAGAGCGCGTCGCAGCCAGAGGCGCGCCACCCAATTTTTTTTTCTCTATGCAATTTTTGTGTGACTGATGAGGAAGGAAAGGGGTGGGGGCAAATTTTGACCAAATGACAACTTTTTTTTTCGTTGCCACTGGGTTTAACGTGTGCTAAGTGCATGGGCACACGGGACCTCGGTTTATTGTCTCATCCGAAAGGTTGTAGTCCGTGAATTACGGTAATATATACAGTGGAACCTCCCTTATAAGACCTCCCAATATAAGACTCCCTCCCACATAAGACCTATTTCTCTGAGACATTGCCCTTCTTTGTAAGTATTAAAATTACCTCCCTGTAAGACCTCATTTTGGATGATTTTTGAAGGTCTTATAAGGGAGGTTCCCCTGTATATATTTAGTGATATAGCCAGCTAGATATCATATCTACCTTTGACAGAAGCTTTGTTCACACTCTGCCCGTACTGCACAGCAAAGGGGCACAGATTGCGAACCCAGCACACAGGGCTGTTGTCTATTCTGTGAGATATCTCCATATATATTACTCAGGCATGAAAACTAGTGTTCCAAAAAAAAGAGGAGATTTTTTTAGCCAAGAAACCCTTCCACCTGGATTTTCAGCTAACGTCAGAAGTTTTGTTGGGGGGGGGACGCCATCTTGGAAATGACAACGGCGGAAGAGCAAAAAGGCGCGAAATGAAGATTGTGCCGTGTAAAGATAATTTTGATTCTTTTTTTTTTTTTTTTGGCGGAGATTTTTTTTTTTCGGCGGAGATCGCTCGATTTCGAAAAAAAAATCAGCGGAGACGGCGGAAATGGCGGAGCTGTTTTTATGCCTGATTACTATTTACTGATAGAAAGCAAGCTAGACATCCACCCAGTTTTTACCTTTGACAGAAGCTTTGTTCACACTCTGCCCGTATTGCAGAGCAAAGGGGCACAGGTTGTGAATCCAGCACACAGGGCCACAATCCCTGCCGACCACCACGTAGCTCGACGCCCCCGCCTCCTCCGTCGTCACGCACGACACGCACAGCGACACCGCCCCCTCTCCACCTTCCTCGTCCCACACCCCCACCGTTCTCCTCCCCCCCTCACCACCACCACCACCACCACCACCGCATGCCACCCGCACGGGCGGGCTCCAGGCAAGGTCGGGGGTCAGGGCGAAGGTCAAATACAGCACCAGGGGGTCGTAGTGGCTGATGGGGTCGTGGCTCAGCAGCTGCCAGTCTATGAGAGGGACGGGGGAAAACGGATTGAGGGGAGCAGAGGAAGGATTGTGGGGAGTAGAGGAAGGATTGAGGGGAGTAGAGGAAGAATTGTGGGCAGTATATGAAGAAGAATTGCGGGAAGTACAGGAAGGATTGTGGGGGCTTGTGGGGGTGGAGGAACCGTGTCCTTGGTGGCTCGGGGGTGGCAGCGTTGTGGACTGGACGTTGCTGAAGTCTGAGGGTCGGACTTTGGTGGTGCCGGTGCCGGTGCTGTTTTGCGGCACGGCCAGCAGCTGGGTGTGCAGGGTCCACGGCGAGGCGTTGATGACACGGTACCGCTCGCTGACGGTCACCGCCCGGATCTTGTGCTTCACCGTCGACACCACGGACAGAGGAACCACCTGGAATGAGAGAGAGAGAGGGGGGAGAGAGAGGAGAAAGAGAGAGGGGGGAGAGAGAGGAGGGAGAGAGGGGGGAGAAGAGAGGAGAGAAAGAGTGTGGAGAGAGAGAGAGAGGAGAGAGAGAGAGAGAGGAGGAGAGAGAGGAGAGAGAGAGAGAGAGAGAAGAGAGGAGAGAGAGAGGAAGGGGAGAGAGAGAGAGAGAGGGAAAGAGAGGAGAGAGAAAGAGAGGGGGAGAGAGAGAGGGAGGGGGAGAGAGAGAGGAGGGAGAGAGAGGGGAAAGAGAGAGAGGAGAGAGGGGGGAAAGAGAGAGGAGAGAGAGGGGGGCGAGGGAGAGAGAAAGAGTCAAAGTCGAGATATTTATTCATGAAAGGACAAGGCCCCGCATGAACGAGGGGTGAAACATTTGCAGATATTTCGAAAAATATTACAATGAATATAACATAACCGACTCAACAATTTCAATACAAATCACGACAAAACAGTTTCCCATAGTTCTAAACGCTTTATGTAAATACAGTGCCAGTTTTATGTACAGAGAGAGAGATTCGGATTCGGATTCAGATATTTTATTCATGAAGGCGTCCTCCTCCTCCTCTGTGTTCCCAGGCCATATGGCCACAATGGGTAAGGTACATATGTGTCCGGTTTTCAGTTTTCACTGGTCTCCCCGCTAGCGTACAGCCGACACATTCCGATTTTGGAGGAGCTCAAAACGGAGAAATCTTTTTTGAAAAAAGGCAGGAAAATGGGCCAACAAGTCAAAAAGAGAGTAGATGACAGTAAGCACAGGAAAAAGGAAGAGTCAAAGAGAGTGGCAGATTAGAGGAAGTTACAAGCACGGAACTTCCAGAAGGTGGGGGAACTATTCATACAAAAGACCCCCTCAGTATCCCCACGGGGCGGGGGGGGGGGTGGGGGGTTACCTTGCCCATTATGGCCTTTTGGCTTGGGAACGCAGAAGAAGAAGAAGAAGAAGGACATGACAGACTAGCACGCAGACACCTGGGGGTCGTTTCACAAGGGCTAACGTTACGTAGCGTGAGCGCAAATCGGCAAAAAACGGTACTAAGAAACACCTCTTTTGCCGACGTTTGCCAAAAACGTTCTGTGGCTGTCATCGAGCTTGCTTTTCGCGAACTATCACGTGACTAGCATGGGGTGAATACGTCTCTCGTTTTTGATTGGTCCATGAAAGTTTGGTTAAAATAATATAAAAAAAAATGTTGACCAATCAGACAAGAGCCTGTAATATTCTTCCGCCGCAAACACTTTCTAAAGTGTTTTTCTTAGGCCCCCGTTTGCCGTGAGCGTTATTCGCGCGGGCGACCATTATCTAGAGAAACTGACCCCTCTTACCCTTAGAGTGAAGATGCTTTCCGACTGTGGGGTAGTCATATTTTCTTGTGTTCTTGCTCACAGTCAACAGAGACCTAGGGTATGACTTGCCCCCTATCTACACTCCCCTCCTGAACAGTACTCACCCCACAAATGACAGCTCAGTGGACAACACCAACAGCTCCCACCACAGCCAGTCAGACAAGGTTGAAAAAGACGAGCAGTAGCTTGTCGAAAATTACCAAAGGTATTTTTATTTATTTTTTAAATTTTTTTTTTTAAATGACTGTGAGCAAGAACACACAGAGAATACCCTCTTACCCTGGTGAGCCCCCCCTTGGAGGGAGGGGGCAGCAGCAGCTGGATGGACACCTGTCCGTCCAGGTAGAGGGTGTCGCCCAGGCGGGGGCTGTACAGG
>CM065706.1:29789636-29817136 GCA_017654935.2 Phymorhynchus buccinoides | reverse complement strand
CCCCCCCCCCTAAAAATTCAAAATGGACCGACCTGGAGGAGGGCTGAAGCACAGAGTAGGGCCAGTCCATTTCCAGGGAGGGGCGTTGCTGCTGACACAGGGCTTCGATGTTGACCTCTGACACCGGCGTCTGTTCCACCTGTTCCACCAATCCGCTCGACAACACCAGCGGAGGACTGGACTCTACCATGTCGGGCCTGGAGAGGGGGAGACAGGTTGCTATCATAATCATGAAACATCATCAACATTAGGATTTGATCGTACTGTGCCTGGCCTAGTAGAGGGAAGACAGGTTGTTATTATGATCATATAATGCTATAGCCTCAACGATTGGGTTGTGCCATGTCTGGTTAAATCTAGTTAAGGACGAAAACCTTGTACAGGGGAACCTCCCTTGTAAGACCTTAAAAAGATCATCCAAAATGAGGTCTTATAAGGGAGGGGTCTTATAAGGGAGGTAATTTTAACACTTACAAAGAAGGGCAATGTAGTGTCCTGAACAGGCTCCACTGAACTCCACCGAAGTGACTCAGCAGAAGTGCAGTGTCTCCTCGGTTGGTTGCCTCCTGACGGCCTAACATAGATTCGCTCCCCTTGGACTGCTGGTCTCGGATTCTGCGACTTGAACAAACCCGGGTGTAGCTGCGAATTGGGATTCGGAACGAGCGGCGTGGGAGCAACGCCACTGTACGGCCCAGAAGATGGGACAGCAAATAAAAAGAAGGGCAATGTCTCGAGAGAAGTAGGTCTTATATGGGAGGGAGTGTAGGTCTTATTATGGGAGGGAGTCTAATAATGGGAGGTCTTATAAGGGAGTTTCCACTGTATCTTCGTTCTATCCAAGTTTAAAACAAATGTTTTTTCAAGTAATGTAAACAAAATGCAGGACTAAACTCGCAATGTCTTGAACAATATATTCATCATAACTAATCAATTGTGGTCAACGCGGTTAATTTTTAAAACATTTTTTTTTCATTTTTCTCAAAACTACCAAAATTGAGATACGAGGTTTTTGAATTTCACCGACGATATGATGATATAGTGCATGACTCACGCCAGTTTGAAGGACAGCTGGTGGGTGACGTCGCCCCCAGTGCAGTGCAGCTGGAAGTACTGCCCCTGCCCCCCAACCTCCCTCCATTATACAGTACATAATACACAACATACTGACATATGACTACACAAGTCTTCAGTAGTCTGGATAGCTGAAATGAGTAGTTTTGGTGCAAAAAGTGTAGTTTTATTCATGAAACCATCAAATAATATTCACTGAAAATGAGTAGTAATCAATAATTAAAGAGCATTATTTTCAGTTTTGAAGAGTACCGTATTTTTCGGACTATAAGGCGATACTTTTTTTTTACAAGACTCGGACCCCTGCGCCTTATAAAATGTGACTGATGAAATAGTAAGAAAATATAGTAACAAAATCTGAAATTTGGGTTAACCCCTTGACTGCCAGAGAATATTAACGAAAATATCATTGGACAAATCATAACATGAAACAGACAACTGATAGAGCCAATCTGGCAAAATGTCTGGGGATATAACTCTCTTGACTGTGTTAGAGCAAAAACCAGCATATCAGAGTTATTCCTCTTCATTTGATGATGACATCAGTGATGTCATCAAGTCAGTACGTGATACGTTATATGGCAGTCAAGGGGTTTTAAAAGTTGGGGGGTGCGCCTTATACAAAGGTGCGCCTTATAGTCCGAAAAATACGGTAGTAGAGGTCCAAATTGAGTAGAATACTACTCGAAAAGAGTAGAGTGAACAGGTCTGATATAGTGCCTGACTCACGCCAGTTTGAAGGACAGCTGGTGGGTGACGTCGCCCCCGGTGCAGTGCAGCTGGAAGTCCTGCCCCTGCCCCCCAACCTCTATCATCTGCTGATGCTGGCTGTGAGGGGTGAAGAGCCGCACCTGCAGCGGCAACGGCAGGTGGGAGCGCAGCATGTACAGAGGGGACAGGAGAATCTGTGGGCAGAGAAATCAGGATCATATAACCCTTTCGCCGCCAGCCATTTTTTCAACCCAAAAAATGCCAATAAACTTAACTGGGTAGACAAGAACAAGCGCGAAATCGCAATAGTTTGTGGCATGCGGTCTATTTTTACCACTCCAATCATGAGTCACCTCCCCTGGCTTTTCAATCATTTTAATCTGTAAACCAGAATGTTATCTCTGCACCATTTCGTAACTTTTTATATCTTTTGGAAAACATTTTAAAACTATGTATCCTACTTATACTCATCAAAAGAAGCACCGCATACTCGTCGTGTCTGTTGTAGTGTCTGTATTACGTATGTTTATTATTTTGTACGCTTTTAAAATACATCATTTTAAAGAGCGGCCTCAATTTGAAGTGTAGCCTCGATTTAAAGAAATCACTTGTGGCGGTGCCATAGCCGATGAGGTTTAACCGAGGCGTGGTCACCGCTATAGCTATCTGTATTAATAATAAAAAAATCGGGACTTTACTGGTTTCGTACTGCCTCCGGGCATTGCCTCCAGTATTTGTTCCCACCATATTTGTATTTACAAATGTCCCATATGTGTCTGATTCAGACCAAGAGGACGTAAAACACCTTTTCGCTCGCCTCGATTTGAAGTGCGACAATTTTGTCAAAATGTGCGACAATTTTGGACCGACAAACCGACCGACCGACAAAGTGAGTTATAGGTTTGTGGCTTGAGCCACAAACAAAAATTATATGCAATATTGGGAATTCCTCTGTAACATGTAAAAAAAAAAAAAAGAAAAAAAAAAGAAAACAAAAAAAAAGCAAAAATTAAAAGGCCTATCCTTGCCTCCCAAAATTAAGAAAATAGAGTCTTTTGATTACAGTCCCTGATTGGATGCCTTTTAGTGACATGGGTGTTAAATCATTGTGGTGCCAAGAGGCGACAGTGGCGATGAAAGGGTTAATAGACGATTTTCGGAAAAAAAAACAACTAGGGGAGAGCACTTAGGCCGATGTGAAAATTAGAGTTGCTTACCTCCATTACTCGGTCAAATACTATAGCACACAAAAATAGGTGCACTTGCACTCTCACACACAATGTGGGGAACATAGTTTTAAGGCAGGACAAGGAAGAGATCAGAGGTATTGCTGGAAGAGAAGAGTTTTAAGAGCGGTTTTGAAACATTGGAAAGATTTAGCAGAACGAAGTTCATAGGGTAGGGAGTTCCAGACAGAAGGGGCACTGAAAGAAAATGAACGTTCACCATAATGTCTTAGTGTTTGTACGAGGAATAGAAAGGATAAGTTTGTCAGAAGAGGAACGGAGAGACCTGGAGGGTGAGTACAGGTGAACGAGATCAGAGAGGTAGGCAGGACCAGATGAATGGATAGCATTCAAACAGAGGCAAGCAATTTTATACTTTATTCTTGCCTCGACTGGAAGCCAGTGTACGGCATCGAGGTGGGGATTGATCATTTGATGTGGTATAGAAGGCGTGTGTGACAAAAGGGCTGTGATGTAATTAATAATTACCATAGATAATCATCATAATTCAGGGCTCCCAATCGTCCCGCAAAACAAGGGGTCCCAGGGACTCCTTCACTTACAGCATAGAGGGTCCTAGAGGCGGGATTAGAGGGTCCCAATGGCATTGCGAATGCTAAAAAGAATTTTTCTAGTGCATCCCTGGGACCCCCTGCACATTCTTTTAGAGGGTCCTTTAGAATTTTAGTGCTTCATAGACCCCCAAATGGGGGTCCCTGGGAGCCCTGACAATAATTATTATTATCACCTCCCGTGGGGATACTGGGAGGGTCTTTTGTACAAATAGTTCCCCCACCTTCTGGAAGTTCTGTGCTTGTACCATAATTTTCGGACTATAAGGAACGCCTGATTGTAAGGCACACCCTCCAAATTTAACACAAAATTGAGATTTTGTTATATTTTCTTACTATATTAGTACAGACAAACCCCTATTTTACGACCCTCTGTTAAGCGACCACCTCTCATTTGAGACCGGATTTGTTGGCACGGATGCATTTTACTATGTAAACGACCTCTCTTAAACGACTTCCTCTAAAACGCGACTTACGACCGCCATTTTGTTGGTTTTTACGACCGTTGCTGTCGTCTGCATAGACTTCGAGCAAAGGGAAACAACCACGGTCAAGGGCCTGAAAGCGGAGTCGCTTCCCTTGTTGTAGAAAAGATGGCGGAAAGCGTAGGAAAAGCACGAAAACCACTGACTTTGAAAAAGAAAACCACTGACTTTGGCCGAGAGTGGAGGTGATTAACAGAAGTCGGCGAAGTGAAACTGTAATACATTGATTGCACAATCCTATGGAGTTGGAAAAGACCCAAATCCAGTTTTAATATGTCATTGTATGTGTGCATGAAGAAGAGAGTATGAACTGTGCTGAACTTTTTCTTTCTACGGCTGCCAGTGAAAACCTCCGTCATACGACCCCTCCAATTTACGACCGATTTTTCCGGACATTTTGGAAGTCTTAAAATAGAAGTTTGTCTGTAGTCAAATCATAAGGTGCAGAGGTCTCCAAAACGTATCGCCTTATATTCCCCAAAAATATCGTAACTTCCTCTAATCTGTCACTCTCTTTGACTCTGCCTTTTCCCTTTGCTTACTGTCATTACTGTCAAGGGAGAAAGGTGGCAGAGTGGTTAAGACGTTCGCCTGCTTAATGTAATGCGTGACTGCTACGTGAGTGACCCGGGTTCGAATCCTGGCCTCGCCCTTTCTTTCTAGTTTGACAGGAAAATCGAACTGAATGTCCAATCCTCCGGATGGGGACTTAAAGCTAGTCTGACCCGTGCGCTTTACGCACGTAAAAATCCCACAGCAGTTGAAAGTCGGCAAGAGCAGGGGGAAATCCTGCTGCCTGGTATGGCCAAATTGATAGCTAGGTTTTCCAAGTGTGCCCACACCCCCTCCTCACCCTGCACCCCCCCAAATTTTATTTATTTTTTAAATTGGGTAGGCGCTGCACTGGCGGCGATGTGCTCTCTGGGGGAGAGCAGCCTGAATTTCACAGAGATAAGTCTCTGTGACTAGAATATACCAAATACCAATACCAAATCTGCTATCTTTCTGCCTTACTGGTCCATTTTCCTGCCTTTGTTCTCGAAACCCTTACAAAGATTTTCTCCAGCCGAAGACTGACATGCTGGGCCTAACGGCAGCATGATGCATCTGCGCTCATATGACAGGAAACTGTCTAAGCGATTGAAGAAGAAGAATTAATATCGTACCAGCCGCCGTGGTGTAGTGGTTAGCGTCGCGGACTACTGGCTGGGAGGTCTGGGGTTCGATTCCCATCAGAGGCGAGGGTTTTTTCGGTCCTGGACCGACTCCTACCCAGAGTGAGTGGCTATGGGCTCAATGGGAAGACTGAAACCACACAGTCGAGCTTCATCCGCTTAACGGATGCGATTCTGAGAGTGTTGCTCTAATTGCAAGACCAACACTGCAGGTGTCTGTAGTTCTCGGGCCTGGTTAACGCCGGGATATCATTATGAAAGGAAGCGTAGAGTACAGCCCTGCCATGCAGTCTCAGACCGATACGGAACTCCATAGTATCATCATCATCGTTATCATCGGCCTCATTTTCCATCAATCATAAAATTAAAAACAATGTCTCAAATTCTGTGGCTTTGCATGGCGACCTCAGTTTCGGTTTCCAATCCAGTCTATGCCTTGGTGCGTTCGGGTCAAAGTCATTGGGATCAGTGTGTTCTGGGGAGCTGTCGGTGGACGGTCGTGGTGGCGCCCTCGGAGGAGGACCTCACTCACGCTGGCTCCGCGACTAAGAGAATAGTGTCGTCAGTAGGGGGCTTTAGTAGGTGGTGTCCTGAACAGGCTCCACTAAAACTCCACCGAAGTGACTCAGCAGAAGTGCAGTGTCTCCTCGGTTGGTTGCCTCCTGACGGCCTAACATAAATTCTCTCCCCTTGGACTGCTGGTCTCGGTTTAATAATAATAATAATAATGAATATTTAGGGCGCTTAATCTTAACAAAAGCCCTAAGCGCTTACAATCATGATAAAAACAATACTAACAAAATGAAAAGCTGGACAACACACAAAACACTCACACGAACTTAAGGTCAAAACACACACACACACACACACACACACACACACACACACACACCAACAAAAAACACACACACACACGCACGCACACGCACACACACACATGACTCAACGGATAACCTTTGCAGGAGGAGGATGAGAAAGATTATGTTTTGAAGAGAGTTGTTTTGAGGGAGGACTTGAAAGAAGAGAGGCTGTTTGAGGTTCGGAGTGCAGAAGGGAGGCCATTCCAGGAGGAGGGAGCTTGGAAAGAAAAAGAACGTTCGCCAAGAGTTCTGGCACGGAAACGGGGGATCTGCAGAACGTGAGTGTCAGAGGAGGAGCGAAGCAGTCTAGTGGGAGTATAAATCGATAGAAGATCAGAGAGATATGATGGGGCCAAACCATTCAGCGACTTGTAACATAATAGAGAGAGTTTATACTCTATGCGCTTTTCAACAGGGAGCCAGTGGAGAGATTGAAGCAAAGGAGAAACATGAGAGGTCCTCGGGCATTTCAGGACGAGGCGAGCAGCATTATTTTGGACTTTCTGCAATTTAATCAGGAGATTTTGTGGGCAGCCAGCAAGGAGAGAATTACAGTAATCAAGTCTTGAAAGAACAAAGGCAGAAATGAGGGTTTTGGTGGCTTCTTCAGACAGAAGATGACGTACAGAACTGATGCGCCGAAGCTCCAAATAGCAAGCACGGCAGACAGAAGAAATTTGACTTTGAAAAGAGAGTGTCTGGTCCAGTACAACGCCTAGATTGCGCACGGTAGTAGAGGTCTGAATGAGAGAGTTTCCAAGTTGGACAGAAGTAGGGACAGAGATTGTAGACATGAGCCTTTTTGATAGAATGAAAATCAGTTCAGTTTTGTCGTTGTTTAGCTGGAGCTTGTTGTAAGTCATCCATGCCTTGATGTCAGAAATACATAGCTGTGTACGTTCAATGATGGAGGGGAGTATAGAGATATCACCAGAGGTGTAGATTTGGTTGTCATCAGAGAAGCAGTGATGGTAAATGTCATGATGGGCCACAATGTCAGAAATAGGTTGAGTGTATAGAACAAAAAGAATGGGACCCAGAACAGATCCCTGGGGAACTCCATGCTTCAAATCGGCTGAACTTGAAGAGAAGCCGTTGACAGAGACAACTTGAGTACGACCGGAGAGGTACGAGTGAAACCATGTCAGTGCATTAGAAGAGATGCCAAAAGTATGTTGAAGTCTAGAGAGGAGGGTGGAGTGATCGATGGTATCAAAGGCAGAAGACAGGTCTAGAAGAGAGAGCAGAGAAACCTGACCACCATCAAGAGCAGACAGAAGATCGTTTACTATCTTCAACAGAGCGGTTTCTGTGCTGTGTCCAGTGCGATAGGCAGACTGCAAGGAATAGAGTAGGTTGTTGCGGTCGAGGTGATTTTGGAGTTGGAGAAGTGCAATCTTTTCAATGATCTTAGAGAGGAAAGACAAGTTGGAGACAGGTCGGTAGTTTTTCAGGTTTTCAGGGTCAAGAGAGGGTTTCTTCAAAAGAGGTCGAACAACTGCAGTTTTCAGTGCAGATGGGAAACAACCAGAGGTGAGTGATTCATTTACCACAAAGGTAATATAAGGCAACAAATCATCAATGCATGCAGACAATAAAGAGGAGGGGAGGGGATCAAGAACGCATGTTTTGATGGCAGTCTTCTTGATGACATCTTTGACAACAGCGTCTGTCACAGGTTCAAAGTCAGTCAATGGAATGCCAGAGAAAGAGTTGTAATGAACTTTGGGCACAGTTTCTGACTGAGCGTCCAGGGTTGCACGAATGTTACTAATTTTTTCTGTAAAAAAGTCACAAAATCTGTGGGGTAGATCAGAGAGACAGACAGATGAAGGAAGGGGTGATGATTTTATTCTCCCCATGAGTGCGTCTGTGACCATAAACAGTTGCTTGGTTGTGGTGCATGCTACTATTTTTGCATTGTAAAAGGCTGATTTCGCTTGTTGAACAATTTCATTCACAGCGTTATTAGCCATTCGTAAAATTTGCTTGTGAACCTCGAGGTTTGTTTTTAGCCACTGCCTCTCGGCCCTACGCCTAACACGTTTAGCGTCAAGAACTTGTGAACCGACTGCTGGAAACCAGGGCGAGCGTGGACGGCTGGAAATCCTGCGTCGAAGCACAGGGGCGTGGCGGTCAAGGGCGCCCTGGAGAAGGCCGTGGAACAGCTCCGCAGACAGGAAAGGCACCAACTGGAGAGAGGACAGCAAGTCAGCTCTGAAGGCGTCGAGGTCGATGGAGGCGAAGTCTCTGGTCTCCACGTACGTGTGAGGCTTGCCAGGAACAGAGGCGTTCAGCTTAGCCAGGACAGCGTGGTGGTCGGAGGTCAGGGTCAGACTGGTGGTGGCTGGCTCAACCAGGTCACCATCAGAATGGACAACCCAGTCAAGGATGTGACCCGATCTGTGAGTGGGGGAGGTGACGGACTGGTTCAGACCAAAGGACTCAAAGAGATCCATCAGTCGCGCTGTGTTGCTGTTAGCAGGATTATCCCAGTGGAAGTTGAAGTCGCCCACCAGTACAGAACGGCCTTTCACACAGTTCATGTACTCCAGCAGATCCGGAAACTCTTCCAGAAAGACAGAGTCTTTCAGCTGGTTCTTCTTGCTGGGAGGGGGGCGGTAAAGGCAGAATATGTGAAGGGAGGACTTGGGTGAAGACACAGTTAGCTGAACCAGTTCATAGGAGGAGTGGACAAATGAGAAGTCGGAGGTAGTAGAAACTGAAGGGGACACAGCGTCAGACACCACAAAGGCGATGCCTCCACCGCGGGTTTGCCGAGGGAAGCTGAGGGTGGTGTAGCCAGGAGGGGAAAGGTCGCAACACTTGGCTTCGTCACCACTGGGTAGCAGCCACGTTTCCGTGATGCACATAAGGTTGACGTCGCTGTCAACGATAAAATCGTTGATTGCGGTCCTTTTCTCCTTGGCACCAACGGATTGAGCATTGAACAATGCTAGAGTCAGTGTGCTGTTACGACCGGCGCGACAGAGAGAGACTTGAGCAGGTTTCTGCGACTTGAACAAACCCGGGTGTAGCTGTGAATTGGGATTCGGAACGAGCGGTGTGGGAGCAACGCCACTGTACAGCCCAGAAGATGGGACAGCAAAAAAAAAAAAAAAAAAAAAAAAAAAAAAAAAAAAAAAGAATTAATATCGTGGTCACCATCCTCCTCCATTGGCCATCCATTCTTTTCCTTAGTTTTGCTTTCATTGTTTTTAATGCATGACTATGTATTTTCTTGTTTTGTACTGTGCTTGTATGAGACCACACTGTAATTTCTCTCAACGAGATAATAAAGAATTTTTGACTTTGACTTTGAGACACCATCTTAATATTCTTCTTCTTTGATCGCTCAGACAGTTTCCTGTCAATTATGAGCGCAGATGCGTCATGCTGCCGTTATGCGCCTAACTAAGAAATAGTTAGGCCCAGCAAGTCCGACTTCGGCTGGAGGAAATCTTTTTGAAAGTGTTTCGTGAAAAAAGGCAGGAGAATGGACCGGTAAGGCAGAAAGATAGTAGATAGATGACAGTTCGCTTGTCCGTCCCGAGTTCATCCTTGTGGAAATCTAGTAGATGACAGTAAGCAAAGGGAAAAGGCAGAGTCAAAGAGAGTGACAGATTAGAGGAAGTTACAAGCACAGAACTTCCAGAAGGTGGGGGAACAATTTATACAAAAGACCCCTCGGCATCCTCACGGGGGGAAATCATCATCTTAATATGATGATTATTCAGTTTCTCTCACCAGCTTCTGTCGCGTTTCGTTGAAGTTCTGGACGAAGATTCTGCACCACACGTGGAAGTAGGACGACCCATCGGGCAGCAACACCTGCAGCACACACAGTTATTGTTGTGGTTGTTGTCATACCCTGGCTAAAAGACTCCTGGGATCATCCCAACTGCCGAAGCACTTGAATACTATGGTACAAATTCACCAGGTAGGGATGAGAACATTACGAGTGCAACGGTTTTTGTCTGAACGCCAAGTCTTTCGGATGAGATGACAAAAACTGAGGTTCCATGAACCCACGCACTTGTGCAAGTTTAAGAACCCAGTAACAAAAAAGAATGTATCTAAATGTACCCCTCCTCCCTTCCCCTTTAGTCTCACACACACACACACACACACACACAAACAGCATGCAAAAAACAACAACCAAAAACCTGTGGCGCTGCACTAGAGGCGACAAGCTTTCCAGGTGGGAGCAGCCCGAATTCCTCAGCGACGAGTCTTTGTGACAAGAAACACAATACATGTACCAATAGACACACACACACAGATGCACACACAACACACAGATTCACAATAAAAACACATGTACATGCTAATACACTCTCTCCCCCCCCCATCCCTCCCTCCACACACACACATACCACACACACAACTTCATAAAAAACACATGTACATGCTAATACACTCCCCCCCCCCCCTCCCATCCCTCCCTCCCCCTCCACACACACACACACACCACACACAGATTCATACTCATTAACGCACACATGTACATTCTAAAAACACACATGTACATGCTCATACCTTCTCTCCCCCTCCCTCGCCCACACACAACACACACAGATTCATACTCACGTGCACATGTACATTCCAAAAACACACGTACATGCATATACCCTCTCTTCCCCCCCTCCCTCCCCCTCCCCACACACACATACACACACACACACAACCAACAGATTCATACGCACTTACGCACACATGTACTTTCCAAAAACACAGGTACATGCTTATACCCTCTCTCCCCTCCCTCCCTCTACCTCCCTCCCTCCCCCTCCACACACACACACATACACACTCACCTTGATCAGCTGGTTAGCCGTCATGGCCTGGCCGATCAGATACAGGGGCTGGGACCACGGCAGTCGGCTGTCGGCCAGGCGCAGGCTGAACCCATTCACATCTTCGTGCTCCGCCACCAGCGAGCGAGAGGTGTGTCCGCCCTTTACGACCCACACCCTCTCCCCTTCCCCTCCTCCCCCTTCCTCCTCTCCTTCTCCCTCCTCCCCTTCTCGCTGCTGTTGGAACAGGAAGCGAACTTCCAGCGATGTGGACAGGCGGTTGCAGACTAGGAACTGCCCGCTGACCGTGATCTTGAAAAAAAAATTAAAATTTTGTTTTTACATGGATGCAACTGGAGAAAATCCAAAAACAGGCAAGGCAGGGGTCTTAAGAGAGAGAGATAACAAGACAGACAGACAGTTAAAATGATAGACAGAGACAGATTGAGTCTGATAAGCCTTGTAAAATTATTACATTGCTTTTGTAAACTTCCAAGATAGCAAAACTAAGTTCAAAATGTCCCAAATCGCTTGTGGTCAAATTATCTTCTTTTGTTTTTGGATGAATTATAAACTGAAGTTCAGTTTCTCGTAAAATTAAAAATACTGAAATCAGTGTAAAACGGAAAGAGTGGCACCCTAGCATCACACCACCATGCAGTGCATAATGTTGTCATGAACTTTACAGGGTTCCCAGGGCTTTCAGCTATCCCCAAGTAAGGACCTTGTAAGGACCTGTAGGCCTAAGGATAATGTCCATCTTTGAGCCAACGATCTTGAAAGGAACACTTTCCCAGCATTGTGAACAATGTCTAACTTACTCTAAGCAGATACAAAAACTATGGCTGACACAAATATACCCGTTTTCTCGCAAAATTATACCAGGTTAAAGAACGAAATTTCAGCTTTTGACAACTCGCGGTGCATCGTTTGTCTGCTAAGCGGTCAGTTGAAACGGGAAGGTGGGGGAGGGGGGTAAGGTGGAGTAGGTGCTGAGCGATGTTTCTCAAAGTGTAAAAGTGCTGCTTCTGCAATCTATTTTGAATATGGTCTTGCTGCTCAGGGCAGTTTTGGGCAGCTGTCAGGACTTGTAAGGACCTTGAAGTGAATGTAAGCACTTGTAAGACCTTACTTGGAGATTTCAATTGGTCAAGACTTATAAGGACTGGTAAGGCCCCTATGAACCCTGCTTTATCTGCACGATCAGTGTGTATCTCTGGTCCCTAGCGCGTACACAGTGTGTTGAAACAACTTATCTCAATGTGCACAGCAGAGAGCTGTGTTATCTGCACGATTAATGTGTATCTCTGGTCCCTAACACACACACACAGTATGTCGAAACGACTCACCTTTCTGTGCACAGGCAACAGCTGCGCAACTTGCATGATCAGTGTGTATCTCTGGTCCCTAGCACGTACACAGTGTGTCAAAACGACTCACCTTTCTGTGAACAGGCGACAGCTGTGCTATCTGCATGATCAGTGTGTATCTCTGGTCCCTAACACGCACGCATTGTGTCAAAACGACTCACCTTTCTGTACACAGGCGACAGCTTTGTTATCTGCACGATCAGTGTGTATCTCCAGTCCATAACACGCACGCATTGTGTCGAAACGACTCACCTTTCTGTGCACAGGCGACAGCTGTGTGACCTGCACGATCAGTGTGTATCTCTGGTCCCTAACACGCACACAGTGTGTGTCAAAATGACTCACCTTTCTGTGCACAGGAGAGAGCTGTGTTATCTGCACGATCAGTGTGTATCTCTGGTCCCTAACACGCACAGTGTGTCAAAACGACTCACCTTTCTGTGCACAGGAGACAGCTGCGTTATCTGCACAATCGACTCACCTTTCTGTGCACAGGAGAGAGCTGTGTTATCTGCACAATCAGTGTGTATCTCTGGTCCCTAGCATGCACACAGTGTGTCAAAATGACTCACCTTTCTGTGCACAGGAGACAGCTGTGTTATCTGCTCGATCAGTGTGTACCTCTGGTCACTAACACGCACACAATGTGTCAAAACGACTCACTTTCTGTGCACAGGAGACAGCTGTGTTATCTGCTCGATCAGTGTGTACCTCTGGTCCCTAAGACGCACAGTGTGTCAAAACGACTCACCTTTCTGTGTACAGGAGACAGCTGTGTTATCTGCTCGATCAGTGTGTACCTCTGGTCCCTAACACGCACACAATGCAGACCTGTTTACCCACTACACAAACCTTGAGTAGTCTGGATACCTGAAACGAGTAGTTTTGGGTGCAAAATGTGTAGCTTTATTCATTAAACCATCAAATAATACTAACTCAAAATGAGTAGCAATCAAGAATTAAAAAAGCATTATTTTCAGTTTTGAAGAGTAGTAGAGGTCCAAATTGAGTAGAATACTACTCGAAAAGAGTAGAGTAAACAGGTCTGACAATGTGTCAAAACGACTCACCTTTCTGTGCACAGGAGACAGCTGCGTTATCTGCACGTTCAGTGTGTATCTCTGGTCCCTAACACGCACACAGTGTGTCAAAACGACTCACCTTTCTGTGCACAGGAGACAGCTGCGTTATCTGCACGATCAGTGTGTATCTCTGGTCCCTAACACGCACACAGTGTGTCAAAACGACTCACCTTTCTGTGCACAGGAGACAGCTGCGTTATCTGCACGATCAGTGTGTATCTCTGGTCCCTAACACGCACAGTGTGTCAAAACGACTCACCTTTCTGTGCACAGGAGACAGCTGCGTTATCTGCACGATCAGTGTGTATCTCTGGTCCCTAACACGCACACAGTGTGTCAAAACGACTCACCTTTCTGTGCACAGGAGACAGCTGCGTTATCTGCACGATCAGTGTGTATCTCTGGTCCCTAACACGCACACAGTGCGTCGAAAACGACTCACCTTTCTGTGCACAGGAGACAGCTGCGTTATCTGCACGATCAGTGTGTATCTCTGGTCCCTAACACGCACAGTGTGTCAAAACGACTCACCTTTCTGTGCACAGGAGACAGCTGCGTTATCTGCACGATCAGTGTGTATCTCTGGTCCCTAACACGCACACAGTGCGTCGAAACGACTCACCTTTCTGTGCACAGGAGACAGCTGCGTTATCTGCACGATCAGTGTGTATCTCTGGTCCCTAACACGCACACAGTGTGTCAAAACGACTCACCTTTCTGTGCACAGGAGACAGCTGCGTTATCTGCACGATCAGTGTGTATCTCTGGTCCCTAGCACGCACACAGTGTGTCAAAACGACTCACCTTTCTGTGCACAGGAGACAGCTGCGTTATCTGCACGATCAGTGTGTATCTCTGGTCCCTAACACGCACACAGTGTGTCAAAACGACTCACCTTTCTGTGCACAGGAGACAGCTGCGTTATCTGCACGATCAGTGTGTATCTCTGGTCCCTAGCACGCACACAGTGTGTCAAAACGACTCACCTTTCTGTGCACAGGAGACAGCTGCGTTATCTGCACGATCAGTGTGTATCTCTGGTCCCTAACACGCACACAGTGCGTCGAAACGACTCACCTTTCTGTGCACAGGAGACAGCTGCGTTATCTGCACGATCAGTGTGTATCTCTGGTCCCGTGCACGCACCACACGCACGCAATGTCCCTCGGCGCTGATGTCCACAGGGGCGCACCACCGCCACTTGCCTGCGTCCAGGCAGAAATGCAGCTGCTGTGAAACGATAGAAAAATGAGATGGCAACGCCATGTAAACGTAGTCACAGCACAAGGAATACGTCCACAGAGGTGCACCACCGCCACTTGCCCGCGTCCAGCTGCTGTGAAATGATAGAAAAATGAGATGGCAATGCGGGTGACAGGAATAAGACCTAAAATACAATGCAGCCTAAGGTCGACAAAACATGGCGTGTATAACATTACTGCCTAAGATTGAAAATTTACAAGAATTATACCGTGTCACCTAACACCTAAAATACAATGCAGCCTAACGCCATATAAACATAGTCCCAGCACAAGAATACGTCCACAGGGGCACACCACCGCCACTTGCCCGTGTCCAGGCAGAAATGCAGCTGCTGTGAAACGATAGAAGAATGAGATGGCAACGCCATGTAAACGTAGTCCCAGCACAAGGAATACCCCCCCCCCCCCCCCCCACACATATACTCCCCCTCAGCACATCAAATTGTCTTCCCCCCACTGCAATGATGCTGATCACGACAAAAAATATATGGTTATAGTCAGTGGTCCAACACCAACAGTTTTGAAACTATGATGCGCACTTGTTTCCGGGGATGCCCCCTCAGCTCTCACTCTCACTGTGCTATTGGCCCCTTCACAAAATGTCACGTGCAGCATCTAGGCATCCCGAGGAACAATTCTGCTGAGTTTTGTTCAGATTGGTTCAGTGGTTTAGGCGCTATGAAGTGGAACACATTTCGGTCACACACGCACACACACACATACATACATACACACAGGGAGAAAGGTGGCAGAGTGGTTAAGACGTGCGCCTGCCAAATGTAATGCGTGACTGCAGCGTGAGTGACCCCGGGTTCAAGTCCCGGCCTCCTCGCCCTTCCTCTCTAGTTTGACAGGAAAATCGAACTGAACGTCCAGTCCTTCGGATGGGGATTTAAAGCTAGTCTGACCCGCGCGCTTTACGGACGTAAAAATCCCACAGCAGTTGAAAGTCGGTAAGAGCAGGGAGAAATCCTGCTGCCTGGTGTGGCCAAATTAATAGCTAGGTTTTCCAAGTGTGCCCACACCCCCTCCTCACCCTGTGCCCCACCCTCCTAAATTTTGCTATATAAATTGTGCAGGCGCTGCACTTGCGGCGACGCGCTCTCTGGGGGAGAGCAGCCTGAATTTCACGGAGATAAGTCTCTGTGACTAGAATATACCAAATACCCCAAAATAGCAATACAGCCGGACAGACCATCGCACATGGCTCGTTCCCATTTTAATGTGGTCCCGTTCTTATAGAACTGGGACTACAAACAACTCCCGTGTGTAATGCGCGCAGCCGTCTTATTATTCCTTAATAATTTAATCATTTATTTTCATATAGCGCTAAAATCCATACAGTAGTATGCTCGATGTGCTTTACAAAAGCAACATTCAAATCAACATCCACCCTCATTCACCAGCACTGTCACTCTCTCATAACACCTGACCCTCACAGAAACTAATGAAAATGTAAACAAGCAGCAGGAAGGAATGCACCAATACATGTGTACACACGGCCCCCACACACTTTCTCCCTCTCTCTGTCCATCATTCTCTCTCTCTGTCCGTAATTCTCTCTCTCTCCCTCTCTCTCTCTCTCTCTGTCTCTCTCTCTGTCATCATCTCTCTCTCTCTCTCTCTCTCTCCTTCATTCTCTCTCTCTCTCCCTCTCTCTGTCCGTCATTCTCTCTCTCTCTCTCTCTCTCTCTGTCCGTCATTCTCTCTCTCTCTCTCTCTCTGTCTCGTCCGTCATTCTCTCTCTCTCTCCCTCTCTCTCTCTCTGTCTCTCATTCTCTCTCTCTCTCTGTCCGTCTGTCTCTCTCTCTCTCTCTCTCTCCCTCTCTCTCTCTCTCTGTCCGTCATTCTCTCTCTCTCTCTCTCCGTCCGTCATTCTCTCTCTCTCTCCCTCTCTCTCTCTCTGTCCGTCATTCTCTCTCTCCCCCTCTCTCTCTCTACAACTTAACTTTTTTCCCATTCTGTTTCTGCATGATAACAAGCTTTGCTAACACTCCAGTGATATGGGCCTAGGGCCTAATCATTAAACATTCCAGTGTCCAGTCTCTCTCTCTCTTACCTGTGCAGAAGAATAGGATCTCCAGCTGTAGGGGTGCACCTGGCCTGAGGGCAGCACTATGTTCTCATCGCTCCCTGCCTGGAAGATAGAAGAAAACAACCCACTGTTGTATGAGAGAAATAATAATAATAATAGGGGATACTTATATAGCGCGATACCCCACAATGGGCTCATCGCGCTTTACAACAATATAAATGCATTACAAATCATTTTTAAAAACTAAAAACAAAAACAAAAAAAACCCATATAGTTAACAGCATCATATTAAAGTGTCATACATAAAATCACAAACTGACTAAAAACATTTATCAATTAAGACAATATAAAACAGCACGTCACACGAAAACTATGGGAAATATACAACTTTTAAAAGATGACTGCACAGAAACAACAATACAATAACAACATACGGTACACTTACACGCCAACATCCACACCCACGGGCGCACGCGCACGCACACACGCACCCACCCACACACGCGCACGCACACACACACACAGAACTGGACGCTTGACGCTGGAGAGAGAGAGAGAGAGAGAGAGAGAGAGAGAGAGAGAGAGAGAGAGAGAGAGAGAGAGAGAGAGAGAGAGAGAGAGATAATTAACACAATTCACAAAGATTACTGATCCAGGCCAGAACTGGACGCTTGACGCTGGAGAGAGAGAGAGAGAGAGAGAGAGAGAGAGAGAGAGAGAGAGAGAGAGAGAGAGAGAGAGAGAGAGAGAGAGAGAGAGAGAGAGAGAGAGAGATAATTAACACAATTCACAAAGATTACTGATCCAGGCCAGAACTGGACGCTTGACGCTGGAGAGAGAGAGAGAGAGAGAGAGAGAGAGAGAGAGAGAGAGAGAGAGAGAGAGAGAGAGAGAGAGAGAGAGAGAGAGAGAGAGAGAGAGAGAGAGAGAGAGAGAGAGAGAGAAAATAATTAACACAATTCACAAAGATTACTGATCCAGGCCAGAAACTGGACACTTGACGCTGTAGAGAGAGAGAGAGAGAGAGAGAGAGAGAGAGAGAGAGAGAGAGAGAGAGAGAGAGAGAGAGAGAGAGAGAGAGAGAGAGAGAGAGAGAGAGAGAGAGAGAGAGAGACAGAGAGACAGAGAGAATTAACACAATTCACAAAGATTACTGATCCAGGCCTTCTGCCCATGTCAGAGGGGAAGGGATTACAAAAGGAAAATCAACAGTAACAACACATAATCATCAGCACAACAAACTCCATTATAAGCGAACATAAGAGAGAGAGAAAAAAAAAGAAAGAGACTGCAATGTCACTGGAACATACAACAAGCAAACAGCTACATGACAAGTGTAAAGCGACAATATTTTATTCACAAGAGACAAAACAAGTTACGCGTTGGACTGCAGAGGGGACGTATTGTTTTTTTTATCTGGTTTTTTTTTTGCTCCTTTTGCTGTTTGCTGTTTTCTTGTTTGTCTGTGTTGATAAAGGCGCATTCGCCGAAATATCCAGTAGTTTTGTTTTGTCTCTTGTGAATAAAATAACGTCACTTTACACTTGTCGTGTAGTTGTTTGTTTGTTGTACATAAGAGAATACAAATACGAATACGAATACGAATGTTTAATGAGGGTAAACGGATAAGCTCAAGCTTCTTTACACCATGCCCTCGAGGGGAAAAAGAAAAGCCAAATAACAAGAACAGGAAAACAAAGAGAAAGCAAAAAATGCATAACAAGAATAGAAAGAGAGAGAGAGAGAGAGAGAGAGAGAGAGAGAGAGAGAGAGAGAGAGAGAGAGAGAGAGAGAGAGAGAGAGAGAGAGAGACATCAGGCTTCAGGTTTCTAATCCAATAAGGCCAAAGCCACATATAAATGAGGGGGGGGGGGATACAATATTTTACAATACAATTGAATTTAAATACAAATGTACATGCATTTGGAAATACAAATATGACAAGAAATAGTTTGAAAATTTACGATAACAGACATTCTCTTAACTGATATGCAGAGAGAGAGAGAGAGAGAGAGGAGAGAGAGAGAGAGAGAGAGAGAGAGAGAGAGAGAGAGAGAGAGAGAGAGAGAGAGAGAGAGAGAGAGAGAGAGAGAGAGAGAACACTGAACAACTTTATTTAACAAGGATTAAAAGAGAGAGAGAGAGAGAGAGAGAGAGAGAGAGAGAGAGAGAGAGAGAGAGAGAGAGAGAGAGAGAGGAGCAGGGTCTTTAGTGTGTTGTGTGGTGACACATGTGTTAGAACGACACACTCACCTGTCCACAGCGTGTTGTTGCAGATCAACAGGTGTGTTGCATGGTGACATGTGTGTTAAAATGACACACTCACCTGTCTACAGCGCAGGGTCTGCTGTGGCGTGTTGTTGCAGATCAGCAGGTGTGTTGTATGGTGACAAATGTGTTAAAACGACACACTCACCAGCCCACAGCACAGGGTCTGCTGTGGCGTGTTGTTACAGATCAACAGGTGTGTTGCGTGGTGACAAATGTGTTAAAACGACACACTCACCAGTCCACAGCACAGGGTCTGCTGTGGCGTGTTGTTGCAGATCAACAGGTGTGTTGCGTGGTGACAAATGTGTTAAAACCACACACTCACCAGTCCACAGCACAGGGTCTGCTGTGGCGTGTTGTTGCAGATCAACAGGTGTGTTGCGTGGTGACAAATGTGTTAAAACCACACACTCACCAGTCCACAGCACAGGGTCTGCTGTGGCGTGTTGTTGCAGATCAACAGGTGTGTTGCGTGGTGACAAATGTGTTAAAACCACACACTCACCAGTCCACAGCACAGGGTCTGCTGTGGCGTGTTGTTGCAGATCAGCAGGTGTGTTGTGTGGTGACACGTGTGTTAAAACGACACTCACCTGTCCACAGCGCAGGGTCTGCTGTGGCGTGTTGTTGCAGATCAGCAGGTGTGTTACACGGTGACACATGTGCTATATCGACACACTCACCAGTCCACAGCACAGGGTCTGCTGCGTGTTGTTGCAGATCAGCAGGTGTGTTACACGGTGACACATGTGCTATATCGACACACTCACCAGTCCACAGCACAGGGTCTGCTGCGTGTTGTTGCAGATCAGCAGGTGTGTTACACGGTGACACATGTGCTATATCGACACACTCACCAGTCCACAGCACAGGGTCTGCTGCGTGTTGTTGCAGATCAGCAGGTGTGTTACATGGTGACACATGTGCTATATCGACACACTCACCAGTCCACAGCACAGGGTCTGCTGCATGTTGTTGCAGATCAGCAGGTGTGTTACACGGTGACACATGTGCTATATCGACACACTCACCTGTCCACAGCACAGGGTCTGCTGCGTGTTGTTGCAGATCAGCAGGTGTGTTACATGGTGACACATGTGCTATATCGACACACTCACCAGTCCACAGCACAGGGTCTGCTGCGTGTTGTTGCAGATCAGCAGGTGTGTTACATGGTGACACATGTGCTATATCGACACACTCACCTGTCCACAGCACAGGGTCTGCTGCGTGTTGTTGCAGATCAGCAGGTGTGTTCCATGGTGACACATGTGCTATATCGACACACTCACCTGTCCACAGCGCAGGGTCTGCTGCGTGTTGTTGCAGATCAGCAGGTGTGTTACATGGTGACAAACGCGTTAAAACAACACACTCACCTGTCCACAGCGCAGGGTCTGCTGTGGCGTGTTGTTGCAGATCAGCAGGTGTGTTACACAGTGACACATGTGCTATATCGACACACTCACTTGTCCACAGCGCAGGGTCTGCTGCGTGTTGTTGCAGATCAGCAGGTGAGCCAACACCACACCACCCCCATCCTCCTCCGACCCTGTCTGGTGACATAGCAATACCAACATACCATATTTTCTCTACCATAAGGCGATATGTTTTTCGAAGATTCAGACCCCTGCGCCTTATAAAATGACTAATAAAATAGTAAAAAAAATAATAACAAAATCTGAAAATTTGGGTAAAATTTTGGGGATGCACCTTATACAAAGGTGCGCCTTATAGTTTGAAAAATATGGTAATATCACATGGGTTAATTACAATACTATTGCGTTATCTTACTAAAAGAATTCACGCAGTCCACTAACATGGGAAACAAATGATTTTGTTGTGATGCATCAAGTTTGGTACAAATAGTGTAGTATCAACAATTCAGGCATTTTGTTTAGTGTATTAAAGGACAGACAGAGAGAGAGAGAGAGAGAGAGAGAGAGAGAGAGAGAGAGAGAGAGAGAGAGAGAGAGAGAGAGAGAGAGAGCAGAGAGAGAGAGAGAGAGAGAGAGAGAGAGAGAGAGAGAGAGAGAGAGAGAGAGAGACACACACACACACACACACACCCACACACACCCTGCCGGACGATTCAGGGGGGCAACTTAAGAGAGAGATATAACGAGACAGACAGACAGTTAAAATGATAGCCATAGACAGTTTGAGTCTGATAAGCCATGTAAAATTATTACATTGCCTATGTAAACTTCCAAGAAAGAACCACTAGACTAAGTTCAAAACGTCACAAATCGCTTGTGATCCCAAACATGGTTTTTTTAATAAATGAATTAAAAAAAAACGATGTTCAGTTTCTGGAAAAATAAGAAATACTGAAGTCAGTGTAAAAATGAAAGAGTAGCACCCACACGCACACACTTACACCAGGCATGGTAGTGGGCGCAAAGTGGTTTTCAAGGAAAATGCCGGGGGTCCAGGGGGCCGAAGAAAATTCAATAAAATGAGAGTGAAATTTTCACTTGTTCATGCCATTTCAATGCATTTTTTAATAATTTTGTTTCAAACTGTTTCACGGATTTTCCGCGATTCGCGGAGGTCTACCACGCCTGACACACACACACACACACTCCACACCCACCCGCTCATTCACACACACACACACACACGCACACTCACCCAAGCCATGATCGAAGTGTTAATAGTATGCAGGGCACTTCTTCCCACATGGATCTGCAGAGGGCTGGTTTTCACTTCCATCTTCACTGCAGCGGGCTGAAAACAGCGAGCATTACATACACATCATTCGTAACCTGCACAGCTGTTCCGTCGCACACAAAGTCAACCTATTTAGTCAAAAGATCGAATCAAGAAATCTTAGATTAAAAAATGCACTAAGCATATCCCTATAAAATATTTTGGTTGTATGCTCTACAAAATATTTTAAATATATTTCTTCCATCAGATTAACTGCAAAAACTTGACACAAGGCGAACGCGGTTACCTCTGTGCCACTCTACAAACAGGCATCATTCATACACACCTGCATATAATGTTGGAGGTGAGCAGACAGGGTGAAATCAGTGGGGTCCTTAACAGACTGCATTGTAAGAGAAAAACGACAGACTTTCACACACACCTGCATATAATGCTGGAGATGAGCAGACAGGGTGAAGTCTGTCGGGTCCATCACAGACTGCATTGTAAGAGAGCTGTAGTCCACAACTTGTACACCTGCCTGGCTGTTTACCTGCAAAGGTTGATAATACACAGGAACCTCCCTTTTAACCCTTTCACCGCCAATGTCGCATTTTTGCACCGTGATGGTTTAACACCCATAAATAATAATAATTGGCACTTATCTAGAAAAATCTATTCATGGCGCTTTACAAAGAAATAAAACTATAAACGTTCACACACACACACATTCACACACACAAAAAGAAAGACAATGAAGGGGAGAGGGTGGGAAGGGGGTGATGCGGGGGGGGGGGGGGGGGGGGGGGGGCGTCACACACACATACACGCTGCATGCACACACACACATACACACACACGCACGCACGCACACACACACACACACAAACACAAACAAACACACACACACACACACACCACTCAATTTCCATACGGCACAATCAACACACACACTGCATACACACACACACACACATTGCACGCACACGCACACGCACACGCACACCACTCAATGTCCACACTGCACAATTAACCATGTCACTAAAAGGCATCAAATCAGGGTCTGTTATCCAAAGACCCTATTTTCTTAATTTTGGGAGGTAAGGATAGGCCTAATGTTATATATGTCACAGAGGAATTCGCAATATTGCAGATATTTTATTTTCTCTACCCAGTTAAGTTTAATGGTATTTATTGGCTGAAAAATGGCTGGCGGCGAAAGGGTTAAGACCTACATTTTTTTTTACCCCAAATAAGGTCTTAAGTGGGAGGGAGTTGCATAAGGGAGATAATTTTTAATGCTTACAAGGAAGATGTTTAGATGTCTGATATGCCATGTTTATAAAATGTGTTTTACTTAACTGTAATTTAATTGTACGCGTGTGTGTATGTTTGTGTGAATAAGTGCGGGTGTTCTATACATGTATTTTACTAGATGAATGTTTATAAGAAAATCTTACTTTTAATATAACAATTATGTAATGCTTGTGTAAATAGTGTTGCTAAGGATTATGAATTTGTTTTACTAAAATTGATTCTCTCTCTCTCTCTCTCTCTCTCTTTCTCTCTCTCTCTGTGTGTGTGTGTTATACTATGTTGTATATTATGTTGTTGACAATAATTGTCTTACAAGGGGAGAGGGGGGGGGGGGGGGGTCTTATAAGGGAGGTTCCACTGTAAGAATTATAAATTTGTGTCAAATTCTCAATACAAATGTTACTAAGTTTTTAAATTGTAAAAAAAAAAAAAAAAAAAAAAGAAAAAAGAACGCAGATACATAATAATAATAATAATAATAATAATAATAATGAGCATTTATATGCGCTTAATCTTAAACAAGCCCTAAGTGCTTACATACATAAACATGCATGGTCACACGCACAACACGGCACATGCAGAAAAACAGAGAAGAGACGCACACAAAGACAAAGACTCAGACACAAAATTCCAGCGTGCAAACACTGGATGAACCAGCCGCGCGGCAGCATTTTCGGGTCCAGTGACTTTTGCAGGAACAAACAGACAAAACACCCCTGAAACTGAAGTCCGATCAAACAGTCTGCACCAGCACTTTACAGTACCCGCTGCGCCAGCGAGAATCTCACGCGGCAGCATTTTCGGCTCCAGTGACCTTGGACCAATGACCATTTTCGAACTTGGCCTAGATATCTTAAATACCTATCCGCATGAAAAATTTGAGCCTCCTAGGTCCCTCCGTTCAAATGTTACCGTGGTAACTTAGATAAGTCAGGAACAAACGGAATTCTCTGAAAACATTACCAGCTTCTCTCTCTTCGTTCGCGGCTGGTAAAGACCACTGACACAGATATACAGACATAGACACAGAAAGTTTACAGTGAACTGTTTTTTTTATGAGATTTAACTTGAACGTGAAACTTATGTGTGAGCTAGAGTGATTTTTTATTCTTCATTTTTTTCTCCCATTTTATAAACAGTGAATTGTCTTCATAAGGTTTAACCTTGAGTGTGGCACACACAGCCTATTTCAATTTTGTCCATGATTGTGTTTGATAAAGGGGAGTCAATAAATTTCCGAAATATTACCACCAATAATGTGGGCATTTGGGTTTTTGTTCATCATAGACACAGAAAGACACACACATACAGACAGAGACAGACAGACACACACACACACACACACCACATACACACACACTTACCTGCACCACAGACACACCACATACACACACACACACCACACACACACACACACACACACACCACACTCACTTACCTGTATCACTGATCGTGTCAGAGGCCCGGTGTAGTGGGAACCAACCACACTGACTTTGTCCAAACTCACTGCACCCCACTGCTGATCCTGAGGAGACACTGCACTCATCGTGTAGCCCTTCAGCAAACCACCATCACCTATATACACAAATCAATAATTTTAAAAAAGTACCATAACCTCCAAATTCAGTCTATACGCCTTGCTGTGTTCAGGTCAAAGTCACGGGGATCACAGAGCTGCTTACCCCAAATTTTCACTGTCAGTAATCCCAAGCTTTGAAATCCATTAAGGTATCTGTCAGTAATCTTTGGAACGTGATGAATACGACTATTAACGATAATCACTGATTACATATTTGCGACTTTAATTTTTATTAAAAAAAACCCATAAAAAACAACCCATAAAAATGTTATCTGATAATGTATTCACTATTATTATTATCATCATTATTGCTGCTTCCTGTCGAATAAAAGTTCTCTCGGCTCTGTTACAAATCCCTGAATGGTCTGGCTCCTTCTTATCTCGCTGATCTTCTGAACCTTTACACACCTCTTAGATCCCTCGTTACCGCACCAGGACCCTTGGCGAATGCTCCTTCTCTTTCCAGGCCCCCTCCACTTGGAATAAACTCCCTTTACCTCTCCGTTCTGCCAACTCCCTTTACCTCTCCGTTCTGCCAACTCCCTTTACCTCTCCGTTCTGCCAACTCCCTTTACCTCTCCGTTCTGCCAACTCCCTTTACCTCTCCGTTCTGCCAACTCCCTTTACCTCTCCGTTCTGCCAACTCCCTTTACCTCTCCGTTCTGCCAACTCCCTTTACCTCTCCGTTCTGCCAACTCCCTTTACCTCTCCGTTCTGCCAACTCCCTTTACCTCTCCGTTCTGCCAACTCCCTTTACCTCTCCGTTCTGCCAACTCCCTTTACCTCTCCGTTCTGCCAACTCCCTTTACCTCTCCGTTCTGCCAACTCCCTTTACCTCTCCGTTCTGCCAACTCCCTTTACCTCTCCGTTCTGCCAACTCCCTTTACCTCTCCGTTCTGCCAACTCCCTTTCTTCATTTAAGTCTTCTCTCAAAACTACTCTTCAAATCATAGCCTGCTATATTTCTTTTTAAAGTACTGTGCCCCTTCCATCCACGTGTGTTTGTGTGCATGCGTGTTGTTTGTGTGTGTTGTGTGTGTGTGTGCGTGTAATGCGTTCATGTGTGTGTCTGTGTGTCTGTGTTTAGTGTGTGCGCGTGTATAATATATTTTTGTCATTTATTTATTTCTATTGCTTGCTGGTTTATTCATTTATTATTGTAAACGCTTAGGGCTTTTTCAAGATTAGGCGCTATAAATGCTAATTATTATTACCCGGCCAGAGGCCGAGGTATTGTGATCGGTTTGTGTGTCTGTGTGTGTGTGTGTCTGTGTATCGATTATCTTAAAAACTACTGTTTGGATTTTGATTAAAATTGGCAGAGGGGTAGACAGCTTGAAAAGGAAGCTTCCTTTCGTTAATCAACACCGTGCTGACCTTGACCTTGAAGTTTGACCGTGAAAACCGAAATTTCATTTTTTGGGCTATGTAATTTCCCCCCGGCTTTATTTCGTGAACTAGTAAACAGAATCGCTTCAAATTTTGTGTGGTGGTGTACCATGGTGCAAGGAAGTTTGTATAAAAGTTCAGCTGTATCTCGTGAACTACTGAACAGAATCGCTTCAAATTTTGGGCTATGTATTTTATGCGTTCTGTAAGGGTGGAAAGTGGTGTGTTTATTGGGAGGTGGGGGAGTGGGGGGGAGAGGACATCACTCGGTGCAACGAAGTTTGTATAAACGTTCAGCTGTATCTCGTGAACTACTGAACAGAATCGCTTCAAATTTTGGGCTATGTATTTTATGCGCTCTGTAAGGGTGGAAAGTGGTGTGTTTATTGGAGGGTGGGGCAAGGAAGTTTGCATAAAAATTCAGCTGTATCTCGTGAACTACTGAACAGAATCGCTTCAAATTTTGGGCTATGTATTTTATGCGTTCTGTAAGGGTGGAAAGTGGTGTGTTTATTGGGGGAGGGGGGGGGGGGGGGGGAGAGGACATAACTCTAGCCGGGTTTGCATTGTCACAATGCGTTGCTGCCGCTCGGCGATGCCCTTGTTATTATTATTTTTATTGCTCACCTGGTGTGCTGTGATTGTGAAGGTGGTTGTACAGAAGCAGCTGTAGCTGACCGATGGCCAGGGACACCTGCACGGCGGGCACTATCTGGGGAAGGTGGGCCGAGTCCACACACATGCTGCCCGCTAGCTGGGCCGCCAGTAAGGCAGTGTCTCTGTGATCGAGGAAAACATTGTCATCGTCATCATCATCATCATCGTCATTATCACCTTCATCGTCACCATCACCATCATCATCATCGTCAACATCATCACAGTCTAGACATATATACCACCTGCCAACTGTGCTGCCAGGAAGGCAGTGTCTCTGAAATCAATGCAACATCATCATCATCATCATCATCACCACAATCATCCTTGTCATCACCACTGTCATCACAATCATCACCATCTATGCTACCATCATCATAATCATCTTTGCTATCATCATCATCACCATCCAACCACCATCATCATTATTATCATAACAGTCTGCACACATACTGCCCATGAATTGTGCCGTTATTAAGGCAGTCCCCCCACCTTCTGGAAGTTCTGTGCTTGTAAATTCCTCTAATCTGTCACTCTTTGACTCTGCCTTTTCCCTTTACTTACTGTCATCTACTATCTTTCTGCCTTACCGGCCCATTCTCCTGCCTTTTTTCAAGAAACACTTTCAAAAAGATTTCCTCCAGCTGAAGTCGGACTTGCTGGGCTGAACTATTTCTTAGTTAGGCGCATAACAGCAGCATGACGCATTTGTGCTCATAATTAACAGGAAACTGTCCGAGCGATCGAAGAAGAAGAAGAAAGAAGTAAGGCAGTGTCTCTGAAACACACACACACACACACGCACACACAGACACAGACAAACTAAAAGACCTTGAAACAACAAATTCCCACCTCAATGTCAAAGAAGAAGAAGAAGACGAAAGAACAAGAAGAAGAACGAAAAGAAGAGAGAAGAGGAAGAACAGAAAAAAAAGAAGAGAAAAGAAGAAGAGAGAATAAAGAAGAAGAAGAAGAAGAAAGAAAGAAAAA
>CM065706.1:29759636-29784636 GCA_017654935.2 Phymorhynchus buccinoides | reverse complement strand
AAAATAATAAAACAAAATATACTTTTCTTTGGTGTCTTTCTATCAGACTTTGGATCATTTGACCTAGAACTCTCACCACGCGGTTGCTTTGACGCCATCTTGAAACAGAATGAAAAGAAATTGACGCACGTTGTATACTGGGAATTGGAATTACTTTTCACCGCATTGTCTCAAAAGCATCGCTTGCCGACGCAACTGTAGTGGTGGGTTTTTTTCGTGTGTTTTTTCGTTGCCGTAATTCTCGTAATTTGACTTTTGTTTCGTAAAAATTAAGCAAAATCGTAAAGGTAGACAGGTCTGGGCTATGCCCAGAAATGTCATTTTAATTTTTGTTTGTGGCTCAAGCCACAAACCTATAACTCACTTTGTCGGTCGGTCGGTCTGTCTGTCTGTCTGTCGGTCCAAAATTGTCGCACATTTTGACAAAATTGTCGCACTTCAAATCGAGGCTACACTTCAAATTGAGGCCGCTCTTTAAAATGATGTATTTTAAAAGTGTACAAAATAATAAACATACGTAATACAGACACTACAACAGACACGACGAGTATGCGGTGCTTCTTTCGATGAGTATAAGTAGGATACATAGTTTTAAATGTTTTCCAAAAGATATAAAAAGTTACGAAATGGTGCAGAGATAACATTCTGGTTTACAGATTAAAATTATTGAAAAGCCAGGGGAGGTGACTCATGATTGGAGTGGTAAAAATAGACCGCGTGCCACAAACTATTGCGATTTCGCGCTTGTTTTTTTATAGTGTTTTGAATTTCTCTAACCCACCATGTTTTAAAATTTTCCCTGAGTTAATATATATTCAAATGCATGAACAAATTATTTCCGCTTGCATCCTTCCATTCCTTCATGTTAACTTTCATCAAGTCATTGAATTAGCACTTTGTTATGTTTTTTACCCAACACACAATTACTTGATAAAGAAAGACTGTGCGTGCTATAAATATGAATGACGTTGCAATAATTCACCAATGGCATTATTCAAAAAATGAACACACACACACACACACATATATATGTTACGCATAATGTGAACAATTGCCTAATGTGAACATTAGGCTGAAAATTGCCTAATGTGAACATTAGGCATTTGATGTGCAGATGGTGTGCCTAATGTTAAAAATTGTCAACATTAGGCAGAAAATTGCCTAGTGTTCACATTACGCAGCTCCATGTTGCCCGCTGTGAACAGGCCTGCCTAATGTGAACAGTCGTGTCTATATAGAGAGAGAATAAAGAAAGAGAGGGAGAGAGAGTGCATGTGTGTGTGCGATTGTGTGTGTGTGTGTGTGTGTGTGTGTGTGTGAGTATGTGCGCGTGTGTGTGTGTGTGTGTCTATGCTACAGCCCTCATTTACTGTTGTGTGTGTGTGTGTGCGCACAATCGTGTGCGTGTGCGTGTGCACAACTTCTTCAGTGTGCCAATTGTGTTTTTCACCAATGATTAAACTGTACCTTGACATTCCAATATTGTAGAAAATCTATGCTACAGCTCTCATTTACTGTTGGCCTTTGCCACAGACCGAGGCCAACGAGAAACAAACATCACGTACGTAGAGTATAACGACAGAAGGGCGTGCACAATCAGAAACGGTGTGTGTAGGCCTAGGCCTAACTGACTGCCACTGACACTCGACACAACTTCTTCAGTCAGGGTTCCTTTTACGTTGCTCCCTACCACTGACACGCTACAACTATCCATTGAAAGAATGTCCTGCACATTATCTGTCGCACTATGCACCATAGTTATGGCCATGCAGGCCACAGCCCATGTGGCAACAATGTCACACACTGTCAGGCCTATGTAATTGTCTTCTCTTGGGAGAACAATACTTAAGATATAAAGGGGGAAAATATGAGAAGAAAAAGAGGGAGGAAGAGAGAGAGATATGTTACACTTCATTATATAAAGGGAAAATGGGGGAGAGACGGAGAGAGAGAGAGAGAGGGAAAATGAAGAGAGAGAGAGAGAGAGAGAGAGAGAGAGATATGACACTTCATTATATAAAGGGAAATGTGAGAAGAGAAGTGAAGGAAGACTCAGTCCTCAAGAGAGAGAGAAGAGAGAGAGAGAGAGAGAGAGAGAAGAGAGAGAGAGAGAAACAGAAAAAAGAAAGAAAGAAAGAAAAGAGAGAGAGAGAGAGGCTGAGAGAGAGAGAAAGAGAGAGAGAGAAAAAAAAGGGAAAATGAAAAGAAGTGAATGAAGACTCAGTCCTCAAGAAAAGAGAGAGATAGAGATATGTTACACTTCATTATATAAAGAGAGAGAGAGAGAGAGAGAGAGAGAGAGAGAGAGAGAGAGAGAGAGAGAGAGAGAGAGAAGACTCAGTCCTCAGAGAGAGAGAGAGAAAGAGAGAGAGCATTTTACCTTCAAAAGGAAATCCAGCCTGATGTTCTGAATCTGAATGCGGAAGGCTCAAGTGCAAAGGTCCTCCAAAAAAGAAGTTACAAATAAAAACAGTGAACAGCACTCAAAATATAAAGGGAAAATGTGAGAAGAGAAGTGAAGGAAGACTCAGTCCTCAAGATATGTTAAACTTCATTCTATTCACATCAGGCAAAATGCACTTGCATAATGTGAAAGTTTTGCCTAATGTTCACATTAGACAATTTGCTTGCCTAATGTTCACATTAGGCAATTGTTCACATTATGCGTAACATATATACATAAACACACACACACAAACTACACACACACACACACAAACTACACACACACACACAAACTATACACACACAGCATGCATACACACACACAAACTTCCCCCACCCACCCACCTCCCACACACATACAGAAATCCCACCCCACCCTTCCTCACCACCCTGCACACCCCCACACTACCTGAAAAGCGGACACCAGATGTCTCAGCCCAGACACGTGCTCCTGCCCCAGCTGCACCAAGAGAAGACCACTCTGCACGCCCACCAACGCTTGAACGGGAGGAGTGCTCTGCCCCTGACCCCGACCCTGACCCAGCTTCCGCCCGCCTCGCAGCGCCAGGTCCGTTGCCACGGTGACGGGCCCGGCCAGGAGACGCGAGGTTTTGTTGTAGGATGTTTTGAGCACCGCGTCTTTCAGCGTCAGCGACCCTTGGATCTGGGGCGACGCGTCTGTATTGCACGGAGATACAGTGGGAACACGGAAAGTCAAAATTTACATTTTACTTTGATACAGTGGAACTTCCCTTATAAGACCTCCTATTATAACACTCCCTCCCACATAAGACCTTCTTCTCTGACACACTGCCCTTCTTTGTAAGTGTTAAAATTACCTCCCTTATAAGACCCCTCTCCTTTATAAGACCTCATTTTGGATTTTATACATCTGTATCGTTAAAAATTCGGGACTTTTCTGGAGTTGCACTGCCTCCGGGCATTGCTTCCAGGATCGTTCCCACCATCTTTATATCTACTAATGTCCTACATGTGTCTGTTTCAGACCGGAGGACGTTAAACAAATTTTCATTCATGATTTTTGAAGGTCTTATAAGGGAGGTCCACTCTAGTTGGATATTTGAAATGAACATTTTCACCGCCAGCCATCTTTGAGCCCAAATGTTCAATAAACTTACCTTGCTACAGAAAAGATTTAATCTGCAATATTGGAAATTTGTCTGTGACATGTATGACATTAGGCCTACCCTTACCTCCCAAAATTAAGAAAATAGGGTCTTTGGATAACAGGCCCAGGATTGATGCCTTTTAGTGACATAGGTGTTAAACCATTGTGGTACGTAAATGCGACATTGGCGGTGAAAGGGGTAATCCTCTGAAATTTGTAGATCCTCTGACAGTTCTGATGCCTGTTTGAATGATTCACTGTGCTACAGATGGGGAAAAAAAGGGGGCTCTTACCTTTGTGGTTGCCCTGGCCCAAGGTCATGGCCACAGAAGCCAGGCTGGCGGTCAAGCCGGAGGAAGCCGTTGAGTCCTGACAGTCCATGGTCACCATGACCTGATCCGTGCGGAGGCTGGCCCCCTTCACCACGGAAACCACCCCTGGGTCAAAGGTCAAAACAGTTTGCTACCCAATCTTGAGAAATAGGGCATTTGCCACGAGTGTTCGTTCTCTATACTAGACTACCGATTTGCCCGCACTTGTTCTGTCCGAGTTACTCTGACCTTTCTAATTCAACTCTCTAAATTCAACTCAGTGAATTTCAAGGTCGTCCTCACGTGGCAAATGCCCTATAGCAATGGGGTCCAACTTCTTCTTCTTCTGCGTTCCCAGACGATATGGCCATAATGGGTAAGGTACGTATGTGTCCGGTTTTCAGTTTTCACTGATCTCCCCGCTGCGTACAGCCGACACATTCCAATTTCGGAGGAGCTCAAAGGAGAACAATTATTTGGAAGATTTGGGGTTTTTTTTAAGGCAGGAGAATGGGCCAACAAGTCAGAAAAATAGTAGATGATAGAAAGCAAAGGGAAAAGGCAGAGTCAAAGAAAGTGGCAGATTAGAGGACGTTACAAGCACAGAACTTCCAGAAGGTGGGGGAACTATTTTTACGAGACCCCCCCGGGGAGGGGGTCTAACAAAAGCGTATCACTGAAACCCGTCTGTCGCTTCCGACCATGACAGCCAGATAGATAGCAGAGGGAGTAGCTGCTATTCCGGGCAAGCAGGGTTAAAATGTGTATTAATAGCGGAGAAGCCTTGCCCAGGGTATATCCCCACACTCTCGGCCAAAGGGATTTTGAGGACAGACGGCGCTGGGGAAGGGAAGGGAAGGATATCACAGCATATTATTACATAGAGCAAAATCCCTTTCCCATAAATCGATAAAACAAAATTCAGTGTATTTGCTTAAGCAATGCATGAGTGCTGGAAGGGAGGGTGGTAACGGCAGAAAGTGAAGCGAAACGAAACAAAACAAATTTTTATTTATACAGGGTAATGAGATAAGCATTGCTTTTTTTACACTCAGCCCTGTGGCCAAACAAGAAAACTAACAGACCAGCAAATAAGTAATGCAAAAACATTATATAGTAACATAAGCATCAAAGCAATCCCTCAAACCATCATCAAGAATAACAATATATATATATACAAAATAGCAATGTAAGAGGGAGACGAGCTAAGGACAACAGACAGACACTATAAGGAATTTGAAAAGAATGAGAGAGAGAGAGAGAGAAAGAGAGAGAGAGAGAGAGTGTGAGAGAGAGTGAGAGAGAGTGTGAGAGAGAGAGAGGGGGGGGGGAGGGGAGAAGATGGAGGGTAACTGCGTGCAGAGTGCTTGCAACACAAAAGTTGTCAAAAGAAAAGGTGGACAAGTTGTGGTAAGTGGGGGTGAGGAAGAGTGAAGCTGGGGGGGGGGGGGTAACTGCGTGCGGAGTGCTTGCAACACAAAAGTTGTCCAAAGAAAAGGTCAACAAGATGTGGTGAGGAAGGGTGAAGCTGGGGGGGGGGGGGGAGGGGGGGAGAGAGGGTAACTGTGTGCCGAGTGCTTGCAACACAAAAGGAGGAAGAAACGGTCGATAAGTTGTGGCATGGTAAGTGGGGGTGAGGAAGGGTGAAGCTGGGGGGGGGGGGGAGGAGAGAGAGAGAGGGACAGAAGTTTTAGCACACTGTAACAACTAACCTGTCATCCAAACAGAGGCGTCTGATCCCTCTTTGACCCCCGAACTCTCTTTGACCTCACAGGGGTCAACGCCGGGCGAGGCCTCGCCGACATCTTGAACCCCGCTGTCACAACGATCGCCCACGCTCCCAGCATCCCGATCTCCGCGGTGACTGTCGCCGCGGCGACGGTCGTCTCCGTGGCAAAAGCGCAGGGCGGAGGCGGTGTGGGTCACCATGGAGACGACCTGGGACAGCGTGTCAGGGGTCACGGTGACCTTGACCGGCCGCTCCAGTTTGACGTCAAAGTCGGCTAGAAAACAACAGGCCACGCACGGCTAACAATGACAAAAAAAAAAATCTGTTGTCTATTTTGGGGGAGAACATGAATAGACGATTTTCGGGAAAAAAATAGGGGAGAGCACTTCGTGAAAATTAGAGTTGCTTACCTCCATTACTCGGTAAAATACCATAGCAACAATGGTGTCGAAGCTTGAAACCGCAGGATGCGAGTCAGTGACTTGCAAACATTTTTTAAAGAAAAATATGGGGTGGCCAGTTGCTACAAAGTGATAGAACTTGCAAACTGTGATGCAAAAATAAAAATGACATCAATTTTAGAATAACGCACTGCGCTCTACATGCTGTGTGTCTCCTCAAACACACGAAGCGAGGGCAGGTGATTTACCTGATGGTAGAGTAACTTCCCCTGTTTGACCGATTGAATTAGGCGAGAACACTCCCACACACTAAGAAATTACTCCCTTAACCCTTTCGCCGCCAATGTCGCATTTATGCACCACAATTATTTAACACACATCTCACTAAAAGGCATCAAATCAGGGCCTGTTATCCAAAGACCCTATTTTCTTGATTCGTTTAGGTACCGTATTTTTCAGACTATAAGGCGATACTTTTTTTTCCAAGACTGAGACAGGGTTCCCAGGGCTTTTAGCTATCCCCAAGTAAGGACCTTGTAAGGACCTGTAGATGTAAGGATAATCTCCATCTTTTACTTTAGTCAACGATCTTGAAAGGAACACTTTCCCAGCATTGTGAACAATGTCTAAGCCGATAGAAAAACTATGGCTGACACAGATATACGAGTTTTCTCGCAAAACGACACCAGGATAAAGAACGAGATTTCAGTCCAATTTCTCTTGACAACTCAGGGTGCATCGTTCGTCTGCTAAGCGGTCAGTTGAAACGGGAAGGTGGGGGAGGGGGGTAAGGTGAAGTAGGTGCTGAGCGATGTTTCTCAAGTGTAAAATCGCTGCTTCTGTGATCTATTTTGAGTATGGTTTTGCTGCTCAGGGCAGTTTTTGGCAGCTGTCAGGACTTGTAAGGACCTTGAAGTGAATGTAAGCACTTGTAAGGCCTTACTTGGAGATTTCAATTGGTCAAGACTTATAAGGACTGGTAAGGCCCCTATGAACCCTGTGAGACCCCTGCGCCTTATAATATGACTATTAAAATAGTAAGAAAATATAAATAACAGAATCTGAATTTTGTGTACAATTTGGGGGGGTGCGCCTTATAATCAGGTGGGCCTTATAGTGCGTAAAATACGGTAAGCCTAGGCTTCACTTTTTACAAGCCACAAAGGAATCCCCAATGTTGCAGACCATTTTGTTTTCTCTACCCAGGTAAGTTTCATGGAAATGTTTGGTTGAAAAATAGCTGGCGGCGAAAGGGTTAATTATTTCCGAACAAAACAAAGCTTTATGCCGAAGTCAGTTAAAAAAACAAAACAAAAAACACCTTTATTCTTTAATTATAACGAGGCATTATTGACTGGACACTCACAACACCCCCCTCACCCCCACCCCCATCCATCCATCAACATTTGCAGCAGCAATTTCTTAGAACAGAAGCCAAAAGATTATGAGAAACATAAACATTTAAAAAAAAATCTAAAATAGACTTTGTATATGGATAATTAACCCCTTGATTGCCACCAACGAATCATGTACTGACTTGATGACATCACTGATGATGTCATCAGATGAAGAGGAATAACCCCAATATGCTGGCTTCTGCTCTAACACAGTCAAGAGAGTTATATCCCCAGACCATTTTTCCAGACTGATTCTATCAGCTGTCTTTTTCATGGCATGATTTGCCCAATGATTTTTTTCTTTAATTTTCTCTGGCAGTCAAGGGGTTAACCTAGGATTAATACAATATAACAAAAAATAAAATTAGTTCACATAGTATTTTGCCTTATCTGAAAGTCCATTAAAAAAAAAAAAGTGCTACAGTCGACCACCTCACGAACGGCCCTCTGATTTACGACCTCCCCTCTTTTAAGACCGAAATATGAATGACGGATCGTTTTTCTTCAAAACTTGCCTCCTCATTTACGACTCCCCCTCTAACGCGTTTTACGACCGTAAATCTTGTTGATTTTACGACCGATGCAACACATTCTGACAATTATCAGTCACAAAAACGTATTATATCTATCCTTCTCGGCCTCAGTTCGAGCCGACGCACAGCTGGGGTACCACTGTTGTTAGCCAATGTCAATCTCACGAGGGTCCGATCTTGCGAGATTTCTCTGCGCTAATTCAAGCCGCGCTACTCCGGATGTTTCATTCAAGAATGGCGGAGAAAGCACAGTGTAGCGATGTGGGTAAAAAAAAGGAAACGTGTGACGCTCACTCTTGAGCAAAGGGTGAAAGTAGTGAGGAGACATATGCTTGTGCTGTGCGTCATATACAGTGTTACAAGTGAGTTTTGGTCACCCCTGATTTAAGACCCCCCTCTTTTACGACCGACTTTTCAAGATTTTTTAAGGTCTTAAAAGAGGGGGTCGACTGTATTATTATTATCCGATTAATGTCCAACTATGTTTGATTATTTGAGCAAAGGGACCTAACAGAGGGCATTGTAAAAATCCAGGCAAAGTTGTACTAGTACCCTTTCATCACCACTGTCGCCCTCTTGGCACCACAATGATTTAACACCCACGTCACTGAAAGGCATCAAATGAGGGTATGGTATCCAATAACATTATTGTTCTTAATTTCGGGAGGTAAGAATGGGCCCTATTTTATGCATGTCATACTTAGAGGAATCCCAATATTGCAGACAAAATCTTTTCTCTACCCAGGTAAGTTTAACCCTTTCACCGCCAATGTCGCATTTTAGCACAATGATTTAACGCCCATGTTACAAAAAGGCCTCAAACCAGGGCCTGTCATCCAAACAGCCCATTTTCATAATTTTGGGAGGTAAGGATAGGCCTTACGTCGTACATGCCATAGAGGAATTCCCAATATTGCTTTTTTTTTTCTATACCAAGTTTAATGGAATTTTTTTGCTAAAGAATGGCTGGCATTGAAAGGGTTAATTAAACACCCTCCATCAAATTTTCGCATTGAAAATGTGCACTGAGACGCAACATTCCGCCCGTTCTCTGGGAAAAGGATAGGGTTAGGATCAGCCTAGGGTTATTTTCATAAGGCCCGAAAGAACCAGACTTTTGAGATATTTTCTTGTGTTCTTGCTCACAGTCATTTAAATAAAGAAAAGGAAACAAAAAATAGAATAAAAATATCTCAAATACTTTTGAGATTGAGAGCCATAAACATGAGTGGGGGTGTGTGTCTAAACTCTAAAGCACGCGTTTGCCAAACTTCGCTGTCATCACCACTCACCAGGCAGCGCCAGCAGTCCGCTGACGGACAGGGTCAGGAGGCAGGGGGGGATGCCCGTCTTGCTGTCGGGCATGCCCGCACGCGTCTCCACCCAGGGCATGCTGAAGTCGGATAGGTCGGGCATGACGCGGTGCTCCGACACTGGTAGTAGAGGGAAATGCGGGGAAACGTGAACACAGGGCTTCAGATTGTCGGCAGCACCCCCCAGCGCCAATGACGCATATTTTTTTCATCTTCTTCTTCTTCTTCTGCATTCCCAGGCCACAAGGCCATAATGAATAAGGTACGTATTTCGTACAAATAGTTCCCTCACTTTCTGGAAGTTCTGTGCTTAATAATAAATAATAATAATAATGGGAATTTATATAGCGCTCTTTCTCACATGAGCTCAGTGCGCTTTACATTGATAACACACGCATGCTTGCAACTTCCTCTAATCTGTCACTCTCTTTGACTCTGCCTTTTCCCTTTGCTTCCTGTCATCTGCTATCTTTCTATTTTACTGGTCCATTCTCCTGCCTTTTTTGGTGTAAATTCTTACGAAGATTGTCTTAGCCGAAGTCGGACATGCCGGGCCTAACTATTTCTTAGTTAGGCGCACAACGGCAGCATGACGCATCTGCGCTCATGCGACAGGAAACTGTCTGAGTGAACAAAGAAGAATGAGGGAGAGAGAGAGAGAGAGAGAGAGAGAGACAAATGCACTAGCTAGGGATGAGAACATTACGTGTGCGACCGTTTTTGATTACCCTGCCACGCAGGCAGCCACACTCCAACTTCGGAGGATGTTGGACTGATGATGTTAATGCTAGGAGCTTGTCATGGCTGAAGTAAAGACAAATCCCTGCATAACTATGGCAGAACAAAACATTTTGATGTAGCCTTGGTGTTCTAGCTTATGTCAATTGGTCCGACTTTATGATCATAATCATCCTTTGTACACGTAGTATATCGTCGGTGAAATTCAAAACCCCTCGTATCTCGATTTGTGTGGGGGTGGGGGGTTAAGTTAGATACATAGTGAGCTCTCTAATTTTTCCCGCCACCTTCCACCAAAAGCTCGTATCTGTAACGACTTTCTATCTGGGGTAAATGAGGTTGTGAAAATAGAAGAAAAACTCCCAAATTCAGATCTAGTTAAGGACAAAAAGCTTGTATTGTCGTTCTTTTCAAGTCTAAATTTTTTCAAAGTAATATTAACGAAATGCAGGACTAAACTTGCAATGTCTTGAATAACCATAGTTAATTAATTGTGGTCAACGCGGTTAATTAAAAAAAAAAATTCTAATTTTTCTCAAAACTACAAAAATTGAGAAACGAGATTTTTGAATTTCACCGACGATATTATTACACACTCACCTGGGAACGCATAGTGCGGCTTGGCTCCCTTCACCAGCACATCGTAGCAGCTCAGCTCCAGCTTGTCCTTTTGGGGCCACGCGCTCAAAACCGTGTGCGGTTGAGCCACGTACACATACACCAGCGGCTTCACGCACACCGCGCCCTCCTGCCCTCCATCCTCACCCCCTCTCCCCACCCCTACCCCTCCTCCTTCCGTCCTGGAAGACAGGAAGTCGAACTCCACGCAGTTTTCATTTTCGTCGTCACCACCACCACCATCATCATCGTCTGTGTCTTTTCGCGGGGAAACGTTCGGCATGCCGCGTGTCATCGACTCGAAATTGTCGGCCACAACACCAGTTTTCGGTTTGGGTCGTTTGCGGGTGTTGGTGTTGGTGGTGGAACGTTTCGAAGAAGATGGGGGAAAGGAGAAGGAAGGGAAGGAGGACGAGGAAGGAGGTTGGGAGTTGGGGGCGAGGTCGGAAGCTTGCCGCAGATGGGCGTAGTAGGTGAACGAAATCCGCCCCGCCGTTAGCAGAACGTTGCAGGGAACGGCGATGGGAACTCTCTCCTTCTCCTTGGCGGAGGTTGAATCACCCGCCATTGTCGACGTTTCGCTGGCCAACCCGCTATCCGCTGACCGCGGTAGTAGTAGCGGCGCGTTGTCGCGGCGATTCTGTTTCCCCGGAGACGGTTGCCGGGCGAGGTGCAGGGCGAGGTCGGCGGTGGAGGTCAACAGGGTCAGCTGCTGTGTGCTGAGGTGAAGGTCAAGGTCGGTGACCACATTCAGTTCGGCCGTCACTCCGCACACCAGCACATTCTGAACACAGGTCACATGATGAAAATGCAGGGCTCCCAGGGACCCCCATTTGGGGGTCTATGAAGCACTAAAATTCTACAGGACCCTCTAAAAGAATGTGCAGGGGGTCCCAGGGATGCACTAGAAAAAATCTTCTTAGCATTCACTGTGCCACTGGGACCCTCTATCCCGCCTCTAGGACCCTCTATAATGTAAGTGAAGGAGTCCCTGGGACCCCTTGTTTTGCGGGACGATAGGGAGCCCTGAAATGTTCAGTGAAGAACTTCATATTACAGGCAAGCTCTTGGCATCAAAGCGTTACGATACAATAAATACGATTCGATGCAATACGATCAGGGATCCCACCAACTAAAAGCAACAATCTCTGAACTCTATGGAAAAAGATGTGTGTGTGTGTGTGTGTGTGTGTGTGTGTGTGTGTGTGTGTGTGTGTGTATGTGTGTGTGTGTGGTGTGTGTGTAAGTATGTGTGTCAAAGTCAAAGTCAACATTTTATTTAAAGATGGACATTGAATAAGCAAACATACATGCTTCTTTGTGCGTGTGTATGTGTGTGTGTGTGTGTGTGTGTGTGTGTGTGTGTGTGTGTGTGTGTGTGTGTGTGTGTGTATGTGTGCATATGTGTATGTGTGCATGCGCGCTTGCATTGCGTGTGCATGCATCGAAAGGGGTCATGTGTTATATATATATATACATGTGAATATAACTATAGTTTCAATTCGTGCTTGCATAAATTGTGCATCAATTTGAAGAAGAAAAAGATTGCCTGATAGTCTGAAAATGATGGCACATCATTGCCTTTGACCTCTGTCTGGTATTGATGTCAATGCTTACTTGTATTAGACCCATTATAAGTAGTAGTAGAAGTAGTAGTAGTAGCAGCAGTAGTACAGACAAACCCCTATTTTACGACCCTCTGTTAAGCGACCACCTCTCATTTGAGACCAGATTTGTTGGCACGGATGCATTTTACTATGTAAACGACCTCTCTTAAACGACTTCCTCTAAAACGCGACTTACGACCGCCGTTTTGTTGGTTTTTACGACCGTTGTTGTCGTCTGCATAGACTTCGAGCAAAGGGAAACAACCACGGTCAAGGGCCTGAGAGCGGAGTCGCTTCCCTTGTTGTAGAAAAGATGGCGGAAAGCGTAGGAAAAGCACGAAAACCACTGACTTTGAAAAAGAAAACCACTGACTTTGGCCGAGAGTGGAGGTGATTAATAGAAGTTGGCGAAGTGAAACTGTAATACATCGATTGCACAATCCTATGGAGTTGGAAAGACCCAAATCCAGTTTTAATATGTCATTGTATGTGTGCATGAAGAAGAGAGTATGAACTGTGCTGAACTTTTTCTTTCTACGGCTGCCAGTGAAAACCTCTGTCATACGACCCCTCCAATTTACGACCGATTTTTCCGGACATTTTGGAAGTCTTAAAATAGAGGTTTGTCTGTAGTAGCAGTAGTAGTAATTGCTGTTGTTGATTGTTCATTGTTATGCGGCACTTGCTGCTCATTTCATTGGATTTGGTTTCATGCTGTTATTCTCTTTTTCAATATTGTTATGTGTTAACCCAATGACTCCCGACCATTCGAACCGAGAATCGATCCCAGTCCCCGAGACAAGGGCATTAACTCCGAACGTCACACCAAATCTTTTCATTAAAAAAAATCACCCAGAATAAAGTCTAACTCACATTTCATTTCTGAAAGATGCATATTGAATAGCAATGATGATATTATTATTCCAAAGCTAACACACTGTCACACAACAAACCATGAATTGGAATTAAAAAAATCCGTAATGGCGCTCCGAGCATCGCGCCGAGTCAATACTGCGCACGTCACGTGGAAAGAAAGAAAACAATTTGGGGTCACTTCGAAAAATCTGTTCAAAAAGACTAGTGGGTGCTTTCCCTTGCTGTAAGAACCAAAAACGGACCACTGAGAGTCAGGAAAAGGAAGCACTAACTTAGTATATTGCATTGTGGGTAGGGAGAAAGTGAAAGCGAAACTACTAGACCTGGCGTTCAGCGGGCGCAATCGGCGTCATCGGGCACCAGGGAAGAAAAAAAATCGGGCGGATTTCGGTTCTGCAGCCTTGAGAGAGTTAAGCGTCCTGTAGCCTACCATATTTTTCAGACAATAAGGCGATATTGTTTTCTTCAAGACTGAGACCCCTATGCCTTATAAAATGAATGATAAGAGGGCAAGAAAGCGTAATAACAAAATCTGAATTGTGTCTATAATTTTGGGGAATGCGCCTTATAAAAAGGCGCATCTTCTAAACTCGAGGGCAAAAGAAACGCGAAAATTTCAAACGCTGTTTTCAGTGCTTTTCATTCGCGCTTCTTTTTCGCATTCCATTTGCGTTTCTTCTGCCCTCGAGTTTACTTCGAAAAATATTGCACAATTGTTTTTCAATTTTTTTGTTTGTTTTCCCCTTAAACAAAACAATACCACAGAAAACAACACAGCACAATGCAACACAACACACTGCAATACTTCTTCTTCTTCTTCTTAGATCTCTCATACAGAATCCTGTCAATTATGGGCGCAGATGCGTCATGCTGCCGTTACGCGCCTAACTAACCCAGCAAGTCCGACTTCGGCTGGAGGAGATGTTTTTGAAAGTGTTTCGTGAAAAAAGGCAGGAGAATGGACCGGTAAGGCAGAAATATAGTAGATGACAGTAAGCAAAGGGAAAAGGCAGAGTCAAAGAGAGTGACAGATTAGAGGAAGCTACAAGCACAGAACTTCCAGAAGGTGGGGGACTATTTATACAAAAGCCCCCCCTGGTATCCCCACAGGGGGAAACACCACAATACGACACCTGAGTTCTGTTGATTCCGCTGTAGACGATGGGCGGGGCCACCACCAGACAGAGGTCAAAGGCCGTCACTATGGGAACCACCTCCAGCTCCTTCACCGCCGGCCTGTCAACAGTCGAAACAGACCGTTGCTGGTTGTCTGTTGTTTGCTGTCTGTGATGCACTGTCACTTTCACACTTACTACAAGGCGATCTTTTTCTAAAATTCAATTTCGACCTATGTGTTGTTTGCCGTCGGCCTTCGGCAATTCGCCGAAAATTACAAAAAATGTCCTAAAAGTCAACTGTCCTGTCGGCCCAGTGGGCCGAAGGTTTGATGACCAAATCGGCACGAGTATGTCCGCTTTTTTTATGAACAACGAAATGTATCCGGTTTTTTTATGAACAACGAAGTGAAACAAAGTTTGCTTGCACCGCGTGTGACCGAGATCAAAAAGCTAACTTTGTCGCGTCATGATTTTGCTAGCACAAGGCCAATTGCCTCGTGAGAGTTGCTTCCCTTGCTGCTTATGGCGGACATTTGCCACACCGTAGTGTGAGTCTGTGATCTTGTCGTCCTTTAGCGTCAGTGTTTCACTGGTTTTTGATTGAAATGCCTCACAAAAAGAAGACAAAACTTTCGTTTGGGGGATCAGTTAACAAGCAAGCAGAGATCGACAGCACTTGTGAAGTTGCTACCACTTCTACTGCAGACACAGTAACAACGAGTGCAGTGCAGTTAAAAAAACAAATCAAATACACTGTCAGTGAGAGTTTATGTTGACCGAGTGAGAGGGCCTAAAATTGTTGAAATTGGCCTAAGGTTTTGTGGCTGTTTAGGCCAAATGGCCTAAAGTGAAAATTTCTAGCACCACCTCTGAAATACATGAAGGCGCCCTATAATTGTGGATAAAAACATGAAAAGAGGGAGGCAGACGTTGCCGTGCACCCTACACGAGACATTGAAAGTGTTCTCGAGTCGCCAATGTGACCCTAATGTGACCCAGACTGACCCTGCCCAAACTGAGGAAATCCGTTTCTACTAGCCATGCCTGACGCCTAAATTGGTATCAGATTTCATTCAAGCTTTTATTGAACATTTGTGACAGAGTATGGGAAAACCAGGCTAACGTCGGAAATTATCACATTTGACGTTTTTATATAATCTGAAAGTTTAAATTCTACAGACTGAAAAGCGAAAAACAGAATTGATCTATCTGGCATAGTCTTTTTTTCTATAATTTTTTTAAGTTGACAAAATACACAGAATCAAGTATAACTAAGCTACCTGTTTTTGTGCATTGCTAAGAATGTCTCTCAGCGACTTTAGCCGGGTTTTCCCATACTCTGTCACATTTTTCGAAGTAATGCAATTACTGCCGCAGGAGTGAAAGAACAATGTTTTTTTCCAAAAGAAACTGCATTAACCCTTTCAACGCCAGCCATTTTTCAGCTAAAATGTCCATTAAACTTACCTGGGTAGAGAAAAGATTCTGTCTGCAATATTGGGAATTCCTCTGTGACATGCATAAAACAGGGCATGTCCTTACCTCCCAAAATTACGAACATAAGGTCACTGGATACCAGACCCTCATTTGAAGCCTTTCAGTGACAAGGGCGTTAAATCATGGTGGTGCCAAGAGGCGACAGTGGCGATGAAAGGGTTAACCAAAAAAAAGTCTGAAAAACGTGAATATTTATGGGAATCCATTTTTGTTTGTTTGCTGGGCTAGTCAATGCAAAAAGGAGAAAAAAATGGTAAAAGCTTACCGGGGTATTGGCGTGGGTGATCGTGGGGGAGGAGGGACAGCGAGCTATCAGCTCATAGAGCTTTCTTCAGTTCTGAATTAGTGGGGCAAGAGACAAGAGTATAACAACAAGTGGGAAAACAAAAACTGCTGGATTATAGAACTGGTGGTCTTTCTCTTCTGGGTAGGCGCTGCACTTGCGGCGACGCGCTCTCCAGGGGAGAGCAGCCCAAATTTCACAGAGATAAGTCTCTGTGACTAGAATATACCAAATACCCCCCCCCCCCGAAAAAAAAAAAATTCAAAAAAAAAAAAATTCATTTCATTGTTTAATTTTGTGACCATGGTATAGTGGACCTTCAAAAAACATCCAGAATGAGGTCTTATAAGGGAGGGGTCTTATAAGGGAGGTCTTATAAGGGAGGTGATTTTAATACTTACAATGTCTCAGAGAAGTAGGTTTTATGTGGGAGGGAGCCTTATAATGGGAGGTCTTATAAGGGAGGTTCCACTGTAGTAGGAGTTCTCAATCAGCTGCATTATGCAAAGTGTCCCTCTCCCCCGTAGCAATACCCGGTACGCTTTTACCATTTCCCCTCCTTCCCAAGTGATCCTGCGGCAAAGACTGTACAGGGGAAGATAAACATCCGGTCTCTTTTCCCTATATGAGTAGTGAGGACAGAAACACTGGTTATGTCCCTTTGAAACGTGACACACTTTACACGTCGATAGGCCAGTTGAATTCTCCGTTCAAGTTCCAGTCCGAGTTTTTGGATAGCCTCCACTGTGAATAGTGTACACGTCCGCACTAACGATAACTCTATCAGCCCGGTTCGCCGAGCTTTTAAGTAATCCATCTTACCCTTTTAGAATATCTTTGCCTGCGGTCATCTCCTATTGTTGTCGACAATGCCAAAGGGCTGACTACTGTCTGCAAAACCCTGTCTTCAATTATCTACTACAGTGGAACCTCCCTTATAAGACCTTCAAAAATCATCCAAAATGAGGTCTTATAAGGGAGGGGTCTTCTAAGGGAGGTGATTTTAATACTTACAAAGAAGGACAATGTCTCAGAGAAGTGGGTCTTATATGGGAGGGAGAATTATACAGTGGAACCTCCCTTATAAGACCTTAAAAAATCAACCAAAATGAGGTCTTATAAGGGAGGGGTCTTATAAGGGAGGTAATTTTGATGCTTACAAAGAAGGGCAATGTCTCAGAGAAGTAGGTCTTATACGGGAGGGAGTCTTATAATGGGAGGTCTTATAAGGGAGGTACCACAGTACTCCTATCTTCAATCCACTGAGTACTGAGTAGGTGTTCACAAAGACTGACCTTTGCTCCAGGAAGTTGTTCCACTCCAGCGCAGGGATCTGAACACTGGGGGACACCTGGCTGACATTGTGCTTCATGGCTGACACCACCTGGCTCCATTCACCTGTGGTACATCATCATCATTATCAACATCATCACTGTTGTCATCATCATTATCATTATCAACATCATCACTGTTGTCATCATCACCATCATCATCATTGTCGTCATCATCAACTTCAACATCATCATCATCATTGTCAACACCTGGCTGACTTTGTGCTTCATGGCCGACACCACCTGGCTCCATTCACCTGTGGTACATCATCATCAACATCATCACTGTTGTCATCATCATCATCATCATCATCATTATCAACACCTGGCTGACTTTGTGCTTCACTGCTGACACCACCTGGCTCCATTCACCTGTGACACATCATCATCAACATCATCACTGTTGTCATCATCATCATCATCATCATCATTATCAACACCTGGCTGACTTTGTGCTTCACTGCTGACACCACCTGGCTCCATTCACCTGTGACACATCATCATCAACATCATCACTGTTGTCATCATCATCATCATCATCATCATCATCATATCAACACCTGGCTGACTTTGTGCTTCACTGCTGACACCACCTGGCTCCATTCACCTGTGACACATCATCATCAACATCATCACTGTTGTCATCATCATCATCATCATCATCATTATCAACACCTGGCTGACTTTGTGCTTCACTGCTGACACCACCTGGCTCCATTCATATCTTTTTCAGGTATGAAATAAAATGTTCAAAATTAGGGCGCTCTCTTTCACATCTGCATTTATAAATGACAAATGTTGCTAATAACTATTTATTAGCAAGGCGCGCAAAGCACCTGCACTCATGATCGACAGGAAACTGTCCGAGCGTTCAAATGACGAAGAAAGAAGAATATCAATACACTATAGCACCCCAAGGTATTGTCTGTTTATGATGTTTTGTGTGTGTGTGTGTGTGTGTGTGTGTGTGTGTGCGTGCGTGTGCACCCCATTGTAACTCTTATTGTTAATATTAGTAGTCACAAAGGAAATGCTATAATTACTATATGTATCAAATTGTTACTTGTTATTGTCAATGTTATTTATGAAGACGATGGTGATGATGATAAGGCTGATATTACTATTGCTATTTTTGCGACTACCATTCTTCTCTTCTTATTGTTGATATCATAATGTTGCTTTTGCTTGTAGTTGCTGCTGTAGTTGTCATCGCCCTTATCCCCACTGTAACTTCTATTGCATGTGCGTGTGAGCGTGTGTGTTTCTTCATGAAAATGTGTATAACTATGAAAAAATGTTCAATACAAAAAAATATACCAAGACACTCACCCGTAGATAAACTGGCGGACTGCAGCGTCAGCTGGTACTGCCGGTCTTCCACGCAGGCCCCTGTCTGCTGCGTCAGCCCGCTCTGCAGCGCCCGCTGAAACAGCTCCCGGTGCACCGGGTAGCGGGGCAGGGGGTTGTCCGCGAACGGTTGCACGTGGACCGATGACCACCGCACCAACAGGAAGTCGTGCGTCACCGTGGAAACCCGGTCGACAACGCTGCCGCTGCCGCTCCCCGGGAAGGCATTCGCGGGGTTGTTCGCGGAAACATCCGGACTGTCGCCGGTTTCAGGCGAGGTTTCTGGGAAGGTCTTCACGGGGTTCGCGGAGACATCCGGACTGTCGCCGGTTTCTGAGGTCTTCGCGGGGTTGTTCGCGGAAACATCCGGACTGTCGCCGGTTTCTGGGGAGGTTTCTGGGAAGGTCTTCGCGGGGTTGTTCGCGGAAACATCTGGACTGTCGCCATTTTTTTGGGAGGTTTTGGTGCCGAGGGTCTTGCCGACTTGGGGGAAAGGTTCCTTGATGGGGATGAAGAGGCGCAGCGAGGCGAGGTCGACGTAGATCAAAGGCAGGGTGTGGGAGGAGATGGGGGTGGGGGTGGGGCGCCTGTGCGTGGGTGGGTGGTGGGGAGGAAGGGAAGGAGAAAGAGACGGTTTGTCGGGAGAGAAACGAAGGTGAGGCATCAAGGAAGGTGTCCCGCCCCCGTCGCCGCCACAATGCCACGTCTGCCAGAGAGAGAGGGCGAGGGCGAGGGAAGGGAAATGCAGGACCACGTCCACGGGCTCCACCTTCACGCAGACCTCGCTGATCGACGGGTGGAAGTACATCCCCTCTCCATCCCCTCCTCCCACCCTCCCCTCTCCTCCTCCGCCCCCCACCCCCTTCCCCTTCACACAGCGAGGTGAGGTCCACCCTCATCCTCCTCATCTTGCGCCGGACGCTGGAGCACAGCGCACGCGTGAGCGTCAGGGACAGCAGGTTGTGCGGGCTGTCCGTGGCGAAGTCTCCCCGGGAGGGGAAGGGGTTGGGGGGGTGGGAGGGGTTGGGGGACTGTCTCTCCGGGGAGGACCAGGAGGTGTGGGGGTGGTGGGGGTGGGAGGCGTGAGCAATGCGCACGGACTGGGGAAGGTCCCGGGACGTGGACACCAGAACTGGGAAAGCGGCGTCCTTGACACGCTCACCTGATTCACTGCAGAAGAAAAGAATGCAATAAAATCGGAATTCAACGGGGTTTGTTCTGAACCTTTTCCTGGTGTTTTTTCTTTATTGGGCATTTTCTTTCTCCATATTTCTTGTGCACATTCATAAACAACAAACAAAAGAAAATACCATTTCAGTTTAACAATTATCAAGAGGCAAAGCCTTCAAGGCTCATTCAGGGGTGTGGGTTGGGAGGGTGTTTAAGTACAAGATCGCCAACAAATAATTCCTTTGAGATTGAGGGTAAACATGATGGGGGTGTAAACATGATGGGGGTGTTTAAAGTACAAGATCGCCAACAAATAATGACTTTGAGATTGAGGGTCGTAAACATGAAGGGGGATGTTTAAAGTACAAGATTGCCAACAAATAATTACTTTGAGATTGAGGGTAATAAAAGTGAAGGGGGGTGCTTAAGGTACAAGATTGCCAACAAAATGACTTTGAGATTGAGGGTAGTAAAAGTGAAGGGGGGTGCTTAAGGTACAAGATTGCCAACAAATAATGACTTTGAGATTGAGGGTAGTAAAAATGAAGGGGGTGTTTAAGTACAAGATTGTCAACAAATAATGACTTTGAGATTGAGGGAAGCAAAAGTGAGGGGGGGATGCTTAAGTACAAGATTGCCAACAAAAAATGAAGTTAACACGAAGTGAGCCAAAAATGAAAACACATACTGTATTTTTCGGAGTACAAGGCGCACATTATAAGGCGCACCCCCCAGATTGTATACAAAATTTTGTTACTGTTATTATACTTTCTTACTTCTTCTTATGTTTAATTATACTACATCTGCATCGTTAAAAATTTGGGACTTTCCTGGAGTTGCACTGCCTCCGGGCATTGCCTCCAGGATCGTTCCCACCATCTTTATATCTACTAATGTCCCATATGTGTCTGTTTCAGACCGGAGGATGTTAAACGGATTTTCATTCTTCTTCTTCGATCGCTCAGACAGTTTCCTGTCAATTATGAGTGCAGATACATCATGCTGCTGTCATGCACCTAACTAAGAAATAGTTAGGCCCAGCAAGTCCGACTTCGGCTGAATGAAAAAAGCCTTGTTACCTTAATCCCTAACCCTCAATAAAGATCATTTTGACTGCAGCAGTGCAATGTCTCCTCGGTTGGTTGCCTCCTGACGGACTAACATAAATTGGCTCCCCTTGAACTGCTGGTCTCGGATTCTGCGACCTGAACGTGCGGAGGTGTGGCTGCGAATTGGAATGAGCGGCGTGGGAGCAACGCCACTGTACGGCCCAGAAGAATGGACAGCAAAAAATAAAATAAATAAAAAATAAAAAGGGAAAAAACCCTCTGACAGTAGAAGAAACCAATCCCCTGTGAGAAATTCTTAATCCTCTGAAATCTGCGGATCCTCTGACAATTCTGATGCCTCACCCCCCCACAAACACACCCACATACAAACACCCACACCCACAAACACTCCCCCCCCCCACACACACACACACATAAACACCCATACAAACACACACACATAGAGATTTACCTGTGTCCAAATCTGGAGATGTTCAGATTGCCGACAGAGGCCTTGACCTTGCTGTAGACCTGTTGCACGTCACAGGACAACGCCACATCCTCCACTGCGATACGCACCTCTGGATACAGCAACAAACACAATTCGTCATCGTTATCATCACCATCACCATCACCACCACTACCATCATCATTGTCGTCATCCTCATCCTCATTATTATCACCATCATCATCATCGTCATCATCATCATCATCATCACCACCACTACCATCATCACTGTCGTCATCATCATCATCATCGTCGTCATCATCATCAGCATCACCACCACCACATCATCATCATCATCATCATCATCATTGTCGTCATCATCAACATCATTATAATCACATCACATCAACATCATCTTCATCCTTATTATCATCACCATCATTATCGTCGTCATCATCATCAACATCATTATAATCACCATCAACATCATCTTCATCCTCATTATCATCACCATCATCTTCATTATCATCACCATCATTATCATCGTCATCATCACCGCCACCATCATCATTATCTTAGTCATCATCCTCATTATCATCACCATCATCATCATCATCAACATCATTATAATCACCATCAACCTTACCACCACTACCATCATCATCATCATCATCGTTATTACCACCATCAATTATCATCTTCATCACCATCATCGTCGTCGTCGTTGTCATCATCAACATCATTATAACCTCACCACCACTACCACCACTACCATCATCATCATCATCATCATTGTTATTACCACCATCAATTATCATCTTCATCCTCATCCTCATTATCATCACCATCATCATCATCATCGTTATTACCACCATCAATTATCATCTTCATCATCATCCTCATTATCATCACCATCATCATCGTCGTCGTTGTCATCATCAACATCATTATAACCTCACCACCACTACCATCATCATCATCATCATCACCATCATCACAACAATCATAACCATAGTACATGTAGCTAACAAATATAGCTGTTGTCAAAAACACCAAGCTTACGGAAACTAAGACAGGACACTTAGCACCTAGCTTGAAGCATACACATATACATACCACGCACACACACACATCGGCATATATATCTCTCTCTCATACACACTCTAGCAGGCTCCTTTTTTATTTTTCTCTTCTTTACGATGTCTCTATCAGCGTCTATGTCTCAATCTTTTTTTCTTGTCCCACCTCTTGCTCTCTCCCTTTCAAAGTATGATTGTATTTCTATTTATATTTTGTACATAATGTATTTGCTAGTCATGATTTATGTATGATTTGTTTTTGATATTTGTTCATTGTGCTTTGGTTCCTTACGCCAAGTTTCATTGTTGATCTTCACATTTTATTTGATTCAGTATGTTTTTTCTTTTCATGACAGGATGGAAAAAAGCTTATAGCTTACTCTTTTATCATCAATAAAGATAATTTTGACTTGACTTGACTTGACTTGACACACACACAACAATATACGGTACTTATACGGAGCTGGATCTTGATAGAAATCAAATCAAAGCGTACACACACAGACACAGACACACACTCAATTTAATCAAAAACCTGTCCATAATTCTTAGAATAAGTTGTCCACATACAGAAGGATACACAAATAAATAAACCAAAAAGTAAAGCTTTTCAATCAATAAATGACTTTCTTTTATTTTCAAAAGGTTGGGTTTTTTAAAACTTTTTTTTCCTTAGCGGATGTTAACGAAAATGACTAACCAGCCTCGTTCCCATCCAGCAGACTGAGGGCAACTCGCGGCAGAACACACTGCAGCCACGCGCTCAGCTTCACCGGCGCGCTTCTCCCGTCCCCGAGTTCCCACGACGACGAGGCGCCAGACACCACGGTGTGCAGCGGGCTGCCGTGGCAACAACCTGCGTCGTCCGACATCTCCGTGGTTACCGCCTCCGTGGTTACCGCGTCAGGGGTGCCGGGATCGGGGTGCGTTTGAGAGTGACTGGGACTACCTCCCTGCTCTTCTCTCCCCGCCCCCTGCTCTCTCTCTGTAGTAATCATATAGTAAAAAGGCAAAGTTGTGTCTGTGTGTCTGTGTGTGTGTGTGTGTGAAACACAAAACGGGCCTTATAACTCCGCCGTTTTTCGACCGAATCGCTTCAAATTTGCTGCGAGCGTCGCTGTTTCTCTCTCTCAGAGGAGGGGAGGGGGGGGGGCGCGCACGAGAGTAGCTGTTTCTCTCTCTCTCTCTCTGTCTGTCTGTCTGTCTCTCTCTCTCTGCCTTTGTCTGTCTGTCTCTCTCTCTGTGTCTCATGTCTCTGTATGTCTATGTGTCTCTCTGTCTGTCTGTCTCTCTCTCTGCCTGTCTCTCTCTCTGCCTGTCTGTCTGTCTGTCTCTCTCTCTCTCTCTCTGTCTCTCTCTCTCTCTAATAACATAATATTTTGCGGACCCGGCGAAAACTGCTACTCATCATTACCGGTTCTTGGCGGTACCGGTACTAGGCGTTACCGGTTCTGGGATTTGCCAGTACTAGGCATTGTGCTAGTAATAATAATAATAACAAAAATAAATGCGAATATTTATACATTTATATTTACCTTGAATAAGCCCTAAGTGCTTTAAAAAAAATAGATGTCCAGTCAACAAGCAGGTAACAAATTACACCCGCACTCTCTCATCTAATACCACGAGTCGAGTGGTGGATAGATCTTAAATGACACACAACAACACACACACACATGCACTCAGTCCCCTACGGGGGATACCACGGGGTCTTGTGCATAAATAGTTCTCCCACCTTTTGGAAGTTCTGTGCTTGTAACTTCCTCTAATCTGTCACTCTCTTTGCCTTTTCCCTTTGCTTACTGTCATCTACTATCTTTCTACCTTTCCGGTCCGGTCCATTCTCCATCCTTTTTTTCAAGAAACACTTTAAAAAACGATTTCCTCCAGGCGAAGTCGGACATGCCAGGCCTAATTATTTCTTAGTTAGGCGCATAACGGCAGCATGACGCATCTGCGCTCATAATTGACAGGAAACTGAAGAATAACAAAACATACGACTATTCATGTACTTTTACATTTACCTTGAATGAGCCCTAAGCGCTTTACAAAAAAAGGATGTCCAGTCAACAAGCATGCAACAAATTACATCCGTGCTTTCTCATCTAATATCACGAGTCGAGTGATGGGATAGATCTTAAATGACAGACACACACACACACACACACACCAAACACACACAACCACGAAGCACACGTAACACCATACAGTTATTGTAATTGCAAGTGAGAAGCTTCTTCATAATGCGCGTATGTGGTGCGTTGCCATGTGGTTCTTTTACCTGTGCAATATTATATGTACAGGTGTGTTGTTGTTGTTGTGTAACAGTGTTACACACACACACACACACACACACACACACACACACACACACACACACACACACACACACACACACACACACGCACACACACTCAGTCCCTTACGGGGATACCAAGGGGTCTTTCGTACAAACAGTTCCCCCACCTTCTGGAAGTTCTGTGCTTGTATCTTCCTCTAATCTGTCACTCTCCTTGACTCTTCCCTTTCCCCTTGCTTACCGTCATCTGTTTATGTCTCTTGCCTTATTTATCCCTTCTCC
>CM065706.1:29732136-29754636 GCA_017654935.2 Phymorhynchus buccinoides | reverse complement strand
CATTACTGGAACCACTTTCTTCAAGGGCGAAGAACATTCAACCCAAATAACCAAGACTCACTGTGAGATCCCCCAGGCTGCAATGGAGAAGTCGCCTTAGCCAGGGGCATGTCCACAACGTTGGAGGCCACAGTGGACTGGGCAGTGTCACCATGGGTGGGGTTCCTAGGAACACCTTCCAGTTATTCATCCCAACAACAACAAAATACACCAAGACTCACTGTGAGATCTCCCTCACTGCAATGGAGAAGTTGGCTATTAGCCAGGGGCGTGTCCACAACGTTAGAAACCACACTGGAGCAACTTTCTTCAGGGGCGAGTTGTCTCTGGGCTTGCTGCCTGCTGCGTACTCAACCAAAATACACCAAGACTTACTGTGAGACCCCCCCCCCCCCTCCCCCCCAGGCTGCAGAGGAGAAGTTGCCTTAGCAAGGGGCATGTCCACAATGTTAGAGACCACAGTGGATTGAGCAGTGTCTTCACGGTATGGTGGTTCCTAGTGACACCTTCCTGTTATTCATTTCAACAACAACAAAATACACTAAGACTCACTGTGTGACCCCCAGGCTGCAATGGAGAAGTTGCCTTAGCCAGAGGCAGGCCCACATTACTGGAACCACTTTCTTCAGGGGCGAAGAATATTCAACCCAAATACACTGAGACTCACTGTGAGATCCTCCAGGCTGCAGAGGAGAAGTCGCCTTAGCCAGGGGCATGTCCACAACGTTGGAGGCCACAGTGGACTGGGCAGTGTCGCCAGGGGTGGGGTTCCTGGGGTCATCGGGTGTCTGGGGCTGCTTCCTGCCGGGGCTGTGGGTGAACCAGCGCAGGAGGGCGGGGTCCAGGCAGCAGGCCACACCCTCCGTGCTGATCACCAGGATGGCTGGCGCTGAAACATTAAAACACACAATAAAACACAATGCACATGAGAAGCAACATATCACAGATATAAGATTATGAGTAAAGCTTATACATGCACGACTCTCTGAGTCTCTCTCTATCTCTCTCATACATATATACACTACACACACCCTCTAACATGCACATACAACTGCACCCATATGCGCATGCACGCTTCCGCATCGTTTGTGAGCACCACTTGCATACTTATGAACTGCACATACAAATACCCCAATTGTTACACAGAGAGATCATGATTTATATCATTATCAACGCAAGTGAACGAGGCCTTAGGCCAGAAAACCGAACAAAACCAATACTAAAAGTGTCTCGAGCCTGACACGCGTTCCTTTAAGCTTGAAGCTGCAGCCTACGCCACAACACGCTCAAGCCCTCGATGTCACTAATGAACATGATAGTGAAAATGATGTTTTACATCCTCTCGGTCATAGACACGTATGGGACATTTGTAAATACAAAGATGGTGGGAACAATACTGGCTGCAATGCCCAGAGGCAGTGCAACACCAGTAAAGTCCCGAGTTTTTAACAATATAGATAGGTGTAGCGGTAACCACGCCTCAGTTAAACCTCATCGGCTATGGTGCCGCCACAGTTGAGCTTGAACACACATGATACAGGATCAAGAGTCAAACCTTTTTATCTGTCCCTCCTCCGTCTAAGGCCCAACTTTTCAGTTTCTTCTCAGGCTTTGAGCCTTTTCTTCCAGCATAAGTGGTAGTAGAACCTCCTGGTTCCGTGGCAAAATAATCAGAGTTGATTGTGGCCACGTCCCCCGTTCCCCACGGGGGATCTTTTGTACAAATAGTTCCACCACCTTCTGGAAGTTCTATGCTTGTAACTTCCTTTAATTCTGTCATTCTCTTTGACTCTGCCTTTTCCCTTTGCTTACTGTTATCTGCTATCTTTCTATCTCACTGGTCCATTCTCCTGCCTTTTTTCTATAAATTCTTACAAAGATTTCTTCAGCCGAAGTCAGACATGCTGGGCCTAACTATTTCTTAGTTAGGCGCATAACGGCAGCATGATGCATCTACGCTCATATGACAGGAAACTGTCTGAGCAAACGAAGAGGAGGAAGAAGAAGAAGAAGAAGATTGTGGCCACGCACAGCGAAGAAGAAGAAGAAGAAAAGATGAAAGGTCAAACCTTCTCTCTGATGCCAGTGTGTCGCGGTGTCTGCAAGGTGAAGGCCACACACTCTGCGTTGTCCATCAGACAGGAGGGTGGCGGGGGGTGAGGAGGGTGGTGGTGGTGGAAGGCGGACTGGTCCACCACAGGGGTGCTGTCCACGGGGCCGTACAGGACGGGGATGGTGTGCCCCCCGCCGCCTCTGTCCTTGTCTGGAAGCAGAAGAGACGCAACAAAATAGAGCAAATCAATCAATCAACAAGAGCATTTTCGTGTCCAGTGACCTTGACCTTTGACCTTGATTTTAGAACTTGGTCTAGATATCCTTAGTACCTATCCGCAAGCAAAATATTAGTGTCCTAGGTCCCTGCGTTCAAACGTTATTGTGCCAGGTGCTCGGCAGCATTTTTGGCTCCTTCACCTTTGACCTTCATTTTTGAACTTGGCCTAAATATCTTAAGTACATACCCGCATGCAAAATTTGAGCGTCCTCTGTCCCTATCGTGCAACGTGTTCGGCAGCATTTTCGGCTCCAGTGACCTTGACCTTTGACCTTCATTTTCGAACGTGGCCTAGGTATTCTCAGCACCTAATCACATGCAAAATTTGAGCGTCCTACTCCTAGGTCCCTTCATTCAAACGTTATCTTGTTAACATAGATAGTCAGATAGACAGTCGGCTTCAGAATCCACTGAGAATATTACCAGCTTTGCTCTCTTCGTTCATAGCTGGTAATCAAGAAATGCAACAAAACAGAGCAGCCAAAATCAATCAGTCAGTCAATCAATCAGTCAGTCAATCAATCAGTCAATCAATCAGTCAGTCAGTCAGTCAGTCTTTATTATCCCCGTCAAAAACCAACAAGGAAATGTTGCTTGCTGTCGCAATAAAAGATACGATACAACATGAGAAAAGACACATTATTTGAAATAAAAGTTTATGAATAAAATAAACACACACACACACACCTGCACACTATATAAGTACACGCACGCTTCCACATACTTGACCAGGCATTATTAATGAATAAATAAACAAGGGCGGTAAATCACAGAAAGACAATAGGGCGATAAAAGGAATGAAAGACAATTGCACAGAAAAAAAAAGAATTCTGAATGAAAAATTGAATATGAATAGATAAATTAAAAAATAGAATATGAATACATAAATTAAAAAATTGAATAATAGATCAATTAAAAAAATCGATACCTTTCCTTAAAGCCATTCTGAATGAAAAATTGAATATGAAAAGATAAATTTAAAAATCGATACAGGCATTTTTACCTTTATTTAAAGCCATTCTGAATGAAAAATTTAATATGAAAAGATAAATTTAAAAATCGATTGACGTGTTTACCTTTACTTAAAGCCATTCTGAATGAAAAATTGAATATGAAAAGATAAATTTAAAAATCGATACAGGCATTTTTACCTTTCCTTAAAGCCATTCTAAATGAAAAATTGAATATGAAAAGATAAATTTAAAAATCGATACAGGCATTTTTACCTTTACTTAAAGCCATACCAAACGAAGTGGAGAGTTTTAGGTCACTCCTCTCACAAGCGCCTCTTCAGTTTCTTTCTAGCCGAGAGCAGGTGTTCAGCCCGATCCAAAGGATCGGTTGTTATGCCTTTAACTGAGTATTCTATGTATAATAGATATTAATCAAACTGTCCGCCTTGGCTTAGCCCTTTTACAGCCAACGTCGCATTTATGCACCACAATGGTTTAATACCCAGGGCCTGTATTCACGTTGAGATAGCATGAGACTTAGCATGATGCTAACTTAGAAGCTCTTCCAAAAGTCCTATTAAATCCTATAGGACATTGGAAGAGCTTCTAAGTTAGCATCATGCTAAGTCTCATGCTATCTCAACATGAATACAGGCCCAGGTCACTAAAAGGCATTACATGAGGGCCTGTTATCTGAAGACCCTATTTTCTTAATTCTGTGAGGTAAGGAGGAGGCCCTAATGTTATATACATGTCACAGAGGAATTCCCAATATTTCAGATACATTTTCTTCTACAACCAGTTAAGCTTGATGGTATTTTTTGGCTGAAAATGGCTGGCGGCGAAAGGGCTAAGACTATGTCAGACCAATCGACATAGGCTAGAGCACCAAGGCTACATCAAAATGTCGTTGTGCTATGCATAGTTATGCGGGGATTGTCTTTAGCCATGACAAGCTCCTAGCATAACATCATCAGTCTCCAAAATCCCCCGAAGTCACGTGGCGGGGTAATAAAAAACGGTCAGATATGTAATGTTCTCATCCGTAGCTGATGCATTTCACCATAGCGTTCAAGTGCTTCGGCTGTTGGGATGATCCCTGGAGTCTTTTAGCCAGGGTACGCCAACAACAACAACAACAAAACCAGCCGCTGAGGCACAATGGTAGTGCCGTGGACTAGTGCGCTAGGAGGGAGGTCACGGGTTCCAATCCCATAAGAGGAGAGGGTATTTTTCGGTCCTGGACCGACTCCTACCCAGAGTGAGTGTGCAATAAGTTCAATGGGAAGACCGAAAACCACACAGTCGAGCTTCATCCACTTGACAGGTGCATTCTGAGAGTGTTGCTCCGATTTCCTGACCAACACTGCAGGTGTCTGTATCTATCCGAGGCCTGGTTGATGTCACGGAGTGGAAGAGGTGGGAGAGAGGGAGGATGGATAAGGATGTTACTGATTGTTAAAAAAATGTATTATTTACCTGGTGGGGTGTGCAGCAAAACCTGCACTGAGGACAGACTGCCTGTGAAGGCCTGAACCAGAGAGGTGTGACACGCCCTCAGCTCCACGCCGCACACTGTTACCTCCACACAGCTCAGTTCACTGTTGGCTTCTCCTGAAATAGTGAAAATAAATGTTTGTAAAACAATACGATTCCATACCACGCACCATATCTCCAAAAGACTCACATCGGCGCTGCCTTCTATTCATATGCTGAGCGATGCGATGCAAAGTAATGTAAATAAGGTAATGAGATATGCCTCCACGATCCAGACTAGTACTGACTTCTATTCAAATGCTGAGCGATGCAAAGTAATGTAATAAAGTAATGAGATATGCCTCCACGATCCAGACTAGTACTGACTTCTATTCAAATGCTGAGCGATGCAAAGTAATGTAATTAAGGTAACGAGATATGCCTCGACGATCCAGACTAGTACTGACTTCTATTCAAATGCTGAGCGATGCAAAGTAATGTAATAAAGTAATGAGATATGCCTCCACGATCCAGACTAGTACTGACTTCTATTCAAATGCTGAGCGATGCAAAGTAATGTAATTAAGGTAACGAGATATGCCTCGACGACCCAAATTAGTACTGACTTCTATTCAAATGCTGAGCGATGCAAAGTAATGTAATAAAGTAATGAGATATGCCTCCACGATCCAGACTAGTACTGATTTCTATTCAAATGCTGAGCGATGCAAAGTAATGTAATTAAGGTAACGAGATATGCCTCGACGACCCAAATTAGTACTGACTTCTGAAATACTGCGCAGTAGGTGTAGTGTGGTAGCGCATTCGCCTCGTGTCAAGTGAACCCAAGTTCGAACCTGGGTACAGGGGATTTTTTTCCTCTCACTCTGCACCACGCCTTACGGCCTGAACGTGGAGTCTTTCGGATGAGACGATAAACCGAGGTCCCATGTGCCCATGCACTTACGACACGTTTTTTTGGTCTTGGTTTAAACAAATTTTTATTGAATAACACATAGTAAAGCAGCAACTTAAACAAATTAAACCAAGTTAAAACCAGTGGCAACGAAAAAGTTGTCATTTGCTCAAAACTGACCACCATCACCCTTTCCTTCCTCAGTCACACAAAAATCGCCACACAAAAAAAAAATATTGGGTGGCGCGCCTCTGGCTGCGACGCGCTCTCCAGGTGGGAGCAACCCGAATTTCACAGACGCCTATGTGACCATAAAGTACCTAATAATAATACCTAATACCAGTGTCACATTCAGATTCTGTTAATTACGCTCAATCTCCACGTAGCTGAAGCTCATTTATCATAATATACTGAAAAACACAGTGTGTAAAGCAGTGTTGCACTAAATAGCTACTCCAAAGTGAGGCACAGAGGCTGTCCGCTCAGCATATTTTGACCTAAGTTTCACCCATTTCAAGTGACAATAAAAGCTATGCACACAATACCCAATTGAATAAAATTTTACGAAATAAATATTTTATGTGTTGTCTTTTCATCTGTTTAGTGACTAAAGCAGCATGACTTGCCACAGCATGCTTTTCTGTGGCATTCTGGCTTCATAAAGTTTGGCCCACTCTAGCCACTTACCCTTCCTTTTTCCTGCCTGCTTCTCATCTGAGCCAGCACCACTGCTGTTCTAATTTTAAACTCGCACCAGAGAGAGAGAGAGAGAGAGAGAGAGAGAGAGAGAGAGAGAGAGAGAGAGAGAGAGAGAGAGAGAGAGAGAGAGAGAGAGAGAGAGAGAGAGAGAGAGAGAGAGAGAGAGAGAGAGAGAGAGAGAGAGAGAGAGAGAGAGAGAGAGAGAGAGAGAGAGAGAGAGAGAGAGAGAGAGGGGGAGGGAGGGAGGGAGGGAGGGAGGGAGGAGGAGAGAGAGAGAGAGAGAGAGAGAGAGAGAGAGAGAGAGAGAGAGAGAGAGAGAGAGACTGTTATCTCTATCCAGCCAGTAAGGGAGAGGTAACTAAAAGGTCAGAAAGGCCTTGAAGGCAGCAGGAGAAAAAAAAAGGGAGAGGTCTATTTTTGGCAGGCTCACTGCTGCTGGAAAATAGGAAAGCTTAGGGCCTAGGCAGTGAAATCTGGGTCTAACTTTCTGATGCTGAGAATGTGAGCTGTGGTTGCCCATAATTCTACACTTTACAGTCATCTCCAGACAACTTAGATCACTTCTCCTGAAATTCTTCACAAATAATGTTTCTTTCTCTTCAATTACGTAAATTGTGTAAGATTCACATACTATTCTGGCGGTACCATAGCCGATGAGGTTTATCCGAGGCGTGGTTACCGCTGCACATATCTATATTGTTAAAAACTCAGGACTTTACTGGTGTTGCACTGCCTCCAGGCATTGCAGCCAGTATTGTTCCCACCATCTTTGTATTTACAAATGTCCCATGTGTGTCTATGACCGAGAGGACGTAAAACACCATTTTTCATTGGCATAAGGCTGTGTCAGACCAATTGATATAAGCTAGAACGCCAAGGCTACATCAAAATGTTGCTATGTTCTGCATGGTTATGCATGGGATTGTCTTTAGCCATGGCAAGCTCCTAGCATAACATCATCAGTCTCCAAAATCCTCCGAAGTCGGAGTGTGGTGGGGTAATAAAAAACGGTAACACACGTAATGTTCTCATCCCTAGCTGGTGCATTTGTACCTTGGTGTTCAAGTGCTTCGGCTGTTGGGATGATCCCTGGAGTCTTTTAGCCAGGGTACAACAACAAACAAACAAAAACAGCTCACTGGACTCTCTCTGTGCCAGCCTAAAACCTTTGGGTATTGACAATAAATCATCAAAGTGTCAAAGCGTGTCAAGTGTCTTTCTACCAGTCTGTGTCTCCCCCTCCACTCTCACCAACTTTTTCTTCTTCTTCTTCGATCGCTCAGACAGTTTCCTGTCAATTACGAGCGCAAAAGTGAAGAGTTATCTGGGGTGATCACATGGTTGTTGGCAGGGGAAGGTAACCCGGGTTAGACCGTGGGGTTACTCCCCTTGGGTGGTTTGTTTTTTGGTTGCTATGGCATGTGTGATTTCCAGATCGATTGGTGTTTATGCTATTGTTTTGAGTGTTGGTAATGTATGGTTAGTATAGATTTCTTCTTCTTCTTCGATCGCTCAGACAGTTTCCTGTCAATTATGAGCGCAGATGCGTCATGCTGCCGTTATGCGCCTAAGTAAGAAATAATTAGGCCCAGCATGTCCGACTTCGGCTAGAGGAGGAAATCTTTTTGAAAGTTTTTTTGGGGGAAAAGAAGGCGCAGGAGAATGGACCGGAAAGGCAGAAAGACAATAGATGACAGAAAAGCAAAAGGGAAAAGGCAGAGTCAAAGAGAGCGACATATTAGAGGAAACTAAGAGCACAGAACTTCCAGAAGGAGGGGGAACTATTTACCATGGGCAGGGAAGAGGTCAGACAACATGGAGGAGGAGGAGGAGCGTGGAGCGGTGACCTTGGACGACCCCGGCTGTAACCAGGACGACAGCAGCTGCACGGTTGCTATGACGATGGCCTTGGAGACGGTCAGTGTGACCTGGGGAACCTCGTAGTTGTGTTCCCATAGCGACAGGTGAGAGTTGTTCCTGGTCAATAAGTAAATGAATAAATAAATACATTAATGATGAATCACTGATTTATCATCATCATCATCATCGTCCCCCCCCGTGGGGATACCAGGGGGGGGGGGGGTCTTTTGTATAAATAGTTCTCCCACCAATATGAAGAAGAAGAAGAAGAAGAAGAAGAAAAAGTAGAGGAAGAAGATATAAAGGAACAGGGGGAAAAAAAGAAGAAGAGGAGAAAACAAAAGAGGAGGGAGAAGAAGATGACAACGAAGAAGAACAAAAAAAAGAACAAAAATAAATAAATAACAATAAAGGAAAAGAATGAAAAAGAATGATAAGGCCGGGTTCACATTAGACGCGTAAGTTCCGTACGGAAAACCCTAAATAAGTGGAAGAAAGAAGGATAAAAGTGTACGCATATAGGGGAAATTCGGACACGTGCGCACATATCTTTTCCCTTCTATGTTTCACTTATTTATGGATTGCGCGCGGGTTTCCGCATGGAATATCCGCTTATGTGTGTACACGTCCTAAGAAGAACAAAAATGACTAGAACAAGAACATGAACAAGAAAAAGAACAACAACGAGAAGAAGATCTGCTCACCAGAGATGAGGCAGACAGAGGTGCCTGAAGTAGAAGGCCAGACTGCACGGAGGTAAAAGAACCACGGGGCGACAAGTCTGACCCTTTTTCACCGGCCTCTGCACACCTGCCTGCAGGCTGAACACCTGTTAAACAACAACAACACACCTGTACATATTGCACAGGTAAAAGAACCATGGGGCGACAGGTCTGACCTTTCTTCACCGCCCGCTGCACACCTGCCTGCAGGCTGAACACCTGTTAAACAACAACAACACACCTGTACATATTGCACAGGTAAAAGAACCATGGGGCGACAGGTCTGACCTTTCTTCACCGCCCGCTGCACACCTGCCTGCAGGCTGAACACCTGTTAAACAACAACAACACACCTGTACATATTGCACAGGTAAAAGAACCATGGGGCGACAGGTCTGACCTTTCTTCACCGCCCGCTGCACACCTGCCTGCAGGCTGAACACCTGTTAAACAACAACAACACACCTGTACATATTGCACAGGTAAAAGAACCACGGGGCAACAAGTCTGACCCTTTTTCACCGGTCTCTGCACACCTGCCTGCAGGCTGAGCACCTGTTAAACAACAACACACCTGTACATATTGCACAGGTAAAAGAACCACGGGGCAACAAGTCTGACAATCTGTCCTTGACACAGAGAGAGAGAGAGAGAGAGAGAGAGAGAGAGAGAGAGAGAGAGAGAGAGAGAGAGAGAGAGAGAGAGAGAGAGAGAGAGAGAGAGAGAGAGAGAGGAAACAAAGGACAGTCAGACAGAGAGACAGACAGACAGAGGGAGATAGGCCTACATACAAACAGTGAGGCACGCATAGACAGAGCGAGATGGTTTATCAGGACAGTCCATCAGTTCCTCTCTCTATCGTCAAAGATGCAATCAGCGTCACTCCAGAGTTTTACCCCTTGCCGACATCAGTGGTTCAGTTGAGGGGGGTGGGGTTGGGGTTGGGCACACCCTTTATCTATCCACCTAGACACGGGGGGGAGGGGAGGGGGGGCACACCCTTTATGTGTCCACCTAGACACACATTGAAAACATCTTTTTTTGTTATGCCCCCACCCGCACCACCACCACCCACCCGCCAACACATGCATGCACACACACACACGCGCGCGCGAGCGCACGCGCACACTGAGACGCACGCACGTGTGCGCGCACATACAATCACAGACACAGACAGATAGACACACACACACACACATACTCTCACAACACACACACACACACACACACACATACTCTCACACACACACACACACACACACACACACACACACACACACACACGCACGCACGCACACACACACACACACACACACACACACACACACACACACACACACACACACACACATACACACACACGCGCGCGCGAGCGCGCACGCACACGCACACGCACACACACACGCACAACACGCACACACACACACACGCACGCACACACGCACGCGCACGCACACACGCACGCACGCACACGCACACACACACACACACACACACACACACACACACACACACACACACACACACCCTCTATTCCAGCCGTTCTTTTATGACCTACACACCTAGCTCGTATAATGGCTTCTAGGCTTGGCCTTCAATATTTGTTGTTGTTGTGGTCATTACCTTTTAGGAAAGAAATGTGGAGGATGTAGTTGTTTAAGAATCTGTATTTGACGTCAGAGAATCCACCCTCCAATATCACTCCCCCCCCCCCCCCCTCCCACTACTCCCCTTCAATATTTTTTTGTTTGCGTATTCGTGTGCCTGTCTGATCCCCCACCTCCAACCACCATACAGTTAACCAAATGTATTTAATTCACGTAAATGCAGAAAAGATTCAAGCAGACAGAAAAGGAGAGAGAGAGAGAGAGAGAGAGAGAGAGAGAGAGAGAGGGGCAGACATACCGACAGACAGACTGTGTGGTATCAGGGTGATAGGAGCTGGATGGGGGCAATGTTTTTAATCAAAAAAGCGTGACGACAATCAATTATTTTGTTTTAAGTGTTCCCGGACACTTAATGCACGTAAATGTATTTATAATGTTATCTGCAGATCACAATCAAGATTGATTTGTGGACAGCAGACGACTTGCAAAGCTTTTTTTTTTTAATTTTTATCGCCCCACCCAGTGACATTCTACTGTCCATCCCTATGCATTTCTCTTTATTGAAAGGGTTGTGTTATGCATAGGAGAAGACGGGGTAAAAAGCCCATGGACGGGTAAGAAGCCCATGCCAATTATCTCATGAAATGAAGCAAATTTCAGTCACATTTTGCCCATGCGACGAGTGTTAATGTTTAGCATTGGTCTCATGGGCAAATTTGACTGAAATGTTCTTTAGTTCATGAGATAATTGGCATGGGCTTCTTACCCACCCATGGGCGTTTTACCCCGTCTTCCCTTAGTCTCATGGTCATGGCATTTTGTGTTACCCTTGCCCCTCACCCCCTGCTTTTCTTGTCTCTTCACCCTTAAAGACACACTGACCCACCACGATTAAGTCCCTTGTGTGTGTTTTCTGGGTAGCTGTGACCCAGATACAAATGCCCCCAACTTGAAATTGAGGCTGCTCTTTAAAACGATGTTTTGTTTTCAATTTGGGGGCATTTGTATGGGAGTCAAACTTGGTCAAAACAAGATTTCTTACCAGCTATAAGAGGAGAAACACGTGAAACCCGTGTGTTTGACACGTGATCTGGTAGGTCTTTTATCATCATAAACTTTGCGGCAACAACGGAAGTCTTCTTCTTCTTTCGGTAATGTCCACCTGCCGTAACCAGCAATAATTATTATTGACATGTACTGGGGTTCAAAGAATTTATGCTGCGCAGGAAAAAACAAACAAAAGCTAGATAGATAAGAGGGCATGCGAGGCTGGGCACCCCTGGTTAGTCCGAGAACACGTACCCAACCCCACACGGAAAGGAAAAAAAATGTATGTAGTCTTAAAACGGGGAGCTTCAGCACCTTCGAGGTGAAGGAGCTGAGCGTGGGGGACTAGACTGGACAGCTTCTATAGAGTGGCAAGGAGTTCCAGTCGCGGATGGTTTTGGGGAAAGAAGGAGTAGTTTGCGGTAGTCGGTTCTTGCAGATATACGTTGGAATTGCATGTTGTGGTTCTGTCTTCTACTGCTGGGAGATAGGGGTTTGAGGGCGTTGCACATTACCTTTATGTCTTTAAAAGATTAAAACCCTTTCATCACCACTGTCGCCTCTTGGCACCACAATGACTGAACACCCATGTCACTGAAAGGCATCAGATGAGGGTCTGGTATCCAGTGACTTTATGTTCTTCATTTTGGGAGGTAAAAACAGGCCCTAATTTATGCATGTTACAGAGGAATCCCCGATATTGCAGCCATAAACTTTTCTCTACCCAGCTAAGTTTAATGGACATTTTTAGCTGAAACAATGGCTGGCGTTGAAAGGGTTTTAAATACCTTAAGTCTTTCCAATTCTGGGCAAAATCCCTTGCATTTCAGAACACTGAACTACGTTTGCAACTTTCTCACAGGCTACCACACAGGTTCCTATTGCTGGAAAGGTAACAACTAGCATGTAAGGGATCTTGGTATTTGGTACTTTATAGTCACAGAGGCGTCTCTGTGAAATTCGGGTTGCTCCCACCTGGAGAGCGTGTCCGGCAGCCAGAGGCGCGCCACCCATTTTTATTATTTTTATTTGCATGCGATTTTTGTGTGACAGATGAGGAAGGAAAGGAGGAGGGGTGGTAGTACATTTTGACCAAACGACAACTTTTTCGTTACCACTGGGATTAGCGTGTGCTAAGTGCATGGGCATACGGGACCTCGGTTTATCGTCTCATCCGAAAGATTCCACTTTCATACCGTAAGGCCTTAGTGCAAATTAAGTGAGAGGAAAAATCCCCTGCACCGAGTTCGTCCCCTTCATTGGTCAGCTCGCTTCACATTCCAGGAGAGTCTTGTCTGATACGGGTAGTCGGTGGCTTTAGTTCGTATCGAAAGCCCCTCTATAGTGCCTGTCTAACCTGCCCTTAAACGCATTTAAATCTGGGTTCATTGGCTGTTTGGTCTGGCAGATTGTTCCAGCCTGTGTTTCCTACAGTCCAGATGGGGCGCTTGCTGCCTAACTTTATGGGAATGTTCACTTATATATTGTACGATATTTTGCGCAAGCATTCAAGCGCTTCGAATTGAATTTAACCAGATGTATTAATTTTCTCACGCCCTGAAGGAATTAGCCTCTTCGAAATGGTCAGACTAATTAACTGGAGTAAAAGTTATTATGCCTAAGCCCCGCAATATCAGAGGATTCAATCCCTCCCTGACTGACTATTCCCTGATTAAACCTATATCAAGTCCCTGATGATTTAGATTTGAACGTAGATGTAGATTTCATAACCAACTTCATAATTATCTAAGATTTTGATGGACTTGATAAAGTCACGCTAAGATTGGGTGGCTTTTTCTAAATTATTTATTTATGTCCGCATTCTTCTGTTTCCTGTCTCTCCCGCCATCATGGCGACCCCACGTGACTGGGTGCCCTTCCCGTGTGGGCAGGAAGTGTGCTGAATGTTCTCCCTTTGGCTCTCACACCTTGAATTCCCCTCAATCTACCCCTACCCTTTCCCCCCAAGCTTTTTTTTCTTCCTTCTTATTGTTCCCCTCCCCATCTTTCTTGGTGGTGTTATCTGCTGATCACCACCACATTCCCTGCCAATTGTTTCAAGCCTCAGCCATTCACTAAATCACGCTGAATGATGCCTCAGGGCCCTGACTGTTCACTGGCTGGCTGATGCGTGTGTGTGTTGATCTCATTCTGTCGGCGTTTCATAGGGAACGACTCCTTTGTGATAACAGTTTAACCGTTTGTCTTTGTGTGTTTCAAATATGATCGTGCACCACAATAGATGATCTATACACTATACAGTGTTTCTTTCGAGGCTTATTCGTTATTGGTGATATCTATGTGGAATTTTATTATCACCCATTAAACAATCTCTTCGTTCTGAGTCATTGATTGATGTGCCTGTGAAATTGCGCCACTGTTCGGTCTTAAGTCTATGTGGAATTTATCATCATCTATTAAACAATCTGTTCGTTCTGAGTCATTGATTGATATGCCCGTGAAATTTCTTCACTGTTCGGTCTTGAGTCTATGTGGAATTTATTCATCATCTATTACACAATATTTCCGTTCTGAGTCATTGATTGATGTGCCCGTGAAATTGCTCCACTGTTCGGTTTTGAGGAATCAATTTATAATCCTGTGTTGATCGATGTTATCAATAGCTATTGTTTACTGTTGATTTTCGATAATTCAGGTCATAATCTTTTGTTGGTTAACATCTGTGTTGAGAGTCACTGGTGGTTGGATTCCACTGAAGTTGACCCGTATTTCAGTCTTCATAAATGTACTTTAAATTTTGTTCTGATCTATTTCTTTGTTATGTTTCCTTTGGGGTGGAAACCACAATGAATCTAATCAACATTTCAAATCGGAGAATTCTGCCTGTGAACCTTTGTTGGTTGGCCATGAATCCAGTGGAATCTGTTCCAAGTTTGATTTTAAGGAATTGTTCTTAGTTCTTTGTGTTGATACACTTTTTCTCTATGAGTTGTTGCTGGTGAATTTCAATGGAATTTAGTCCATAGTTCAGTAATAAGAAATTCTGATATGTTTAGCTGATTAACCCCTGTTTTATGAGTAGGCCTATCACTGAGTAATTGAATTCCAACAAAGTTAGTCCACTGTTCACTGTTGAAATTGCCATTATCATCTCCCCGTGTGTGTGTGCCTTTTGTACCCTTTTGTACAAATAGTTCCCTCACCTTCTGGAAGTTCTGTGCTAGCAAAATTCCTCTAATCTGTCACTCTCTTCGACTCTGCCTTTCCACTTTACAGTTTGTCATCTACTATTTTTTCTGCCTTATTGGCCCATTGTTCTTCTGCCTTTTCTCTCTCTCCAAAAAGTCTTCCAACTAATTTTCTCCTTTGAGCTCCTCCGAAATCATATGTATTGGCTGTACGCAGCGGGAAGACCAGTGAAGACTGAAAACTGGACACACACGTAACTTACCCATTATGGCCGTATGGCCTAGGAACGTAGAAGAAGAAGAAGACCATTATTATCGTGTTTGAAAAGGAAAAATTCAATTCTGAAATATTACAGCTAGCTACGGCTTTGGCGTTTGGGTTTCTTCAACAGTTCAGTTTTGACGAGTTAATGTATGGGTAATCCAGTAATGAATATCAGTTGCTTTTTTATATTAGTTTTGCTTGAACCCTTTCACTGCCAATGTTGCATTTTTGCACCACAATGATTTAACACCCATGTCATTAAAACCCTTGAAATCAGGGTATATTATTCAATGATATCGAGTTCCTAAATTTGGGTAGTAATGCTGACCCTATTCTAAATCTGTCACAGGTGAATCCCACAATATTGCAGACGAAATCTTTTCTGTAGCCAAGTAAGTTTGATCATAGTGGAAATTTTGGGCTCAAAGATGGCTGGCGGTGAAAGGGTAAGAGTCATTGTGGGGTGACTGGATTTCGCAAAAAAAAAACCCAGTTTCCAATGCCACCGAATTCAGCTGCTAACAATTCTAAATTCCTGCAAATAGACTTCGTATTCTCAACTCGAAGTACGAAATTCACATTCTTCATCACGAAAAATGAATTTATCCTGGACTGATTGTTAGCTAACATCCTCCATTAATAAACTTTGATGAATATATTAACGAACGTTATTGAAAATGACTGAATCGCGAAACTAGGTGAATTCCCATTTTGGAAATAAGTAAAATCTGAAAATCGACGTGAAGAGACATATACACTCTGTGATTGTCATTGTTTATAGAAGGCAAACAAAATGCTTTGAGAATACCACAATAATTATGCTGATAAAAAAAAGGTTAACCAGACGATGAAAATGGAAGGAAGTTTGCTGAAGAAACGGTGATGACAATGATGAGAACTAAAGAGAGGACTACAGGAACAGGGGTGAAGTACGGCGTGAGGGGGGATCCTCAATATCAGCGTGTGTGCTGCGTGACGATAAAAGAGATGAGAGTGGTGATGATGAAGAAGACGATAACGGTCATGATGATGATGTTGCTGTTGTGCAGCATGACGCCCGTTGTGTGTGGACCTACTCAACGCTGGATGAAGGTGAGGGGTGTAGGGGGAGGGGGGGGGGGAGGAATGGGAAAGAGGTGGGAAATAGAGTGATGCATTTCTGCTTTTTGAAGAAAAAAAAGTGTTGGGATGGTACGTAGAATATGACGAAGAAGAAGGAGAAGAAGAAAGAGAAGGAGAAGGAGGAGGAGGAGAAGGAGGAAGAGGAGGAGGAGAAGGAGGAAGAGGAGGAGAAGGAGGAAGAAGAGGAGGAGGAAGACGACAACAATGACGACGACGACGAAGAGGAGGAGGAGGAGGAGGAAGATGCACTTGATGTTGCAGATTATGAGAGTTAGCAGTTAAAGCAGTTATAAGCCGTTAAAGATTGATTTTAGCATTCAATTGTGATGGTGTATGTTGTTGGGGTAACTGATGACGTGGCTCTGCCCTGTTCAGGTGTTAAGGCCGGAAGACGTGCATGACGAACAGAGCGTGGAGGATCGCCTCAAGGTCATGGCCGTCATCAGACAGCTGCAGAGAGCTGAAATGCATGAGGTCAGGTCATGCATAGTTGCTTGCCTCTGTTTCAATGCTGTCCATTCATCTGGTCCTGCCTACCTCTCTGATCTCGTTCACCTGTACTCACCCTCCAGGTCTCTCCGTTCCTCTTCTGACAAACGTATCCTTTCTATTCCTTGTACAAACACTAAGACATATGGTGAACGTCCATTTTCTTTCAGGGCCCCTTCTGTCTGGAACACCCTACCATATGAACTTCGCTCTGCTAAATCTTTCCAATCTTTCTAAACCGCTCTTAAAACTCACCTCTTCCGGCGATACCTCTGATTTCTTCCTTGTCTTGTTTCCTGCCTTAAAACTATGTTCCCCACATTGTGTGTGGGTGGGTGTGCGCGCGTGTGTGTGTGGGGGTGTGTGCAGGCGTGTGCGCGTGTGTGTGCGTGCGTGTTGTGGCTATGTGCATGTTTTTGGTAGTTAATATTGTAGTAGCTTATGATCTATGTATGTATTTAAATAATTGTGAAGCGCCGTGAGCTCATGAGAGAAAGGGCGCTCTACAAATGTTAATTATTATTATCATTATTATTATTGTTGTTATTATTATTATTATTATTATTATTATTATTATTATATATTATTATTATTATTATTATTATAGTGTTATATTCCCTCACTGCACTCGGGTGGCTCCTTTCACCCTCTAATCACAACAGATATCCATCTTCCTTCAACACTGTTTTATTTGTGATCTTGTCTCCATTACCGGAAGTAGAGTGACTCGTATCTTAAGACACCAAAAACAATGCAAGCATACTTAATGGATGCGACGCATAGAGCAATAAAATCAGACAAACTGGCAGACAGACACAACAACCAAAAACCGACGATAAAACGTTCGCTCTGGGAAGATTTTTCATATTCAGATTTGATTAAAAGCCTAAATCGTCTGTATTTCATGAAATCAAGAAGGAGATCTTAATGTGCAGCTGTACAAGGCGAAACAGAGGCGGCCACAAAATAATCTGCCCTGAGGAATAAATACATACAAAGGCAGCGAACTGTGACTGCAGATAGACATCGGCAGCAGCAACAGCAGCAACAATGTTATAGCCCCGAGATATAAACTACCAGACAGTGACGACAGAACCACTGAGCTTTGTCAGAGATGCCACCATCTTCTTCTACAATAATGTTTAGAACCCGTCCTTATCTTGATGAAAGAGATCTCCACTGAGCTTTGTCAGATATGCCGCCATCTTCTTTTAAGCTAATGTTTAGAATCCGTCCATATCTTGACGAAAAGAATCTCCACTGAGCTGTGTTAGAGAGATGCCACCATCTTCTTTTAAGCTAATGTTTAGAATCCGTCCTTATCTTGATGAAAAAGATCTCCACTGAGATTTGTCAGAGATGCCACCATCTTCTTCTACAATAATGTTTAGAATCCGTCCTTATCTTGATGAAAACAATCTCCACTGAGCTTTGTCAGATATGCCGCCATCTTCTTTTATAATAATGTTTAGAATCCGTCAATATCTTGACGAAAACAATCTCCACTGAGCTGTGTTAGAGAGATGCCACCATCTTCTTTTATAATAATGTTTAGAATCCGTCTTTATCTTGATGAAAAAGATTTCCTCTGAGCTGTGTCAGAGATACCATCATCTTCTTTTACAATAAGGTTTACAATCCGTCCTTATCTTGATGAAAACAGTCTCCACTGAGCTTTGTCAGAGATGCCACCATCGTTTTTTACAATAATTTTTTAGAATCCGTCCATATCTTGATTAAAAAAATCTCCACTGAGCTGTTTTAGAGAGATGCCACCATCTTCTTTTAAGCTAATGTTTAGAATCCGTCCTTATCTTGATGAAAAAAAATCTCCACTGAGCTGTGTCAGAGGTGCCACCATCTTCTTTTAAAATAATGCTTAGAATCCGTCCTTATCTTGATGAAAAAGATCTCCACTGAGCTTTGTCAGATATGCCGCCATCTTCTTTTAAGCTAATGTTTAGAATCCGTCCATATCTTGACGAAAGAAATCTCCACTGAGCTGTGTTAGAGAGATGCCACCATCTTCTTTTAAGCCAATGTTTAGAATCCGTCCTTATCTTGATGAAAAAAATCTCCACTGAGCTGTTTCAGTGATGCCACCATCTTCTTTTAAAATAATGTTTAGAATCCGTCTTTATCTTGATGAAAAAGATCTCCACTGAGCTACATCAGAGATGCCACCATCTTCTTTGACAATAATGTTTAGAATCCATCCTTATCTTGATGAAAACCATCTCCACTGTGTTAGAGAGATGCCACCATCTTCTTTTAAAATAATGTTTAGAATCCGTTCTTATCTTGATGGAAAAAAACTCCCCAAAGTTCCGTGTACTGACTGCTTTGACTTACTGTGAAAGAGGCCAGAGACGACAAGTAGGCTAGATGATATCCAAATTCCTTTCCATTAGATATAAACACGAAGCCAACATGCAAGAATTAATTAAGAAATTGGACATAACTCAATGATAGGAGGAGCGCAAGTATAATATATTCGTTCAAATAATAAGTAACCTATAAAATTATACAAATTCATTTACACATTGAACACAGCATAATGTAGTCAGCCGTTTAGAAAGTAAGCCTAGTATTTATTCTATGGCTTTTTTTTTATTATTACAAAGAAGCAGAATGGGAAAAGAGTATTTGCTAAACTAAAGTTTCAATCTTTTGTTTCCTTACTCTCACGAGCGCTCGCGTGTGTGTATGTGTGTTTGCACAATCGTGTATTTTCTGTATTGGAAGATACTGCACATGTCTTCAATCTGTAAGAGTATTTGCTAAGCTAAAGTTTCAATCTTTTGCTTCCTTGCGCTCATGCGCGCTCGCGTGTGTGTATGCACAATCGTGTCTTTTCTGTATTGGAAGACACTGCCTTGTCTTTAATCTGTGGCCATGCTTATTGCAGGCAGGTCATGGAGAGGACATCATCAGCACATCACCCACAGACGACACCACAACCGCGGGACCTGTATTGACTTCATCCGATGAGTCCACCGCCCCTCACCCCTACACCCTTCCCCACCCCAACACTGACCACACAAACAAACACCACCATCCCAACCCTACCCTCAAAATCAAGTCTGTAATATCATCACGTGACGATGCCCCTATCCCTTATCTCCACACCCCTCCTCCAAACCCTGACCGCACAGAGACACACTATAGCCTCACCCCTCCCCATGAAATGAAGACCCTACCAGATGAGAAGCCCACCCCTCCAGACTCTACCACCATTCAGCATGTTGTACAGTCACACTACACCACCACCACCACCACCACCACCACCACACCGTTGTTACAAACGGCCACACACCAGCCACGTTTCTCAGGCAGAGCAGAAATTGCTAGCAGACATACCACCATCACCACCACCAGAACTCCCAGTAGTTCATCATCTGACAGACCTGAACATTTGGTCAACGAGAATTTAAACCATGACGATTTTACCAATGAGCATAGCGATAAACATGTGTTCAGGGAGAGCAATGGTGAATATTTTGCCTATGACGTTGAAGATTCGATCAGAAATTCTAAAACTTCAGCCCCAAACTCGGCAAATGAAGAATCAGACAAAGGCTCTAGTGTTGAAGATTCAGCCGAACAGTTTGTTGTTTCAGTCAAACTTTCTGAAGATTTGGTGAATTTTCCCGAAGATTCAGATAGCAAGCTTCGTGAAGATTTCTATAAATTGTTTGAAAGCTCGGCCACAGAATCTGACGCTGAAGAGTCAGTCAATGAGGCTAAAACTTCGGCCAGATATACGGAATATTCGATCAGAGACTCCATATCCATCGCTGGAGATTCTGCCCAAGATTCAGAAGATTCCCCCAATAGTGACTCTGACGATGATCCAGACACACTTCACAACTTCATCAAACAGGTGCAGAGTTCTCACAGACAAGAAGTTACAGACCAACATCAGCAACAACACAGAAACAGTTCAACCTTCTTTAATACAGATCAACAGGCGACAACAAGAACAAGCCAAACAACGGTCACCACACCACAGACAGAACAAACAGAGGAAATCACACAAGTGCAAAGTTCAGACAAAGAAGAAAACACAGATCAACATCTGCCACAACGCAGAAACAGTTCGACCTCCTTGTTAAACACAGACCCACAGCTGAACATGACAAACCAAAGAAACTCCACACCACAGACAAAGGAAACAACAGACTTTGGAGGAACACAGACAGCTGGGAAGAAGGAGGAGATACAGAGTGTAGAAGTGGAGGAAGTGGGCTTGCAGACAGAGGAACCAGACTTTGGAGGAACACAGACAGGTGGGAAGAAGGAGATACAGAGTGTAGAAGTGGAGGAAGTGGGCCTGCAGACAGAGGAGACAGACTTTGGAGGAACACAGAGAGGTGGGAAGAAGGAGGAAATAAAGATTGTAGAAGTGAAGGAAGCGGGCTTGCAAACAGAGGAAACAGACTTTGGAGGAACACAGACAGGTGGGAAGAAGGAGGAAATAAAGATTGTAGAAGTGAAGGAAGCGGGCTTGCAGACAGAGGAGACAGACTTTGGAGGAACACAGACAGCTGGGAAGAAGGAGGAGATACAGAGTGTAGACGTGGAGGAAGCAGGATTGCAGACAGAGGAGACAGACTTTGGAGGAACACAGACAGCTGGGAAGAAGGAGGAGATACAGAGTGTAGAAGTGGAGGAAGCAGGATTGCAGACAGAGGAAACAGACTTTGGAGGAACACAGACAGGTGGAAAGAAGGAGGAGATACAGAGTGTAGAAGTGGAGGAAGCGGGCTTGCAGACAGAGGAAACAGACTTTGGAGGAACACAGACAGTGGAGGAGGGGAAGGAGAGAGAGAAGAAGGTAGGGGTGGTGGAGGAGGTGGGTCTGCTCTTCGAAGGGGACATCATGCTGTCGGCGGAAGAGGCACAGGAAGTGCTGATGGTGGACCGGAAGCGGAAACGGAAGCGCCGGCGGAAGCGGAAAGTGACGTACTTGAAGAAGAAACTGTGGACTCTGCCCATCCCTTACATGTTTGACACATCTCCTGAATACAGACTGAGTGAGTGGCGTTTTTCATGATTACTGTTGTATGATCAGAGTCTTGTAGGCCTATTCTTTTGTCTTATTAAATGTTATATATTTTTAGTACGCTTACTATTGTTTTGTCTTATTACATTATGTCTTGTCGTTTGATACGATTATAGACTGAGTGGTGGTTTTGATTATTATCGTTGTTTGTATTGTTGAATTTTTTTATATTGTTATTTTTGTCTTTGCTTATATTTATTGCTTTTTTGTTGAAACTATTCTTCATACCCCCATGTTTGACGCAACAGTCAAAAACAGTGAATGGAGTTTGTCGTTATTTATTTTAATATTTTATAAAGTAAGTGGTCTTAAAATAATGTCAAGGTTGGGGTTCTAACGAATAACTGGCATTCCAAATTTCAGCTCATGGAGAGGGGAATGGGGAATGGAGAGAGGGAGAGAGAGAGAGAGAGAGAGAGAGAGAGAGAGAGAGAGAGAGAGAGAGAGAGAGAGAGAGAGAGAGAGAGAGAGACTCGAATGTTTATTGAGGATAACTAAATAAGCACAAAATAAGGCTTTTTTTTGATCAGGTCCTCAGACAAAGCAAGCAAACAAACAACAATTTAAGCAACAACACAAATAAACTACAATCAAAACAGACTACAGAAATCAGGAACATGCATGAAAAGAAAATTGCACACACAAACATATGCATACACTTGCATGCATGCACGCACATACATACACACATTGTTATCCACACGTTATCTCATAACATGACATTCAATAGGGTAATAATGATAATTACCAATGAATAGGGAACGAAAATATCATCAGAATTTAAACGCATACAATGAA
>CM065706.1:29704636-29727136 GCA_017654935.2 Phymorhynchus buccinoides | reverse complement strand
ATCCAGTAACTTATCGAGACACCCTCCTGTACAATCCTTTCGTCTCCCTAATATTATCCTAAAACTCTTGCGAAATGCAAAGAACAAGAACTCTTGAGAAATTCTATGGAAACTCAAACTACGATAATATAACTGTGGAGTTCGCGTCATATATCCCATAAGTCTTATCTTTATATTTTTGTTGTGTGTGTGCATCATATATTATGTGTGTTTGCTTTCTCTTGCCTTTAGTTCTTGTTGTTGTTGTTGTTGTTGTTGTTGTTGTTGTTGTTGTTGTTGTTGTTGTTGTTGTTGTTCTTCTTCTTCTTCTTCTTCTTCTTCTTCTTCTTCTTCTTCTTCTTCTTCTTCTTCTTCTTTCCGATTGGGATCGATTTTTATCCTGCCACACGCACAAAGTCTTCGTTTACAGACTGCTACTGGCGCACAGGATGCATGCTTTGTGAGTAATTCGTGTCATCCATTCCACCGGCACAACACGGCCTACTAGCTCCTACCGATTAGTGGAATGGGCTTTAACGTGCGCGCAAGATCTTGTGCGTGCGTTCGCACACGGGACCTCGGTTTAAGGTCTCACGCGGAACTGGATAAGGAAATAGGAGAAACATAGGGGTATCTAGCGGTCAGTTTGGTTAATACCAGGCAGCGGGAATCACCTTACTCTCGTCAAGTCTCACTTAGGGGAAGCCCATGCCAATTATGTCATGAAATTAAGCAATTTTCAGTCACATTTTGCCCATGAGACGAGTGTTCATGTTTAGCATTCGTCTCATGGGCAAAATGTGACTGAAATATTCTTTATTTCATGAGACAATTGGCATGTGTTTCTTACCCGCCCATGGGCTTTTTACCCAGTTTTTACCTACCAGGCAGCGGGACTCACCTTACTCTGATCACTTTTCACCTACGTGGGGTTGTTTTTTTATAACGCGCGTAAAGCGCACGGATCAGACTTGCTTTATGTAGGCCTAAAAAGCCCCCATGTGTTTACTTTCTCTTGCCTTTAGTTCTTCTTCTTCTTCTTCTTCTTCTTCTTCTTCTTCTTCTTCTTCTTCTTCTTCTTCTTCTTCTTCTTCTTCTTCTTCTTCTTCTTTCGTGACGGATTGGTTTGGCGGGTCAGTTTTGATTGTTTCGAATCTGTGGTGTCTAATACGTGTCTATGGTTGACTCTTCTCGTGCCCTCGTGCAGTTCGGCACGTTGTTGCACGAGCTGGGCCACGCGATAGGGTTCTGGCACGAGCACTCCAGGCCCGACAGGGGCCGCTTCATCCGCGTGCACCCCGAGAGAGTGCGGCTCGGGGAGGAGTTCAACTTCAAGGTGGAGAGCTGGGGGGAGCTGGACAACAGGGGGGTCCCTTACGACGTGGGGTCTATCATGCACTACGGATCTACGGTATGAGAGAGAGAGAGAGTAGAGAGAGTAGAGAGAGAGAGAGAGAGAGAGAGAGAGAGAGAGAGAGAGAGAGAGAGAGAGAGAGAGAGAGAGAGAGAGAGAGAGAGAGAGAGAGAGAGAGAGAGAGAGAGAACACTCGACATTTTATTGTCATTACCACATGGGTCTGATGACAAGGGGAGGGGGAGAGAGAGAGAGAGAGAGAGAGAGAGAGAGAGAGAGAGAGAGAGAGAGAGAGAGAGAGAGAGAGAGAGAGAGAGAGAGAGAGATCGTGTGTGTTTGAGAGCTTGGACAGAGAAAGGCACTGTACAAATTTCTATTATGCTATACTTAAACATACTGCTGATTAATGGAGCTACACACGTACGTATGGTAAGCTTACGCGTGTGCGCGCATGCATATGCATTTAGTCGCGTATGCTTACGTACTTGGGTTCACGTGTTCGCGCGTGCGTGTGTTGCAGTACTTTTCTCGCAGTGGCAGAGAGGTAACGGTGGAAGCCATTGACGCCAGACTGCAGCGAATCATGGGACAGCGAATGGAGATGTCCTTCTTTGATGTCAAGCTGGCTAACCTCGCCTACTGCTCAGGTGATGGATGGATGGGTGGATGGATGGATGGGTGGATGGATGGGTGGATGGGTGGATGGGTGGATGGATCGATGGGTGGATGGGTGGATGGATGGATGGATGGATGGATGGATGGATGGATGGGTGGGTGGATGGTTGGGTGGATGGATGGGTGGATGGATGGATGGATGGGTGGATGGATGGATGGATGGGTGGATGGATGGATGGGTGGATGGATGGATGGGTGGATGGATGGATGGGTGGATGGTTGGGTGGATGGATGGGTGGATGGATGAATGGATGGGTGGATGGATGGATGGGTGGATGGATGGATGGATGGATGGATGGATGGATGGGTGGATGGTTGGGTGGATGGATGGGTGGATGGATGGATGGATGGGTGGATGGATGGATGGATGGATGGATGGATGGGTGGATGGATGGATGGGTGGATGGATGGATGGGTGGATGGATGGATGGATGGATGGGTGGATGGGTGGATGGGTGGATGGATGGGTGGATGGATGGATGGATGGGTGGATGGGTGGATGGATGGATGGATGGATGGATGGATGGATGGATGGATGGGTGGATGGATGGATGGATGGATGGATGGATAGATGGATGGTTGGGTGGATGGATGGGTGGATGGATGAATGGATGGATGGGTGGATGGATGGGTGGATGGATGGATGGATGGATGGATGGATGGATGGGTGGGTGGATGGATGGATGGATGGATGGATGGATGGATGGATGGATGGATGGTTGGGTGGATGGATGGATGGATGGATGGATGGATGGATGGTTGGGTTGGTGGATGGATGGATCGGGGGATGTTTGGATGGGTAGATGGATGGATAGATAGATGGATGGATGGGTGGGTGGATGGACGGACGGACGGATGGATGGATGGATGGATGGGTGGATGGATGGGTGAATGGCTGGATAGATGGATGGATGGATGGGTTGATGGAATGATTGAGAGAGAAGTGGTTAGGGGAGAATGTCAGAAAGGGAAACAGTAGGCTACAATGATGTGTGTGAGTAATTTAGGCCTATGTGTGTACGCGTCCGAGCGTCCTTATGCTAAATATACATGGACATTGAAACCACCGTAATGTATGTTGACAATGTTCATTCTGTCTCGTAGGGAGGAGGAGTACCAATCAGTTCATAACATTTTCTGCACTAAAATGGCGCAGATGTTTTCCTTCTGATCTAATATAATTAATCGTCATGTGGTCCCATGAGATGAATCACGTTATTTAAAAAAGCCACAAAGTTGTCCTGAATAGTGTTAAAGGTCTCGGTACGCGTTAAAACATTATTCACAAAATGTCTCTATTTCCCCCATGGCAACACAGTGTTAGGCCACTCGTAAAGGTCTGTGTATACGTTAACATTATTTATTAAAAAAATTCTCTATTTCCCCTATGGCAACACAGTGTTAGGCCACTCATAAAGGTCTGTGTAGACGTTAACGTTATTCACGAGATATTTCTATTTCCCATGGCAACACAGTGATAGCCCACTCTTAATATGACTTACAGCTGACTGTTGCCATGGGGAAATAGGAATATCTTGTGAATAGTGTTAACGTGTACACAGACCTTACTATGACTTAATTAAGGTCTCTGTACGCGTTAACATTATTCACAAAATATCTCCATTTCTCCCATGGCAACACAATGTTAGGCCACTCATAACATGACTTACAACTCACAGTGCTGCCTTAGGGAAATAGTGATATTTTGTGGATAATGTTAACGTGTGCAGAGACCTTTTCAATTCGCTGTGTTGCCATGGGGAAAATAGGGAAAATAGGGATATATTGCGAACTTTGCTAACGTGTACCGAGACCTTAAACCCGCGACCGGACTATTTTTAAAAGAGGGGAGGCGCTGAGCGCGCGCCACATTTGAATCACAGCTGGCGAGAGAGACGGTTCGCCCTTCTTTGTTTTCCCTGTTGTGTGAGCCACCGCGAGGCAGAGGTTTTTTTTTTCTGACGAGCAAGACCCGATCCCTGGGATCGGCTGCTTTCCCTTTAAGCTAAGACGTGTGCATTTCAATTTCAGACAAATGCCCCAACAGCACCCTACAGTGTCAGCATGAGGGCTACCCCGATCCTAAGAGGTGTGACCGGTGTCGCTGTCCCCCCGGTCTGGCTGGAACAACCTGTAACACTGTGGCACCCAGCCAAGGTCATTAATTTGTCTGTCTGTCTGTCTGTCTGTTTTTCTGTCTTTCTGGTCTGCTTGTCCTCTAAAACAAGGGACGAGCGTACCCCTTAATAAACCCTTTCGCCGCCAGCCATTTTTTAGGCAAAATATACCATTAAGCTTAACTGGATAGAGAAAGTTTTTTTATCTGCAATATTGTGAATTCCTCTGTGACATGGATAACATTAGGCCTATCCCTACCTCCCAAAATTAAGAAAATAGGGCCTTCGGATATCAGGCCCGGATTGCATGCCTTTTAGTGACATTGACGTTACACCATTGTGGTGCATAAATGCGACATTGGCGGTGAAGGGTTAAGAGAAGACAAAATCAGAAACCCTGGTCTGCTTGTCTGTCGGTTTGATACAATAGCAGGGTTTCTGAAGACGTAAAGATTGTGCGTATTTACGCACTAGACCTCTAGACCTGTGGTGTGTCTTTATGTATTCCTATCTGTCTGTCTGTTACAGGCGCGCTCTGTGGCGGGTGGCTTCATGTGGGGCCAGGACAGAGCTACACCATCTCCTCCCCGTCCTACCCCAAAGAGTACCCCGAGAACATCTTCTGCTCCTGGCTCATACAGGTCCGCAGCCTATGGCTTGTACCCACGTGTCGTCATATCCGGCCACAAGGAGCGTGCCATATTATGGGAGACCGCCATCTTAGTCAGTAACTTTGTTTGAAAAATGCCAGATCGATGCTGTTTGCACACAAATCTGACTAAGATGGCGACACTTCCGTTGGAAGGGTCGAGATGCGCACGCAGGTGGGGGGAGCCATAAGTCATGTCATAAGTCAGAGAACACACAGGATTGAGATTAGGTATTATTTGGTACTTTATAGTCACAGAGGAGTCTCTGTAAAATTCGGGTTGCTCTCACCTGGAGAGCGCGTCGCTGCCATGAGACGCGCCACCCAATTTTCTGCTCCTGGCTTTTTTCCGCAGCCTTTTTGTGCATGCGATTTTTGTCACTGAGTGAGGGGGGGGGGGGTCGGGGGGGGGGGGGGGGGGGGGGGGGAGCCATAGGCTAAATTTGTCTCTTGACCAAATGACAAAGAACTTTTTCGTTGCCACTGGCCACCCAATAAACGTATGCTAAGTGCATGGGCACACGGGACCTCGGTTTATCGTCTCATCCGAAAGACTCCACGTTCAGACCGTTAAGGCCTAGTGCAGAATGAGAGGGAAAAATCCCCTGTACCCAGGTTCGAACTCGGGTTTACTTGACACGAAGCGAACGCGATACCACTGTGCCACTCTACACCACATCTGGTTAGTGAGAATGGGCAACTTTATTTAACCCTTTCACCGCCAATGTCGCGTTTTAGCACCACAATGGTTTAACAACACCCATGTCACTAAAAGGCATCGAATCAGGACCTTGTTAGCCAAAGATCTTATCTTCTTAATTTTGGGGAGGTAATGATAGGCCTAATGTTAAACATGTCATAGAGGAATTCGTAATATTGCAGATTTGTTTTCGCTACCCAGCTAAGTTTAATGGCGGCGAAAGGGTTATGTGCCAAATAAAATGTCATTGGTTGGGTGTATAGGGGAAGACGGGGTAAAAAGGGCGCATGGGCGGTAAGAAGCCCACCCCAATTATCTCATGAAATAAAGAAAATTTCAGTCAAATTTGCCCATGAGACGAATGCTAGACATTAACGCTCGTCTCATGGGCAAAATGAGACTGAAATTTGCTTCATTTCATGAGATAATTGGGGTGGGCTTCTTACCCGCCCATGCGCTTTTTACCCCGTCTTCCCCTACGGAATTTTTTTAAATTAAAATTCGAAATATTTACGGCTCCAAGTGGGCGTTCGGGTGTTTACATTGTAAAATGTCATTTTATGAGAGATAATTGGCATGGGCTTCTTACCCGTCCATGGGCTTTTTACCCCGTCTTCCCCTAGACAATTATATTAGTGTGTGTGTGTGTGTGTGTGCATATGTGTGTGTGTGTGCGCGCGCGCGTGTGCCTGTTTTTGCGTGTGTGTGTGTGTGTATATTTCCAGCGTATTCAAAACACAGCTGCTCGTCTTGTCCTTAGGAAGAAAAAGTTCGATCACGTTAGCCCTCTTCTCCGTTCTTTGCACTGGCTTCCAGTCGCAGACAGAATTGAGTATAAATTAAACACCCTTTGCTATAAATCTATCCATAAAGCTGCTCCATCTTACCTCTGCTACAATATTTCCATCTATACGCCAGCTCGCACTTTACGTTCAGTTTCTGACCCGCTTTCTCTCCAGATCCCTAGGTATAAGCTTTCAACTGTTGGTCGGCGCTCTTTTGCTGTCTCAGGACCGACATCTTGGAACAAACTTCCTCTTTCCCTCCGTCAGCGACCGACCCTCTCAGCCTTCAAATCTAACCTCAAAACTCACCTGTTCCCCCGTGATTGAGGCTCCACTCTCTTTCTCTTCTATCTCTCTTGCCTTTAGGTCTGTTTCTGCTATATACCATTTATGTCAAACGTGTGTGCTCGCTTTGTATTGCATTTTTGTTTGAATGCGTTATGAATGCTAACGTGTGTGTGCGCTTTGATTTGATTTATTTCAAGATTCAGCGCCGTATAAATACCGTATGTTGTTGTTGTTGTTATGTGTATGCGTGTGCGTGTGCGTATGACAGACGGAGGCCAACCATCAGGTGATACTGACGGTGAACGAAACGAGCTTCCTGAACCATCCCCGGTGCAGTCCCTACCCCACCTCCGTCTGTGTGGATTACCTGGAGGTCAAATACAACGACAGCTTCGGGTATCCCGGGGCTAGGTGAGATTATAGGCCTACTACAGCGCGATATTTGATTCAATTCGGTACCATAAGTCCAATACAGCACATTCATAAAACACTCATGAACCATTCTTGATCAAGTCCCTACCCCACCTCCGTCTGTGTGGATTACCTGGAGGTCAAATACAACGACAGCTTCGGGTATCCCGGGGCTAGGTGAGATTATATGCACACATAGGCCTACATGAACCATTCTTGATCAAGCCCTTGCAAGCTCTGTATGTGTTGGTTACATGGAAGCCAAATACGACAGTTTTGTATATCCCGGGGCTAGGTGAGACATAGTGCACAATCTATACCTATATAATAAAATTCATGCGGCGTGTGTGTGTGTGTGTGTGTGTGTGTGTGCGTGTGTGCGTGTGCGTGTGCGTGCGTGTGCGTGCGTGCGTGCGTGTGCGTGTGTGTGTGCGTGCGTGCGCGTGTGCGTGTGCGTGCGTGTGTGTGTGTGTGTGTGTGTGTGTGTGTGTGTGTGTGTGTGTGCGTGCGTGTGCGTGCGTGTGCGTGCGTGTGTGTGTGTGTGTGTGTGTGTGTGTGTGTGCGTGCGTGCGCGCGCGTGTGTGTGTGTTTGTGCGTGTGTGTGTCTGTGTCTGTTTGTCTGTTCGCCCTACCACTCATGAACCGATGTACAGAATCGCTTCAAATGTTGTGTGGTTGTATATCATGGTACACAGGTTAGGTTAGGTACATTATAGTCACAGAGGCGTCTCTGTGAAATTCGGGTTGCTCCCACCTGGAGAGAGCGTTGCAGCCAGAGGCGCGCCACCATGTTGTTGTTTTTTGCAGGCGATTTTTGTGTGACTGATGAGGAAGGAAGGGAGGGGGGCAAATTTTGACCAAATGACAACTTTTTCGTTGCCACTGGGTTTAACGTGTGCTAAGTGCATGGGCACACGGGACCTCGGTTTATTGTCTCATCCGAAAGACTCCACGTTCAGACCGCAAGGCCTAGTGCAAAGTGAGAGGAAAAATCCCCTGTACCCAGGTTCGAACTCGGGTTTACTTGACACGAAGCGAACGCGCTACCACTGTGCCACTCTACACTGAAGAGTCCCTAACCAGATGGTCCCATATACAAATTGTGACCGTATTGACCTTGACGTATGACCTTGAAACCCTACATTTCGTTTAGGGGGCATATCTTCCCACACTATTGGACTTAAAGATTTCAAACTTGGTACGTATGTGCATTGACTTTGGGTAGTTCTGAACATGGGGTACCGAGCAGGGTCATATAATACAATACAGCTCAATAGATTACATTCGTTAAACATTCATGAACCATTCTTGATCGAACCCTTACCCCACCTCCATCTGTGTGGGTTACCCTGGAAGCCTAATACAACCACAGCTTCGAATATCCTGGGGCTGGGTGAGATAGAATGCAATACCATTATTATACAATACAATACAATACAATACAATGCAGCCCAATACAATACAGTACAGTACTATACAATGCAATACAATACAATACAATATGATGATGATGATGATGATTTTATGATATTGAAATTATCTTTTGCTTGATGACTTAATAAACTGATTGACTGATTGATTGATTGATGATGGTGATGATGATGATAGTTTTGTTGTTGTTGTGGTCTACCCAGTAAAGAAGCCCTCGGGTGTTTAATGGACACAACATGTTATCTTGGTGGTTCTGATGATTATGATGACGTTGACGACGATGATGACGACGACGACGACGACGATGACGATGACGATGACGTTGATGATGATGATGATGATGATGATGATGATGATGATGATGATACTGACAGGTTCTGTTGTGGTCTACCCCTGGCCCTAAAGAAGCTCTCATGTCCAGTGGACCAGCCATGTTGGTCATGTTCGTTGAGATGATGATGGTGATGGTGATGATGATGATGATGACGACGATGATGATAACGATGATGATGATACTGACAGGTTCTGTTGTGGTCTACCCCCTAAAGAAGCTCTCAGGTCCAGTGGACCAGCCATGTTGGTCATGTTCGTTACGATGATGATGGTGATGATGATGATGATGATGATGATGATGATGATGATGATGATGATGATGATGATACTGACAGGTTCTGTTGTGGTCTACCCCCTAAAGAAGCTCTCATGTCCAGTGGACCGGCCATGTTGGTCATGTTCGTCACGATGATGATGGTGATGGTGATGATGATGATGATGATGATGATGACGATGATGATGATAACGATGATGATGGTGATGGTGATGGTGATGATGATGATGACGATGATGATGATACTGACAGGTTCTGTTGTGGTCTACCCCTGGCCCTAAAGAAGCTCTCAGGTCCAGTGGACCAGCCATGTTGGTCATGTTCGTCACGATGATGATGGTGATGATGATGATGATGATGATGATGATGATGATGATGATAACGATGATGATGATACTGACAGGTTCTGTTGTGGTCTACCCCCTAAAGAAGCTCTCAGGTCCAGTGGACCAGCCATGTTGGTCATGTTCGTCACGATGATGATGGTGATGGTGATGATGATGATGATGATGATGATGATGATGATGATGATGATGACGATGATGATGATACTGACAGGTTCTGTTGTGGTCTACCCCCTAAAGAAGCTCTCATGTCCAGTGGACCGGCCATGTTGGTCATGTTCGTCACGATGATGATGATGGTGATGATGATGATGATGATGATGATGATGATGATGATGATGATGAAGCTCTCATGATGATGATGATACTGACAGGTTCTGTTGTGGTCTACCCCTGGCCCTAAAGAAGCTCTCAGGTCCAGTGGACCGGCCATGTTGGTCATGTTCGTCAGTTCGATGATGATGGTGATGGTGATGATGATGATGATGATGATGATTCTTTTTCTTGTCACTGACAGGTTCTGTTTCAAAACCTCTCTTAAAACCCATCTACCCCTGCGCCCTAAATTTGAAGCTCTCTAGGTCCAGTGGACCAGCCATGTTGGTCATGTTCGTTACGATGATGATGCGTGATGATGATGATGATGGTGTGTGATGATGTGTGATGGTGTGTGATGATGATGATGATAACGTGTGATGTGTGATGTGTGACAGGTTCTGTTGTGGTCTACCCCCTAAGGAAGCTCTCATGTCCAGTGGACCGGCCATGTTGGTCATGTTCGTTACGATGATGATGATGTGATGATGATGATGATGATGATGATGATGATGATGATGATACGACAGGTTCTGTTGTGGTCTACCCCCTAAGGAAGCTCTCATGTCCAGTGGACCGGCCATGTTGGTCATGTTCGTCACGATGATGATGGTGATGGTGATGGTGATGATGATGATGATGATGATGATGATGATGATAACGTGTGTATGATGATGATGTGTGATGATGATGGTGATGGTGTGTCTGATGATGACGATGATGATGATTGTGTATGATGATGATGTGGTGACCAGCGGCTCTGTTGTGGGCTACCCCTGGGGTAAAATGAAGTTCTCAATAATTGTGGACCGGCCATGTTGGTCATGTGTGTTGATGATGTGTGTGTGTGTGTGTGTGTGATGCGTGATGCGTGATGATGATGATGTGTGTGCGTGTGATGTGTGACAGGTTGTGTGTTGTGGTCTACCCCCTAAGGAGAGCTCTCATGTCCAGTGGACCAGCCATGTTGAATCTTGTTTTTTGTTCGTTTGATGAATAATGATGGTGAAGCGCTTTGGATGGTGATGTAAAGCGCTATGATGTACTGTGATGATGATGATTATTATGATGATGATGATGATGATAACGATGATGACTGACAGGTTCTGTTGTGGTCTAACCCCTAAAGAAGCTCTCATGTCCAGTGGACCAGCCATGTTGGTCATGTTCGTTACGATGATGATGATGATGATGATGATGATGATGATGATGATGATGATGATGATGATGATGATGATGATGATGACGACGATGACATAACGATGATGATGATACTGACAGGTTCTGTTGTGGTCTAACCCCTAAAGAAGCTCTCATGTCCAGTGGACCAGCCATGTTGGTCATGTTCGTTGCGATGATGATGATGGTGATGGTGATGATGATGATGATGATGACGATGATGATGATAACGATGATGATGATACTGACAGGTTCTGTTGTGGTCTACCCCCTAAAGAAGCTCTCAGGTCCAGTGGACCGGCCATGTTGGTCATGTTCGTTACGACGATGATGATGGTGATGATGATGATGATGGTGATGATGATGATAATGATGATGATGATACTGACAGGTTCTGTTGTGGTCTACCCCTGGCCCTAAAGAAGCTCTCAGGTCCAGTGGACCGGCCATGTTGGTCATGTTCGTTACGATGATGATGATGGTGATGATGATGATGATGATGACGACGATGATGATAACGATGATGATGATGATACTGACAGGTTCTGTTGTGGTCTACCCCCTAAAGAAGCTCTCATGTCCAGTGGACCAGCCATGTTGGTCATGTTCGTTACGAGGCAAAGGGGACAAGGAGGATTCTCAGCTACCGTTACTGTGGGTGAGTAAGAGGGGTGTGGGGGGTGGGGGTATCAAAGTCAAATGACTGTGAAAGTCCAAGTCAAAATATTATCTAAAGATGGAACATTGAATAAGCCAAGGGTTGACCAGGTCTCACTCCCATACAAATGCCCCCAAATTCAAACCGAAACATCATTTTAAAAAAGCAGCCTCAGTTTGAAGTTGGGGACATCTGTATGTGGGTCACAGCTACCCAGAAAAAAACCAAGGGACTTAATCGTGGTGCGTCAGTGTGTCTTTAAGTCTGTTACGGCTGGGTCATGAGTTGTCGCCACTTTCTTTCTCCAAGAAAGGCCAAGCCGCCATCTAAGAAAATCCCAATTTAGTTCATTAGATCTATCCCAAGATGGCGTCTATGACCACAGCTGATATCCAGCCGTAGGTTAAGATGCAGATCAACACCCCCACCCACCTCTCAACGTCTTGGTTCATTGCGTTTTTCAGTCGCGCCTGTATAATTCTACTATTAGCAAAGTGCATCTTTTGAATTGTTTAAAAGGATTGAGAAAAATCTGTTTAACGTCCTCCGGTCTGAAACACCTTTTGCACATGGAATGCCCTTAGTAGATGGGGGAAGATGGTGGAGTACGATCCTGAAGGCAATGCCCGGAGGCCCTATGCAACACCAGGAAAGTCCCGAATTTTGTGACAATACAGATATTATTGTGATTAAAAGGATTTAAAAAAATTCACTTTAAATATAGGAAACGAATGAGGCTTATGTGCTGAATTAACAGTCAGAAAGGCAAGACTGAAAAAACAACGGAAAGTACTAAGAACATGGAGTGAGGAGGGGGGTCGGGGAGGCTGTTGATCTACACTTTTGTCCAACCATATTATGTTCGTGTGGTAGAAATTAAGTCTTGAGTACTTTGTTACAAAAAGTTGCAAACATCAAAAACAATTTGGTCTCAACTTACCTCAATTTGATGCACAACTTTCAAACTTTCACAGGTTGTGGCGGGAAGAAAACACGTGGCTATCATAATTATGCTCTTAATGGTTCCAGAGCAAAGGATATAGCAATAAAAAGGAAATGGCGGACCTGCCCCTTTACGTCCCCATAATTGAATAATAATATACTGTTTACAGCGCTTTAGTCAAAGCGCTTTACATCTTGTTAAAGACTAATAAGACTCTCAAACGAGGGGGACTTTGCACAATCTCAAATGCTGCAGCCAATATTATCGAGATCCAGCTGTCCTCAAATCCCTTTGGCCTAGAGAGAGGGGATGTACCCTGGGCAAGGCATCTCCACTATAAACCCCCCCCTCGCCCACCCCCCACCCACAAACAAATACCCAACAAGTGCAGAGTGACGTTATTTCATTGACGAGACAAAACAGAACAATGTAATATTTCAACAAAAAATGTCTTTTTCAAACAACACAGACAACACAACAATACTTCCCCTCTTCACAGTCGAGCAGTCTCCATCCCACCAGAATAGCATCTGCCCCCCCCCCCCCTCTCTGCTATCTGGTAGTCATTGTCGGAAACGACTGACTAGCATGCATATGTTACGCCCAATCCGTGAAATTGCCTATTTCATGAAATGGGCAAAATGCTTTGCCCAATTTATGAAATGGACAATGTATATCACATTTTTGAATCCCCATTCACACAGGTATTGATTAAGATTGATTCAATGGTATCACACTTTTCTACATTGTATTTGCACCCCTATCCTGCCCCCCCCCTCGACCAGATGCTAAGCTGGGGCATGCCTGAGCCACATGTTGAATCAAACGTTTTATCAAATTAAGTCTGAATAAAATAATTTTAACTCATCTACAGATGAGATTTCTCAATTCGTTTGAACCAATTCTTGATCTATGTGAGCTAATGAACAAAAAACTATTTTTCATTCATATTGCTTTTCTCATTTTTGCAAGTTATAAATTGTTATTTCAAATTGGGCAATTTCATTTCATGAAATGGGCTGGGCACCATTTCGCATTTTCACGAAATGGGCTGTTTCACGAACTGGGCATACCATTTCGCCCATTTCAGGAAATGGCTATTTCACGAACTGGGCAAACCATTTCATTTCAGGATTGGGCGTAACACATACCCGCTGAACGGGTCTTGGCTGGCTGGGTCACAGTAGATTAGGTGGGGTGTGGGTTTTTTGGGGTTTGTTTTTTGGTTCTGTGTGCGACCTTCGGACCTCGACCAAACAGTATCAAAAAATCAAATTGTTGATTGTGGGTACTAAATGAAAGAAGAATACACTATGTCCGTGCGCAGAGTCGTGTGGGGGGTGTCAGGCGGGCGGTACGGGTACGGGTGCTACTAGTGCTGCTGCTGCTGCTGCTACCCCTCCTAGGGCGGCTGCTTGCAGAAGGGAGGAGAGGAGGGAGTGCAGCAAGGTGTGGTACACCAAGACGTTTGTGCCCTGCCCGGTCTACTTCCACTCCGCTTCCAACAAGTGTAACGTCTACATGTGAGTATAGGCATCATTGTTATCGTCGTTGTTGTTGTCGTGGTCGTCGGCGTCGTCGTCATCATCGTCGTCGTTGTCGTCATCATCATCATCATCATCATCGTCGTCGTCGTCGTCATCATCATCATCATCGTCGTCGTCGTCATTGTCGTCGTCATCATCATCATTATCGTCGTCGTCATCATCATCGCCGTCATCATAATCGTCGTCGTCGTCCTCGTCGTCGTCGTCACTATCATCATCATCGTCGTCGTCGTCACTATCATATCGTCGTCGTTGTCGTCGTTGTCGTCGTTGTCGTCGTCTTCATCATCATCATCATCATCATCATCATTGTCGTGGTGAAATGAGTGAAAATAAAACGTGCTGCCTGTCGTGTCTACTTGCATACTATGTTCAACAACCGTAACGTCTATCCTACATGTGAGTAGTCGTCATCATCGTCTTCGTCGTCCTCCTCCTCCTCATCGTCATTATCATTATTTCCACCCTCCTTCTCCTCCTCTTCCTCCTCCTCCTCATCAGACATCGTTGTCGTCGTTGTTGTCATTGTCATCGTCAACTGATGAAGGTTTTTTTTCATAAACGTGACATATTTTGCTTTAAAACTAAATCCCCCCCCCCCCCTCTCCCTCTCTCTCTCTCTCTCTCTCTCTCTCTCTCTCTCTCTCTCTCTCTCTCTCTCTCTCTCTCTCTCTCTCTCTCTCTCTCTCTCTGCGTGCGCGCGTGCGTGTGTGTGCTGTACAGAAAGAAACAGAAGAGCAGACTAGGTGTGTGTAGCTCAGAATTGGATTACTGCTGTGTATACGTGTAACAATGTGTGTGTGTGCGCGCGTGCGTGTGTGTGCTGTACAGAAAGAAACAGAAGAGCAGACTAGGTGTGTAGCTCATAATTGGACTACTACTGTGTATACGTGTAACAATGTGTGTGTGTGTGTGCGCGTGCTTGCGTGCGTGTGTGTGCTTGCGTGCGTGCTTGCGTGTGTGTACATGCATACGTGCGTGCTTGCGTGTATGTATGCGCACGTGTTTGCGTGCGTTCTCTGAATTTTCCCTGGTTGCAGAAAGAAAAAAAAAAGCCGACCGGGGGTATGCAGCTCAGAAGTGGAATATTGTTGTAACGGGTACACAGTGCGGGATGGGTTCTGCTATCGTAAGTACTGAAGCCACGAAGTTTATGATGATATATCAGTAACCCCCCCCCCCCCCCTCCTCTCCACCCCACCCCCTTTTTCTCCGAACACCGGAGAGTGTCGGCTGAATGCAGCAGGGAGGCCAGTGAACACTGAATGAAGAAACTTGGACAAAATACGTTGTTTCACCCATTATGGCATGGCCTGTGGCCCGGAAAGAGCAGAAGAAGAAGAAGTCCCCTTCCCCCCCAAAAAAAAATATATGGGTAGGACGGGGTAAAAAGCCCATGGGCGGGTAAGAAGCCCATGCCAATTATCTCATGAAATGAAGCACATTTCAGTCACATTTTGCCCATGAGACGAGTGTTAATGTATTTCAGTCACATTTTGCCCATGAGACGAGTGTTAATGTTTAGCATTCGTCTCATGGGCAAATTTGACTGAAATTTGCTTTATTTCATGAGATAATTGGCATGGGCTTCTTACCCGCCCATGGGCTTTTTACCCCGTCTTCCCATAGGTGAAAAAAATCGCACACAAAATCTACAATGTCTCCGTTACACCAGCCAAAAAGAAACAAACCATCCCCCAACGGCAATCCGCAGTTACTGTATCGTCACTCGTCACTGTCACATCAGCCTCGAAATACTTTCACTGTAGAACATTTCATGTCTGTGATTTAAAAATTAAAAAAACATAGGGGAAGACGGGGTAAAAAGCCCATGGGCGGGTAAGAAGCCCATGCCAATTATCTCATGAAATAAAGCAAATTTCAGTCAAATTTGCCCATGAGACGAATGCTAAACATTAACACAGGTCTCATGGGCAAAATGTGACTGAAATTTGCTTTATTTCATGAGATAATTGGCATGGGCTTCTTACCCGCCCATGGGCTTTTTACCCCGTTTTACCCTATAGGCATAATCCATGCCCCTCTCCCCCTATCTCTCCCCCCCCCCCCCCTTCCTTCTTTAGACTTAACAGGAACATGAACTCTTTTTTTATTTGATAGAATGAACTGGAGTAATGCCTTACAAGTCACCCTGTTTGGCTCACTCGTGTTAACGAAGTGAGACTATGTTCTCTTTTTTTTTCTTCTTTCTTTCTTCTCGTCGTCCTCTTCTTTTGTTTAACTCCTCCTCCTCCTTCTTGTTTATCTCTTCTTCTTCTTCTTCTTCTTCCTTCTCTTCTTCTTTCGGATGAGACGATAAACCGAGGTCCCGTGTGCCCATGCACTCAGCACACGTTAATCCCAGTGGCAACGAAAAAGTTGTCATTTGGTAAAACTTACCCCCCTCCCTTTCCTTCCTCATCATTAGTCACTTTTTTTTTTTTAATGGGTGGCGCGCCTCTGGCTGCGACGCGCTATCCAGGTGGGAGCAACCCGAATTTCACAGAGACGCCTCTGTGATTATGAACTACCTAATACCTAATACCTAAATACGTACCTTCTTCCCCTTTCCTTTTCCCTCTGTTTTTGTTCTTGACGTCACAGCGTCCAACACCACGGGTAATGCGACGTCACGGAGAGAGGTGACGTCATCGCCAGGAGCAGGAGGAGCAGGAGGAGCGAGTGGAGGAGGAGGAGGAGGAGGGGGAGATGCGGGAGGGAGGGGGAAGGGGAAGGAGGAGGAGGTGGGGCAGGATGCGGACAGCGGGTGGTCGCGGTGGTCCCGGTGGTCCAGCTGCTCCCAGACGTGCGGGGGGTGCGGGGTTCAATCCCGCCACAGGACCTGTGACATCCCCACGCAGTGCAGGTGAGAGAGTGGGGGTGTGCCCTGGGCACGGAATCTCATTTCCTAGTGTAGGTAATCGCTCCATTGCATAGAGAGTGGGGGTGTGCCCTGGGCATGGAATCTCATTTCCTAGTGTAGGTAATCCCTCCATGGCATAGAGAGTGGGGGGTGCCTTGGGCATGGAATCTCATTTCCTAGTGTAGGTAATCCCTCCGTTGCATAGAGAGTGGGGGGTGCCCTGGGCATGGAATCTCATTGCCTAGTGTAGGTAATCCCTCCATGGCATAGAGAGTGGGGGGTGCCCTGGGCATGGAATCTCATTTCCTAGTGTATCTCATTTCCTAGTGTAGGTAATCCCTCCATGGCATAGAGAGTGGGGGGTGCCCTGGGCATGGAATCTCATTTCCTAGTGTAGGTAATCGCTCCGTTGCATAGAGAGTGGGGGTGTACCCTGGGCATGGAATCTCATTTCCTAGTGTAGGTAATCGCTCCATTGCATAGAGAGTGGGGGTGTACCCTGGGCATGGAATCTCATTTCCTAGTGTAGGTAATCGCTCCATTGCATAGAGAGTGGGGGTGTACCCTGGGCATGGAATCTCATTTCCTAGTGTAGGTAATCGCTCCATTGCATAGAGAGTGGGGGTGTACCCTGGGCATGGAATCTCATTTCCTAGTGTAGGTAATCGCTCCATTGCATAGAGAGTGGGGGTGTACCCTGGGCATGGAATCTCATTTCCTAGTGTAGGTAATCGCTCCGTTGCATAGAGTGGAGAGTGGGGGGGGGGGGGGGGGGGCCATTTCCTAGCATGGTAATCGCTCCATTGCATAGAGAGTGGGGGGTCCCCTGGGCATGGAATCTGGGCCTATCTCAGTTCCTAGTGTAGGTAATCGCTCCGTTGCTCCATAGAGAGTGGGGGTGTGCCCTGGGCATGCCCTGGGCATGGAATCTCATTTCCTAGTGTAGGTAATCGCTCCATTGCATAGAGAGTGGGGGTGTGCCCTGGGCATGGAATCTCATTTCCTAGTGTAGGTAATCGCTCCATTGCATAGAGAGTGGGGGGTGTGCCCTGGGCATGGAATCTCATTTCCTAGTGTAGGTAATCGCTCCATTGCATAGAGAGTGGGAGTGGGGGGTGGGGGGGTACCTGGGCATGGAATCTCATTTCCTAGTGTAGGTAATCGCTCCATTGCATAGAGAGTGGGGGTGTGCCCTGGGCATGGAATCTCATTTCCTAGTGTAGGTAATCGCTCCATTGCATAGAGAGTGGGGGTGTGCCCTGGGCATGGAATCTCATTTCCTAGTGTAGGTAATCGCTCCATTGCGAGTGGGGGGTGCCTTAGAGAGTGGGGGGGGGGGGGGGGGGTACCATGGGCATGGAATCTCATTTCCTAGTGTAGGTAATCGCTCTATTGCATAGAGAGTGGGGGTGTGCCCTGGGCATGGAATCTCATTTCCTAGTGTAGGTAATCGCTCGATTGCATAGAGAGTGGGGGTGTGCCCTGGGCATGGAATCTCATTTCCTAGTGTAGGTAATCGCTCCATTGCGTAGAGAGTGGGGGGGGGGGGGGGGGTAGGTAATCGCTCCATTGCATAGAGAGTGGGGGGGTGCCCTGGGCATGGAATCTCATTTCCTAGTGTAGGTAATCGCTCCATTGCATAGAGAGTGGGGGTGTGCCCTGGGCATGGAATCTCATTTCCTAGTGTAGGTAATCGCTCCATTGCATAGAGAGTGGGGGTGTGCCCTGGGCATGGAATCTCATTTCCTAGTGTAGGTAATCGCTCCATTACATAGAGAGTGGGGGGGGGGGGGGGAATCTCATTTCCTAGTGTAGGTAGTGCCCTGGGCATGGAATCTCATTTCATAGTGTAGGTAATCGACTCCATGGCATAGAGAGTGGGGGGTGCCCTGGGCATGGAATCTCATTTCCTAGTGTAGGTAATCGCTCCATTGCATAGAGAGTGGGGATCGATGCACCCCCCCCCCCCCCCCCCACCCTCCCCCCCCATGGGCGAAGCATCTCTTTCCTTAGTGTAATAGATGCCTCGTGGCCAAAAAGAGTGGGGATGTGCGCGCGTGCGCGCGCGCGTGTGTGTGTGTGTGTGTGTGTGTGTGTGTGTGTGTGTGTGTGTGTGTGTGTGTGTGTGTGTGTGTGTGTGTGTTACTCAATTTAACGTCCTTCCACTAAAAGTGATTCGGACACAAAATATATATGTGTGTGTGTGTGTGTGTGTGTGTGTGTGTGTGTGTGTGTGTGTGTGTGTGTACAGTCTATATGGTCCAAGACGTTTGGGGGGTGGTGGGGGTGGTGGGGGTGGTGTTGCGGGGTTCAAACCCTCTACAGGACAACAACAACAACAACAACACATACAGTATCTATACGGCGCTGAATCTTAATAGAAATCAAATCAAAGCGCACACACACACGTATGACATAAATGGTATACAGCAGAAACAGACCTAAAGGCAAGAGGGAGAAGAGAAAGAGAGTAGGAGCCTCAATGAACCTGTGACATTCCCACACAACGCGGGTAACGGCTTTATAACATAGTGGGGATGTACCCCGGGCAAAACCTGTAGAAGGAGTTGGGGGGTTCTGGGGGCTTCAAATCGAGTACGGGACCTGTTACATCCCCGTACAGTGCAGGTGAGAGAGTGGGGGTGTGGGGGGTGGGGGGGGGGGGGTGGGGGTGGGGGGGGGGGTGGGGTGGTGGTGGTGGTACCCCCTGGGCAAAGCATCTCTTTCCTTAGTGCAATAGATGCCTTGTGGCTAAAGAAAAAAGAGCCGGGGATGTACCCTGGGCAAGACATGAGTGGGGATCGAAGGGTGCATGGTTCAAACCTGGCACAGAACCCATGTGACCTTCCCACACAATACAGGCAATGGCGTTTCATAGAACCTCTGGAATAGAATGTCTCTTTAACATAAAAGCTCTTATTATTTATTTTTTAAAGTAATTTAATCTCGTTTAATATTAAAGACACACTGACCCACCACGATTAAGTCCCTTGGTTTTTTTTCTGGGTAGCTGTGACCCACATACAAATGCCCCAACTTCAAATTGAGGCTGCTCTTTAATTTTTTAAAAATTATGTTTCGTTTTTCAATGGGGGCATTTGTATGGGAGTCAAACCTGGTCAAAACAAGATTTCTTGCCAGCTATAAGAGGGAAAACCCGTGAAACCCGTGATTTTGCCACGTGATCTGGTGGGTCTTTAATGTACCAAATTTTTTTTTTTTAGCGGGGGTGTAGTTTCAAATCCACACTAGATTGGACGTTAAGTTATGGGTTCTGATCTTAATAAGCTCATGAATGTTAATCAGTGTGACGTGTCACGTGTGACAGGGGTCGGGCCAGAGAGGAGGAGAGTCGCACGTGCAACACATTCCCCTGCCCGGTGATCACGTGCGTCACCACGCGCATCCAGAAATACTTCTGTGGCTGGGGCAAGTGCTACAGGTAGGGGCACAAAACGGTACACACGCACTACTAATACGTAAGTTACTAGGTATGAGTGTATTGGATACGAGTACAAATTTAGGTACATATGTAGTAAAATGGACACATATGTAGGGTAAGACGGGGTAAAAAGCCCATGGGCGGGTAAGAAGCCCATGCCAATTATCTCATGAAATAAAGAAACATTCAGTCACATTTTGCCCATGAGACGAGTGTTAATGTTTAGCATTCGTCTCATGGGCAAATTTGACAGAAATTTTCTTTATTTCATGAGATAATTGGCATGGGCTTCTTACCCGCCCATGGGCTTTTTACCCCGTCTTCCACTAATATGTAAGTTACTAGGTATGAATGCATTGGATATAAGTACAAATTTAGGTACATATGTAGTAAAATGGACACATATATAAGCGTACAGTTTTGGGTACATAGTTGCGTAGTTTTGTATTTGAAGCGTATTTTCTTCCACACTTAGGCCTGGTACACACAGTACATCCGGATTTTCCGCGCGGAAATAATCAATAAGTAAAAGAAAGAAGGGGGAAAATATACGGATTACGGGAAATACGGGCACGTGCGCAAGAAGGGGGAAAACATACGGATTAGGGGAAATACGAGCACGTGCGCAAGAAGGGGAAAAATATACGGATGACGGGAAATACGGGCACGTGCGCAAGAAGGGGGAAAAATATACGGATTAGGGGAAATACGGGCACGTGCGCAAGAAGGGGGGAAATATACTGATGACGGGAAATACGGGCACGTGCTCAAGAAGGGGGAAAATATACGGATGACGGGAAATACGGGCACGTGCGCAAGAAGGGGGAAAATATACGGATGACGGGAAATACGGGCACGTGCGCAAGAAGGGGGAAAATATACTGATGACGGGAAATACGGGCACGTGCGCAAGAAGGGGAAAAATATACGGATGACGGGAAATACGGGCACGTGCGCAAGAAGGGGGAAAATATACGGATGACGGGAAATACGGGCACGTGCGCAAGAAGGGGAAAAATATACGGATGACGGGAAATACGGGCACGTGCTCAAGAAGGGGGAAAATATACGGATGACGGGAAATACGGGCACGTGCGCAAGAAGGGGAAAAATATACGGATGACGGGAAATACGGGCACGTGCGCAAGAAGGGGGGAAATATACGGATTACAGGAAATACGGGCACGTGCGCAAGAAGGGGGGAAATATACGGATTACGGCAAATACGGGCACGTGCGCTTCTTTTTTCCTTCTTTCTTTTACTTATTGATTATTTCCGCGCGCCGGGAAATCAGGATGTACTGTGTACCAGGCCTAAGGGCTTGTATACGTTACATCCGCAATCCACAAGTTCCTTACGGCGGGAAACCCCATACACTTAGGCTAAGTATAAGAAATATGCGGATGGGATTGCGCATGGGTTTCCGTGTGTAATGTTAATGCGGTGCACAGTCCTTCATATTTCTTACTTCCAGATTTTTGGGGGGCGGATTGCGCATGGGTTTCCGCGTGTAATGTTAATGCGGTGCACAGTCCTTCATATTTCTTACTTCCAGATTTTTGGGGGGCGGATTGCGCATGGGTTTCCGAACGGAACTTCCGCGTATTTGTGTGTACGTAGCCTAACGCTTAAACTGCCGGGTTAATGACAACGTAATGAGCGCTTCTGAACACCCAAATGGAGATCACGCTCCCGTCTTATGTAACTTCCTTTTGTCACGCATTAAGAGGAAACATCTAGCGTTTGCCGCATACGGGCGAGCGAGAGAGAGAGAGAGAGAGAGAGAGAGAGAGAGAGAGAGAGAGAGAGAGAGAGAGAGAGAGAGAGAGAGAGAGAGAGAGAGAGAGAGACGAAACGAAACGAAACGAAACGAATTTTTATTTATACAGGGTAATGAGATAAGCATTGCTTTTTTACACTCAGCCCTGTGGGCAAACAAGAAAACTAACAGACCAACAAATAAATAATGCAAAAACACTATAAAGTAACATATAAGCATCAAAGCAATCCTTCAAACCATCATCAAGAATAACAATATATATACAAAATAGCAATGTAAGAGGGAGACGAGTTGAGGACAACAGACAGACAATATAAGGAATTTGAAAAGCATGTGTGTGTGTGTGAGAGAGAGAGAGAGAGAGAGAGAGAGAGAGAGAGAGAGAGAGAGAGAGAGAGAGAGAGAGAGAGAGAGAGAGAGAGAGAGAGAGAG
>CM065706.1:29689636-29699636 GCA_017654935.2 Phymorhynchus buccinoides | reverse complement strand
TTTATAAATCCATCCATGCACACCCAGTTTTATAAACCCATCCATGCACACCCACAGTTTTACAAACCCATTCATGCACACCCAGTTTTATAAACCCATTCATGCACACCCAGTTTTATAAACCCATCCATGCACCCACAGTTTTACAAACCCATCCATGCACACCCAGTTTTCCAAACACATCCATGCACACCCAGTTTTACAAACCCATTCATGCACACCCAGTTTTATAAACCCATCCATGCACACCCAGTTTTATAAACCCATCCATGCACACCCACAGTTTTACAAACCCATTCATGCACACCCAGTTTTACAAACCCATCCATGCACACAGTTTTACAAACCCATCCATGCACACCCACAGTTTTACAAACACATTCATGCACACCCACAGTTTTACAAACCCGTTCATGCACACCCACAGTTTTACAAACCCATCCATGCACACGCACAAGCATAGCAGGCGCAAACAGAACTTTTTCCTTTATCTTTGTTTTATCACAGAATATTTGCAGAGAAAACAAGTTTGTTTTCCTTGTGCAGATTAAGAATGATCATAATATAATGTTAAAAAAACCCAACAACATTCAAGCAAGCATTAAAGCTAAGCCAAAATCTTTGGAGCTATCAAATCACTGACAAAATGGGACTTTTCTCAAGGAAATGAAAATGCAACCAACATGATTTAAACGAACAAAAACAAAAAATGCTTTGATGTTCCCTTTGAGCAGCCACATTTTGTGGATAAATAAATCTTGACATTATAATTTTATCTACACACATGATTTGTTTCCACGATTTATTCTGTTTAACCAGAAGATATATTTTTTTTACAAAAAAAGTATTAGCAATCACAAAGAGTTAAGACACGACTAAGGCAGTGTACACAGTAGGCGCAGAAATCACATGCGCAATCCGTAAATAAGTAAAAGAAAGAAGGAAAAAAAGATAAGCTCACGCGTCCATATTCCCCCTTCTTCTTCGTTCTCTCAGACAGTTTCCTGTCATATGAGCGCAGACGCGTCATGCTGCCGTTATGCGCCTAACTAAGAAATAGTTAGGCCCAGCATGTCCGACTTCGGCTGAAGAACTCTTTGTAAGTACGTATAGAAAAAAGGCAGGAGAATGGACCAGTAAGATGGAAAGATAGCAGATGACAGTAAGCAAAGAGAAAAGGCAGAGTCAAAGAGAGTGATGGATCAGAGGAAGCTACAAGCACAGAACTTCCAGAAGGTGGGGGAACTATTTGTACGAAAGATCCCACGGGCGGTGGGGGGGGGGGGGGGGTGGGGGGGGGGGGGGGGGGGGGGGGGGGGGGGGGGGGGGGGGGGTGGGGGGGGGGGGGGGGGGGGGGGGGGGGGGGGGGGGGGGGGGGGGGGGGGGGGGGTTGGATTCCCCTTATCCGTATACTTTTTCCTTCTTTCTTTCACTTATTTACGGATTGCGTCTGGGATTTCTGCGTCTAATGTGTACGAGGCCTAAGACGTTAACGAGTTAAGTTCATTTCGTTGGGTGAACATCGAAGGCCATAGAAGGTATACAATGCTATGCCAAAAAAACAGTTTGATCTAAATGAAGGCATGTGCACATTTATACACAGAAACCCATCTGCATATCGTCAGAGAAATTAAAAAACCTTGTATCTCGATTTTTGATGTTAAATACATAGTCAGCTCTATAATTTTTCCCGCCACCTTGCACCAAAAGCTCGTATCTCTAATGACTTTCTATCTGGGGTAAATGAGGTTGTGTAAATGGAAGAAAAACTTGTAAGTCCCAAATTCAGATCTAGTTAAGGACAAAAACCTCGTATCTTCGTTCTTTTCCATTATTAAAAAAAGAAAAGAATTAATTTTAGCAAAATGCTGGACTAAACTCGCAATGTCTTGAGCAACATATTCATCATAGTTAATCAATTGTGGTCAACGTGGTTAATGTCTAAAACAGGTTTTTTTTTCATTTTTCTCAAAACTACCAAAGTTTTATTAATTTCACTGACCATATCCTATCCGTAATCCACCAAAAATCTGGAAGAAATATGAAGGCATGTACACATGATATACACAGAAAACACATCATATTTCTTGCTTTTTTCAATTTATTTGTGGATTTTCGGATGGACAGGGCTGCCTACCAACTGTTGCAGTTTCCAGGGACAAACTACTTGAAAACCAGGGACACAGACTTATTTCCCATTGTACATCATGTGGTGGTACCATAGCCGATGAGGTTTAACCGAGGCGTGGTTACCGCTACACCTATCTATATTGATAAAAACTCGGGACTTTACTGGTGTTGCACTGCCTCTGGGCATTGCAGCCAGTATTGTTCCCACCATCTTTGTATTTACAAATGTCCCATATGTGTCTATGACCGAGAGGACGTAAAACACCATTTTTCATTCATTCACAGACTTATTTCCAGGAACAAACATTGCAACGTCATGAATCGGGGTCAAATCGAACATCAGCTTTTATTTCGCAATCTAGCAAAGTTTCTGCGACTCCAGATGTTTTGGCAGACTTCTTAATGCTTTTCGGTGTCATTGTGCCTCAATAGGAATTGTTCGGAAATAATTAAGGGGAGTAATTTCATGGTGTGTGGGAGTGATCTCGCCTAATTCAATCGGTCAAACAGGGGAAGTTACTCTACCATCAGGCAAATCCACAGCCCTCGTTTCGTGTGTTTGAGGAGACACACAGCATGTAGAATGCAGTGCATCATTCTGAAATTGATGTAATTTATATTTTTGGCGTCACAGTTTGTAAGTTCTATCACTTTGTAGCAACTGGCATCCTGCAGTTTCAAGCTTCGACACCATGGCGTTCTCCTGTTCCGAGTATTCTCAGAATTCGTCCACAATGAGTTAAAATGTTGCTCCTCCATGCCGACTATTTGAACTGATCCTAAATGAAAGATGTTCGAACCTAACGCTGTCCCTCGCCAGAATCAATGAAAAATTGGAGTGGAATGGTCAACCTATGGCGATATTTTTCACGCCAGAGGGCAGTCAATGCACTAGGGGCTTATCACGCGATTTTCTTACTTGGGCGTAGTGAGAGAGAGAGAGTGATGGTAGGACCACTCACTGTCTCTCTCTCTTTCTTTATCCCCAACTAATAATATAGAGAGGATTAGCCCCACACGAGCGTCATGCCCTCTGGCGTGAGAAAAATCGCACTAAGTCTCTCATTAAAATCAGTGCAAGAGGTATATATAAAGCCAGGGTATCTATGATTAACATCAACAATGATACAGTAAATTGACGGAGACATTAAGAGATTGGAAACAGTAACAACAGAAAAAAAACCCATCAGCATCCATATGATGCAATTAGCTCCGATTTATTAAGATATTTGAGACAACATTACAAAGCAGCAACATCTACATAAACAAATCGACTCTGACATCATCAGGAGATTTGAGACAATATCAACTACCGTATTTTTCGGACTTTAAGGCGATACTTTTCCCCCCAGACTCAGACCCCTGCGCCTTATAATGTGACTGATAAAATAGTAAGAAAATATAATAACAAAATCTGAAATTTGGGTAAGATTTTTTGGGGGGGGATGCCTTATAGTTTGAAAAATACAATAAATAAAGCACAAAAACTACTCTCACAATACTTAAATTGAGAGGCAATATCAACGAAGTAAAGCGGCGAAATGTTCATTTCCTCCGACATTATTCATAAGAAGTTGAACAACTTGGACAGAGCAAATTTAAAGCATTAACGTGGGCATGAGACAGATCTTCCTACGGCCTGAGAGTTATTATTTTTATCACAGCACAAGACATCCGCAAATCACAACCATCAGTACAATAAACGCCTCAATGATGATTCAGGCACCGTAATCATGATTACAGCTTAAACATTTAAAGGTGCACCCTGACGGATGAGTTTTTGCAAGAAACACGTCGAGATCACCAGAAGCCTTTCCAAGGATCGGAACACTCACCTTTGCTCTGGTTTCCTATAAATCAAACCGTCAAAAATGCGATTCCTCCCTGGCGGAGATGCCGGAGAGAGTAGCCATTTTGGATGGGGTGGGTGAAGGTCACTCATTGTGGTTGAAGTGTTTTCTTTTTTTGTAGTGCAGTACAAAATAATTAGAGCTGTTTCCTTTGTTGTGAGCAAAACTCCTTCAGATAATCTGTATAATTTGTTTTTAAAAAAGGCTTTCATAGCGAAAATTTGGTGCAAACGATTTGGTCTAAACGCAGGCGGATATGAGAAAAGAGACGGCACACGCCTTCTCTTTGGGTGTAAGAATTTGACTTCCAGCACCTCCGCCAAGGAGGAATCGCCGATTTGACGGTTTGATTTCTAGGAAACCAGAGCAAAGTGAGTGTTGCAATCTCTGTAAAGGGTGTTTTCCTGGTGATCTGGACGTGTTTCTTACAAAAACTCCTCTGTCAGGGTTGTCCTTTAACACGAGTAGTAACACGTAAATCAGAAAAAAAATGCCAATCGTTTTGGCATTTTCTTCTAATTTACATGTTACTACCAGTGTTAACTACTCAAGACACACTCATGAATACGGAACCAGCTATCCAATATTTATTTTTTTAAAGACATCTGAGCAAATAGTAACTTTTTGAGACATCTATCCTAAACAGTAACTAATATTTAAAATAATATATAGCGACTCTTGTAATGCCAGAATTTTTTCTTTTAAATTTAGGAAGGCAAAGAAGACTCCCGCTTAAAATTGTGCGAGCACCGAGCAGACGTTTCAAGACAGAGGGTAATGCTCTTTGGAAAATCACAGACAGTGCGGAACATAGGGTGTGTGTGGGCAAGTGGGGAAGGACGATATCAGACTTAGACTTTGTGCACATTACACGTGGAAACCACACGTACTTAGTTAGTCTGTTATAGTCCCGTCAACAGCTACGGCTATCTCAGGACTGTCACCGCGTAAAGTTCGACCACGCATAACAGAACACACATCAATGATTCTTAACAACGTCCAAAAACATGAAAACAACCAAAAAACAGTACAATTCAGGACATGGCATCTTCATCATTGTACCCTATAGCTCATAATTTCACACAGTGCAGGAAACGTTGAGCCACTCTACTCTACTTATCGGATCCAGGTTTAAAAAAAAAGGATAACAAACACATCTTAGTAAAAACAAATATATAAAAAAGGCTGTATAGGCAAATATGCACTGCAGAATGGGCAACATGTGCCCACTCAAGTGCGTAAGGTCTCACGCGTGAAAGCCAGTGAACAATAAAAAAACAACCCTGGCATGTTATAAATTGTAAATGAGGATGGAGAGAATGAAAAATGGGGATGAGGGGCTAGTCTTAGTTTAAAGCTCCCCCACCACGACAAGGTGGAAGCCCGCGGGGGAGCCTCAAGTACTTATCTGCAAATAAGTAAAAGAAAGTAAGAAATAAGCGGACGGGGATAAGCGCATGCGGAAACACATGCGCTTATTCTTCTCACTTTCTGTTACACTATTTGCGGATAAGCGCATGAGGTTTCCACGTGTAATGTAATGTGCACAAAGCCTTAGACAGACATGGAGATAAATTGGAACAAAATGACAACTGTCAAATATCGATACAAAACAAACCCACCCATTTTTTAGAAGGAAAATACAAAGATTGAGAAAGACAACTATTGCTTTCCATTCAACAACAGAAAGACAACTATTGCTTTCCATTCAACAACAGAAAGACAACTATTGCTTTCCATTCAACAACAGATATTATTGTAACAATAAAACTTGAAGCAGCTAGACCTATAAAAATTATTGTAATAAACAAAAAAACTTGTGGCCAGCTTATCCAGTGAAACATCTGTCTTTTAAAAAAAAAAATCCACACACAAACACTTTTGGCTTAATAATAGGAATTACCAATCACTTTAACTACAAAACTTGTGGCCAGCTAAACCAAAGAAATGATTGTAACACAGCAGAACTTCTGGCCAGCTTAATCAATGAAATTTAGTTAAACAACAGCCAAACCAATAGGAATTACTTTAACGATAAACCTTGTAGGCAAATAAACCAATAATAAAAAACCACCGTAACAGCAGAAACTGGGACAAGCTAAACAACATAAATGGTGGCCAGCTAAGCCAATAGAAATAACTTTAAAAACAAGACTTCTGGCCAGCTAAGCCAATAGAAATAACTTTAACAACAACACTTGTGGTCAGCTAAGCCAATAGAAATAACTTTAAAAACAAGACTTGTGGTCAGCTAAGCCAATAGAAATAACTTTAAAAACAAGACTTGTGGCCAGCTAAGCCAATAGAAATAACTTTAACAACAACACTTGTGGTCAGCTAAGCCAATAGAAATAACTTTAAAAACAAGACTTGTGGCCAGCTAAGCCAATAGAAATAACTTTAACAACAACACTTGTGGCCAGCTAAGCCAATAGAAATAACTTTAACAACAACACTTGTGGCCAGCTAAGCCAATAGAAATAACTTTAACAACAACACTTGTGGCCAGCTAAGCCAATAGAAATAACATTAACAACGAGACTTGCAGTCAGCTAAGCCAATAGAAATAACATTAACAACGAGACTTGCGGTCAGGTAAGCCAATAGAAATAACTTATAAAAACAAGACTTGTGGTCAGCTAAGCCAATAGAAATAACTTTAAAAACAAGACTTGTGGTCAGCTAAGCCAATGAAAATAACTTTAACAACAAGACTTTGTGGTCAGCTGAGCCAATAAAAATAACTTTAAGAACAACACTTGTGGTCAGCCGAGCCAATAAAAATAACTTTACGTCTTCTGACAGATACTCTCTGCCAAATGTTTTCAATCTCTCTCTCTCTCTCTCTCTCTCTCTCTCTCTCATGTGCATGCGTACCTGCAGACAAACACTGCATAATTACACGCAAGTGTGTGTGTGTGGCGGGAGGGAAAGATACAAATACTAGTACAAACAGAACCATTCTCTCAAAACCATTCTGAACAAGGCTTTATACTACTCCTTGCCGACACAAAAGGGTGATAATTTTAGGACCAATGCCCCCTGGTGATGAGTCAGGAGCAGATAATTTTCTATGGCTATATACTACTAGTTCCTGATAGGCAAGGGCGATAATCTTAAGTAGATGGCGCTCGCATCTCAGGGCACGAGACAGGGGGAGAGAAAAATTTCGGTATAAAGCCTCATTCAACCTTTGGTAAAACGAGCCATTGTCACTCTTACACGATTAAGAAAGATATAGAAAAAAATGGGACCACAGGAAAGATGAAAGATTTTACTGACATCACACACACAAAAACAAAAAAAATGACACCACAGGAACTAGTGATGTCACAAAACACCCTGATGATCTAACTAATACAAATGATATCATGACTACCGATATCACAGGTTTGAAGACATCATTTGGTCTAATGACGTTACAAGCACTGATGACATCATAGAAACTAATGACAATAAAGGAACTTATGACATTGAGAAGGCTGATGACATCAGACAGACGAATGACATCAGAGGAACAGATGACATCACAGGGATTAATGACACCATAGATTAATGACACCGTAGATTAATGACACCATAGATTAATGACATCATAGAGTAATGACATCATAGATTACTGACACCACAGGGATTAATGACACCACAAACTAATGACATCAAAGACAAACGATATCAATGACATCAAAGGGACCAATACCATAACACACAAACGACACCACCACAGGGATTAATGACAGCGTAGACTAATGACATCATGGACGAATGACATCACAATAACACCACCACAAAAAGTGATGATGACACACCACAGGGATTAATGACAGCATAGACTAATGACATCACAATAACACCACCACAAAAAGTGATGATGACACACCACAGGGATTGATGACAGCATAGACTAATGACAACATAATAACACCACCACAAAAAGTGATGATGACACACCACAGGGATTAATGACAGCATAGACTAATGACATCACAATAACACCACCACAAAAAGTGATGATGACACACCACAGGCACTAACGAAGAAGAAGAAACACCCCAAAGTCCCGACACAACCAGGAGACACCCTAGCCTCCCCACCCCCACCCTACCAACACAAGAGTCCAGGGTCCTATCCTATCCATAGAAAGGGGCGATATCCTCAGTAGCAGACCATCTCGGAGTCGAGCTTTCTGCGCCGTCGCTCGCTGTAGAACTGAAACTCCAGGTTCTGCATGGTGCGTGCCGGCTCCGTCTCCAGACGACTGCCGTAGTTCCCAGAGTTGGTGTTGGGCACGTTGTCGGAAAACACCGCCACCTTCTCCGGCAGCTCCTCTTTCTCAATGGGCTGGCCCTGTATGAAAGGTTACAGTGCAATATAAGAATAACACAAGGTCATACGCCCAGGTCAAGGACACGACGGCGATCATTTATGCGTAGATGCATCCCTCTCATGGTGACACACCACCACACAAAATTTGAAGTGATTCTGTCAAGCGGTTCGGGAGATATCCTTGGGACAGACAAAAAAACAACCAAACAAACAAACAAAAACAAAAAACAAACATACACGAACGAATTCATACTCCTTTGCGATCGTAAATCGGCAAAGGACAATAAAACATTATCATCAAAGAAAACACACACACAAAAAAATGCCTCTTTCTCGATGGGCTGGCCATGTAAGAAAGGTTACAGTGCAATGCAAGAATAATATAAAACATTGTCATTAAAACACACACACACACACACAAAAACGCCTCTTTCTTTGGCAGCTCCTCTTTCTCGATGGGCTGGCCCTGTAGTGTAATACAAGAAAATAAAACATTGTCATAAAAAAAAAAAAACACACACACACAAAAAAGCCTCTCAGAAAAAACCCACATACACACACAAAAAATGCCTCTTTCTTTGGCAGCTCCTCTTTTTGATGGGCTGGCCCTGTATGAAAGGTAGTGTAATACAAGTATATAAAACATTGTCATAAAAAAAGCCTCTCAGAAAAAACCCACATACACACACAAAAAATGCCTCTTTCTTTGGCAGCTCCTCTTTTTGATGGGCTGGCCCTGTATGAAAGGTAGTGTAATACAAGTATATAAAACATTGTCATAAAAAAAGCCTCTCAGAAAAACCCGCATACACACACAAAAAATGCCTCTTTCTTTGGCAGCTCCTCTTTTTGATGGGCTGACCATATGTATGAAAGGTAGTGTAATACAAGAAAATAAAACATTGTCATAAAAAAAACTAAAAAAACACACACACAAAAAGCCTCTTTCTTTGGCAGCTCTGGCTTCTTAGTGGGTTAGCCCTGTTATGCATTAAAGAAAAGAATTTGCCACAGACAGACAGACATCCACACAGTCAAACAAACACACATACAGGCAGAGAAACAGTACCACCAACTTGTCCAAACACTTGAAGACTGTGTTTCTGACATCAAACATTGGATGTCAACCAACAAACTTAAGTTAAATGATGATAAAACAGAGGCTATTCGGTTTGTTCGACAAAATCATTGCTCAAAATCTCCCGCCCTCTATAGAGCTTTGTTCCACCGAAATTACGTTTATGTCGTGCGTTCGTGATCTCGGCCTCCATATTGACTCTGATCTATCTTTGAAACAACACATTACCAAAATCTGTCAAGCCTGCTTTCTTGAAATCCAAAGATCATGATTAGCACAAACTCACGTCGTCGACACGAGTGAGCCAAAAATGGGGTGATAAGAGTAGAGAACATTGTCAGAAAACATGGCAAAACAACAATAAAACTCACAAACAATAAAGCTGCTAACTATATATTTGATCAAATTGTTAATACGAGAGAGGAATAATTGTTAAATGCTGCTTTGCGTTGTCGCTATTTAAATATCCGTAAGGTATGAAATGAGTTAAATTATACTGCAGAATGTGAAAAACTGTGCAGCATTGTTTGTAGTTAGATGTGTAAGAAATGAACTGGGCCTGTATTCACGTTGAGATAGCATGAGACTTAGCATCATGCTAACTTAGAAGCTCTTC
>CM065706.1:29679636-29684636 GCA_017654935.2 Phymorhynchus buccinoides | reverse complement strand
GAGAGAGAGAGAGAGAGAGAGAGAGAGAGAGAGAGAGAGAGAGAGAGAGAGAGAGAGAGAGAGAGAGAGAGAGAGAGAGAGAGAGAGAGAGAGAGAGAGAGAGAGAGAGAGAGAGGTCTTATCCTAGAATATTTCTATAAATTTCCTCTGTAAGACTAAGGCTCTAGGCTTCTGAAATATTGACTTCTGATAAACTATAAGAACATTTCCACCTCTGGCTTTGAGAGAGAGAGAGAGTGTTTGTTACCTTTTCAGTCAGGAGAGAGAGAGAGAGAAACCAGAGAGAGAAGAATGTACTATGTAGATGTAGTAGAGAGATGGCCAGAGAAAGAGAACATTTTTTCATTGAGAGAGAGAGAGAGAGAGAGAGAGAGAGAGAGAGAGAGAGAGAGAGAGAGAGAACCCTTCCCTCCCTTTTTAGTACACCTGGTCTTATCCTAATAATATTTCTATAAATTTCCTCTGTAAGACTAAGGCTCTACCTGCTTCTGAAATATTGACTTCTGTCATAAACTATAAGAACATTTCCACCTCTGGCTTTGTAAATCTGAATATGGGTCCTTCTAGTGTTTGTTACCTTTTCAATGTCACGGAGATCAATGTACAGCAAGTTATTATTCTAAACCATGCCATGCAGACAAACCACACCAATCAACCAAGAGTGATGTCCAGAATACATGTAGTAGGTAAATGGCCATTGAAAGTTTTGCATTGAACATTTTTCACCGAGAAGCAACACATACTGTGTCATTCTCTGTGAGAAGGTTATAGCGTAAAATCAAGTGCTAGGGTTTGAGTCATGAAACTGAAACTAAAGAGAACAAAGCTTTGAATTTATAAGACTTAGTCAAAAAAAGGAGGGGAGGTACCTTCTCCTGTCAGTGCAAAGGGGGAGGGGTGGATAAGTAGTCAAAATCTACAACTTTGCTAGTTTTTCTTCTTTCTTTTCCCTATAGCAACCGCAGTCATTGCTGACTATTTTGTCGCTGTATTTGGGAGGATCTACGGGAATGCGCAAGACAAACATTCTGTAGTTTAAGAAGAAGGAAGTGGACAGGAGAAAAAGAAGAAATATAGAAAGCTTGGCCCAGCCAGCCATTTCCCACAATTGTTAATCCCATGTCCCTAAAAGTCATGATCAGCCTGCGCCAAAGACCCTATTTTTCTTCATTTTGAGAAGGATAGGCCTAATGCCAGCACAGGTCCCGCTAATATTGCCCCAACGTGATTTCCTCGTCCCAGTTGACTAAGGGAAGACGGGGTAAAATAAAGGAAAATTAACTAAAAATAAATTAAAATGAACTGAGACGAATGCTAACATTAAGCTCGTCTCATGGGCAAAATGAGACTGAAATTTGTGTAGCTACATGAGATAATTGGGGTGGGCTTCTTACCCGCCCATGCACTTTTTACCCCGTCTTCCCAAGATATTTTTTGCCTCAACAGGCTGCTCCGGGAGGGTTGTTCGAAAACAGGAGGGGAAGGTGGGCAGTGGCAGGAAAACTACAACTTTGCTAGTTCTTGTTTGTGTAGTGTGTTTGTTACATGTATGTAATCTTGCCGTTACTCATGTAAGTGGTACAGTGGAACCTCCCTAATAAGACCTTTAAAAATCATCCAAAATGAGGTCTTATATTAAAGGAGGGGTCTTTAAGGGAGGTAATTTTAATACTTACAAAGAAGGGCAGTCTCAGAAAAGTAGGTCTTAAAGTTATGGGAGTCATAATGGGAGGTCTTATAATGGGAGGTCTTATAATGGGAGGTCTATATATGGAATGGGAGGTCTATATATGGAGGGAGTCATAATGGGAGGTCTATATATGGAGGGAGTCATAATGGGAGGTCTATATATATGGAGGGAGTCATAATGGGAGGTCTCATAAGGGAGGTTCCACTGTACCACAACTTCTGCTTTCAATCACTGATGCATCTCTCTCCTCTCACCTTTTATTGACGTAAGAAAACATGACCCCTGTCGTTTGACGCTGCATTTTGAAGCTGCTCTAAGTACTGCTTTATACAACTACAAGTGTAACCCTAGCCTCGATCCTCTCACTTCACACTATCCTCTAAATAACACGCTTGACGAGCTACACGGTCGAGTCAACCTAGTCCGGTGACAGACGATCGCACTTTTACTAGTTTTAGTAGCAGAAATCCGATAGAGGAGATAATTATTAGCTGAACTCCTGGGCTAACGGAGGATCACACAGCACTGATAGTCTAAATCAATGGCGCCCAAGTTGTCAACAAGTTGAAGCAACTAGTCATCCAGCTCTTTTTCAACCCTCAGGGTAAGAACTGCGGGGGGGTTATCTGTCAAGCAGTTGACAGGGTATCGACTATCGAGTACCAGCCTGCCTGTGCTCTATGGCTTTTCAACTGGTAGGGGCTCTAAAAAAAAAGAAAAAAAAAGCCGCGCCCGTGCCACCGTCGTACGTGTGTGTGTCGCCATGAAACCAGTGTAAACACTCACCCGGGGCCCCCGCGACCTATCTTGCTTTTCCTCCGGTGACGCTCCTTCCCTCCGTTTAAAGTCAATTTTGTGTGTTTATGATTTGAACTAGCTCTTCTTTCCACCTCCCCACTACTATGTCTTGTCTCTTCAGTAGGCCCTAACTCGCAGAAAAATGCTATATTAAAAAGACTTAGCTTTTGGGTGAAATTCTTACTTTTTGTGTGTGTTAATGTTGGGTGTTTCAGTTGTTGTTGTTGTTGTTGTTGTGTGTGTGTTTTGTTGTTGTTGATTGTTGATTGGTAAACCTGCACTGGGCGGCGCGCCTCTGGCTGCAACGCGCTCTCCAGGTGGGAGCTAGCAACCCGAACTGATTTCACAGAGACGCCTCTGTCGGAAATACCATGTAATCGGCTTGGTGCTGCAATCAGTCTTCGCATATTGAGTCTTCGGGGAGTGGTAGCTAGGACTACGAATGACAGTCAAGGGTTGGCTTCATTAAATCAAGAATAATCATTAATGACAACATGTACTAGTTGTAAAATAACTGATATAGAAAGGGGAAAAAACACTGAGCGAAAGTGCAAATCTCCGCCAAGGGAGCGGGAGACTTAATTAAATCAGATGGCAGGTCAGTACTGTAGGCCTACCGTAATTGCAGTGATTAGGCCTATGGGTCAATAATATCCCCTTTGGGTTCTATGCGGTGTACATGTATATAAACTATTCATACACCTCTTTCCCATCATTCTACCCAAGTGTAGGCCTACGTGACCTGACTCCGTGTCCGGTGTAGCATTCTCGAAATGGATTTGTTCTCAACATGTCTACGCATGTGCGAAATCGATCATGACGTACCATCAAATTTGATATTTTGTGCATTCGACCCTAAATTGACCCTATCCCTATTCCTAACCCTAAATCTATTATCCCTAATCCTATCCCTAACTCTTCGCACATGCGCAGATATATTGAGAACAAATCCATTTTGAGAACGCCACACCGGTTAAGGGTAGGTGCTGAGATGAACGGGTCTCACCCTAATTCCCTTGGCCTTTGCTCAAATGTTTTTTTTATCATTGGTCGAAGCCTGCAGTATAGGGGCCAACAGTAAGGTAACATGAGAGCTGCACAATTGATGGTTTTCTACACCAATTGAAAACCATAGTATATTCTACAGTTTAGTCTCTTGTTGAAAACTATGACTCTCAAAGGAGGGGGCCCTTACAACGGCTCTGTGGTGCTGCAGCCAGAGGGATGGGGTGGCCTTTGGGGGACCTTCCCATCGCCAGCAGTCATCAGATCCCTCTGGCCGAGAGAGTGGGGATGTACCCTGGGTAAAGCATCTCCACTATAAACAAAATAATTCTTACAAATTCAACGAAGGGGACGAATTCATAGACCCGCTACAGGCTGCTAGCCGTTCCAGCGGAAAGGGACCTGTGAAATTCGAGCCCAGCCCGCTGACTCTGCCCCCCTCTGCTATCTAGTAGTCATAGTCGGAAACGACTGACTGAGTATGCAACCCTAATTCCCAGTAGGCTACTACCGTGGCCATGCATGATTTATTCACTGTTCCTATGCTGCATCAACACCCTGTGCGTGGAATGCTTTTACCATGGTTGACTCTGATTAGCCTCAAGATGGAGCCAACTGCTTAGTAAGAGTAAAGCCGGCGCCACACACGCATAAAATCGTATGGGGATGCGATGCCATTGGGTCACGTGAGTCCTGTTGTTGTTGTTGTTGTTGTCGTTCCCTGGCTTAAAGACTCCAGGGATCATCCCAACAGCCGAAGCAATTGAACACTATAGTGAACAGGTATACTGCAATGCCTGGAATGACCCGAATGATGTGATGAATAGTTTATATCAGATCCCAGTAGAAGAATTAAAAATGGTGTTTTAGTCTACTTTTACGTCCTCTCGGTCATAGACACATAATGGGACATTTGTAAATACAAAGATGGTGGGAACAATACTGGAGGCAATGCCCAGAGGCAGTGCAACACCAGTAAAGTCCAGATTTTTTTAAAAAAACAATACAGATATGTGTAGCAGTAACCACGCCTCGGTAAAACCTCATCGGTCTCTCCCCTTGAGGATACCGGGGGGTCTTTTGCATAAATAGTTCCCCCACCTTCTGGAAGTTCTGTGCTTCTAACTTCCTTTAATCTGTCGCTCTCTTTGACTCTGCCTTTTCCCTTTGCTAACTGTCATCTACTATCTTTCTGCCTTTCCGGTCCATTCTCCAGCCTTTTTTTCACGAAACACTTTTCAAAACCATTTCTTCCAGCCGAAGTCGGACTTGCTGGGCCTAACTATTTCTTAGTTAGGCGCATAACGGCAGCATGACGCATCTGCGCTCATACTTGACAGGAAACTGTCTGAGCGATCGAACAAGAAGAAGAACCTCATCGGCTATGGTAGGCTGCCACAAGTATCAAGTTAACATGTTGTTGTTGCGAAGTTCAGATCCCAGTCTTCTCATTGCTTTCAAATAAAAACCAGTTCAAAACAATCTTATGTAGTTTATATTATGCCTG
>CM065706.1:29584636-29669636 GCA_017654935.2 Phymorhynchus buccinoides | reverse complement strand
GTCAGAGTTAATGTTAGTAGTTTTTGAAGACATTTGCGCACAATTTATGCGTCCCGTGAGCGCCGTACCCGTAGCCTGAAGAATGTGAGATACGGGCCCATACCTACAGGGAAAGACTAGAGCTCCTTAAATTATCTTCTTTAAAGGCTAGAAGAGTCAGGGGTGATTTAATTCAATGTTTCAAAATATTTAACAATATTGACCTAAATATACGATTTTTTAAAATTATCAAATGTTGACAAAACTAGAAACAGTGTTGACAAAATATTTTTTGAATATAGTAAGACTAACATTAGAAAATACTGTTTTACTAACAGAACTGCACCTTTGTGGAACAAGTTACCAACTAATATTAAACAAGCACCTAATACTAACATTTAAAAAATCTATTAGATAACTGGGAATATTATAAAAATGTGACATATGAATATGATGAATGATTATCTAAAACCTGAGTGCACGATAAAACCTTGTAGGGGAAGACGGGGTAAAAAGCGCATGGGCGGGTAAGAAGCCCACCCCAATTATCTCATGAAATGAAGCAAATTTCAGTCTCATTTTGCCCATGAGACGAGCGTTAATGTCTAGCATTCGTCTCATGGGCAAATTTGACTGAAATTTTCTTTATTTCATGAGATAATTGGGGTGGGCTTCTTACCCGCCCATGCGCTTTTTACCCCGTCTTCCCCTACGTTAAAAATCATATTATTAAGGATGGGATGCTCGAAAGCCTAACGGCTATGTTTTTAGTCCCTAGTAACCTAACCTAACCATACCCAGAGCCTCTGCCTTAATAATTATAATTTAATAAAATAAACAGCCGCTCGAAGCTTTACCGTTGTGGTGTTCTCAGATTACCGCGTTCTCAATTTATGTGCGCATGCGCTGTGTTGTCAAATTGAAGGTTGGGGCTGTGCCGGTCGGGGTTTATCCTCGGGGGCCGCTACAGTAGTCGGATTGGCCTGACCGGAGCCACGAAACGCTGGGGAGACCTCTACTTTTTTAGTTTCTTTATTTTTCTGTTGATTTTTTAGTTCTGTTTATTTTTCTTCCTGCCACAATGCACAACGCTGTATAAGTGTTCGGAGGGACAGCTCAGCGTCATATTAATCAGAAACCATCAACTTTTATTTTTTGTGTGTTTGACGGTTTCAGGTTAGGGTTAGGGTTGTGGTTAGGAATAGGGTTAGGGATAGGTTTAGGGTCAGTTTAGTGTCGAAAACACACAAAAATAAAAGTTGATGGTACGTTATGATCAATTTCGCAGTACGTAAATTGAGAACAAAGTCAAGCCGAGAACATTATATGTCTATATCATATGCAAATTGTGTATTTCTGGTAGCCATTTTATGGGGAATTTGCCTTGCTGGTATGGCAAAACTGAATAACAACGCTTACTTTAGGCTTTTAGAGAGGATTATATTAGTTTTTCCTTGCTGATTATTTTAATTTTTCAAACTTTCCGTGGCATGAAAACAACCCTAAGCTGATTCTAACGCTATCCCTTACACGATGAAGTACATAAGTTGGGTACTAAAGTATATAATTCCGGGTGATGCTGTGAAAAAGTTACCCTTTCTGCTGCTTGAAAATAGCCCTTTTCCTTACCTTCAGGGGCAAGATAAACTGTTAAATTATGCTACAAAAAATGAGGGCGATGGAAGTTGTTTCCCGACCTACCATCAATCTTTTGGGCTATTATGCATTATAGTTTTGCCTGAACAGCAGATGACTCCATCACACACGCGCACACACACACACACACACACGCACACATACACGTCTTTCGGATGAGACGATAAACCGAGGTCCCGTGTGCCCATGCACTTAGCATACGTTAAACCCAGTGGAAACGAAAAAGTTGTCATTTGGTCAAAATTTACCCCCCTCCTCCCTCATCAGTGACAAAAATCGCATGCAAAAAAAAAAAAAAAAAAAAAATTGGGTGGCGCGCCTCTGGCTGACGCGCTGTCCAGGTGGGAGCAACCCGAATTTCACAGAGATGCCTCTGTGACTATAAAGTACCTAATACCTAATACCTAAACACACACACACACACACACACACACACACACACACACACACACACACCCACAGAGTAACACACACCAAAACAGAGTGCTCTTTGTGTCAGTGGATTTTCTTCTTTTACAAACATATCTTGACTTTAACTACTTTAATTAATGAAGCAGGGCCTGTACAATGGTCTGTACCTCAAGCAACCTTCTGAGAGTGAGACTAAAGTTCAAGCCAGATCTACTAAGAGTAGTTGGCTATCTGATCAGGGCTGGCCAAAACCACCAGACCGGTGGCCTGAGGCCAGTTAAGCATGGGTACTGCTATTTGTTTTACACTGATATCAGTATTTTTAATTTGACCAGAAACTGAACTTCAGTTTATTTTTAGTTCATCAAAAAAAAGTCGACCACAAGCAGTTAGAGGCGTTTTGAACTTGGTTCTATCTTGAAAGTTTTACAAAGGCAATGTAATAATTTTACAAGGCTTATCAGACTCAAACTGTCTGTGTCTATTATTTTAACTGTCTGTCTCATCTCTCTCTCTCAATTTGCACCCTCCCCCCCCCCCCCCCCCTGAATCGTCCGACAGGGCTCTGCCCCTCTACCCTGCCAGTGCCATGCGTCCCTAGATCCCTGTCTTTCATTTTTTGGCATTTTGGGGAGTTGCACCCATGGTTAAGTAAAGTAGTATAAAAATCTGTGGGCGATAAGATTTCAAGAGTCACTAGTCCGATGGGCGACTGTAAATTTCAGTACTGCACAGCCCAGGTTTTTTTTATACCAATGAGTCTCCCCCCTTCACCGTCTACCCCTTCAAACCCACAATCAAAGCCAGCTCAGCTGTCTGCTATAAGTGCTAAGATAACAAGTAAACTAAACAACGTGCTAGAACTGATACTGAAAAGAATAGAGGAAAGGCAGCCTCTTCAATCTCCTCCCCCTTCTCTCTCTCTTGAATGAATGAAAAATGGTGTTTTACGTCCTCTCGGTCTGGAACAGACACATATGGGACATTTGTAGATTCAAAGATGGTGGGAACAATACTGGAGGCAATGCCCAGAGGCAGTGCAACTCCAGTAAAGTCCCGACTTTTTAACAATACATATAGTTCTCTCTCTCTTTCTCCCAAGTATCATTTATCTTTTTCTTTACTTCTCTCGTTTCTTTTTTTCTGACTCTTCTTCTCTTCCTCCCTCTCTTTCCCTCTCCCCTGTGTGTGTGTGTGTGTGTGTGTGTGTGTGTGTGTGTGTGTGTGTGTGTGTGACTTTGTTTTTAAGGATTTTTGTTGTTAACTTGTTTTCTTTGGGCTAGTGAAAATGTGTTTAGGCGGGTAGATGTTTTTAGTTACTCGCCTGGAGTGAATTTTTTTAGAGTTTGGCCAGCCCTGCTTATTCTACAAAATGGGAGTCAATCCAGCCAAGATTCTCAAGGAAACAAAAATAAGATTATTTTTATTACTAGACATGAAAATAATCAGTTTGAAAACAATCCTTCCAGTATTGAAGATTACATATCTTTGAAGGGTCTGATTTTTGTTCATTACAGTTCCATTGTCCCGAATTACTAATATCCTGTAATTAATTAGATATAGCATAGGCCCACATTCAAATATGGGTCCGTTTTCTATGAGCTAAATAAACCTAATTATATAAGAGATTAGAGATAACGAAAATAATCAAAAGCAAATTGTCTCTACATTACATGTGTAGTTAGTCAGAATTTTTAATATTAAGTTGTCTTGGTGAATATACTGATTTTTAACCTTTTTGTGTTCGTTCGGCCAATACCAACTGGCTGGAAATTACTCCGTTGATTCAAGCTGGCCAAAAATGGCTGTAGATTGTTACCACTCTGAGTCCCCTCTGATTCATGACATGTTCCTCTTGCACAAAGTTCTGGCTTGTACAAGTATAATTTTTGTTGGTTTTACTATTTTTGATCTTGACAGTAAAAGGGAAAGGAACTGTGGAATTAAGTGAAGAAATGCAAGTGAGGAAACGCTGCAGGAAACATGTTGAGTGGTTGGCAACACTTGTTATTTTTGTTACCTTGTTTTGTTTCAAGATCAAAATAATTTATTTGTTGTATAGCCTAGATGCATTTTCATCTTCACATTAGACTTCAGTTTGTATTATTGTTTACCTGTTCTGTTTCAGGATCGCGGTATTTCATCATGGAAAGGTTCCTCATGTTCACCTTTTTGCTCTCAGCCAACAGAATGGGAAGGGGAGGCTACCACATTTTTGGGAAACATCAGCCTTAAAGTCTTTGTCAATTGTATCCCGGAGCAGTTGGATATTGCCTGTTCGGACATTTTCAGAGAAGGCATTAAAAAAAGCTTGAAATTCGATTGTGCCGCTTGTTTTGTGGTCTTGTGTGAAAAACTCACTCAGGACCACTCATATAGGTCTCTTGGTACAAGCTGGGAAGATTTAACATTTGCGTATAACTGTGCAGCAACAGAAAGGCCACATTTCATAGCCACAATTTGTCGAGAAAAAATGGAAAAGGGGCAAGCCCCGACGTACTTGAAATGGGATGAACTTAGGCTTCTGATGCATGCCACACTTAAGGCGAAACAGTGGAACACCTTGCCTGCTCTATTGCGTGTGGAATTAGATGGGCAAAGTTTTAATCATTGCTGTCAGCATACACAAGTTGGAGAGTGTGTGGTTCTGTTTCTGTTGGATGAAGCAAGCTGGCAGATCATTGCCCCGATTGTAGATCAGTGGGTCAAAAACAGAAGAGACTGGGGCATCGTAAAATTGGTTGAATCTGTCCAGGGTAGGTTGAAAAGAGAGTCTTGTTCAGAAAATGTGTCCAGGGCAAAGCAGTGGTGTGTTGACAACGGTCATGCCAACCTGGCGTTTGTCCTGGCTCTGGTCACCAAAGATTGGGACCTGGTAGAAAGCGCAGTCACTTCGTTCTCTTTGGACGTTCACAAGAACACCCTTTTGGGAGTCGCACGAATGGTTTCTCGGCCAGAAGAACAAGGTGGATCTTTTTCCACTGGGGCTTCAATCCTGGCTGCGTGTCCTATTGATGACGTCATGTATACTTGGCCCCTTTGGGACACAGATCTGGATCTTCTGAGTAGTGCATGTGAAAAGCGAGGTCAGTGGGACCTTGCGCTGGTGATTCAACGCAACAATGTGACTTATCTGTTGAACTGTTATCAGTTTTGTCAGAACCGTAGCGTGTTGGATTCGATTTTGGTGATGACTGTCGACTTCGAAACTGATGGAAAGGGCATTGAACTTGTCTTGGCACTCTTGAAGGGCTGCAAAGATTTTGATACTCTGCGGAAAGTTCTGCGTAGTGCCATTCGCTTAGGACATGGGGCCATTGTGGAGGCTTTACTGAATCGAGTGGATCCCACTGAATTCATCCTAGAAATGAATTTGACACTTGTGGCAAGTCATCAGAATAAGGTACAGAAAGGAGAAATTTTACGCATGCTGTTGGCCGCAGGTTTGGCGCCGTTCCTAAGAGACGTAGACGACAGAACAGTCCCAGACATGAGCCCGCTGATGATTGCATTCTGGGAAAAGCTCCCAGAGTTTGTCAACTTGATTCTGGAAAGTGGGTCATACTGTCACAAAACGCTGAACGCAGTCGCCAACGATGCCGAAGTACAGAAAAGAGCAAAAAGAGATGTAGAGCTGAAGAAATGTTTGGTACGCATTCAGGAGGCTGCGTGCACCCCTACCCATCTGGAACAGCTGGCTCGGCTGGCAGTGTCTCGCAGTATTGGCTGTCGGCCCGGGCGTGCAGAGAGAGTGGATAAGTTGCCGCTTCCTACAAAGCTAAAAGAGATGGTGAAGTTCAACGATGTCCTTCACCCTGAGACAGAACGCTGAGCCGATGCATGAAGAGCAGTCGTAAAGTTGAGCACCGTGTTGGCAATCCTGCGCAGGTCATTGATTGAAGGGGCAGAGCTACACAAGGATTTGAATCGATTCATTCACAAGCTCATCCCCCAAAAATGGAGTGTGGCTGCTCACGTGGCGGGGTAATCATGATGTTCTCATCCCTAGCTGGTGCATTTGTACCATAGTGTTCGAGTGCTTCGGCTGTTGGGATGATCCCTGGAGTCTTTTAGCCAGGGTACGTCAACAACAAAAACAAGGTTAAAAACATCAAAAACAGGAATGCAGTTTCGCTACTTTCTACCAAATTTTACTTTAAAAAAAACCCAAAAACCCAAACAAACCAAAAAACAACAAATAAAAAAACTAAGATTAGGAAGCAGTTTTGCTTTGCTCAAGTAAGAGATAATACGTTTACCGGTAGTATTAGGTTAGGTTTTTTTTTTAACAGACAGAATGATACTTTAGGATCGAAAGCCCAGAAACATGTGAGAGGTTAGCTAAACTACACCTTCTCCCACATTACCTACCCCTGCAGGTGAAGCAGAGGTTGATAGAACAGCATGGTTTACCTACCCCTGCAGGTGAAGCAGAGGTTGATAGAACAGCATGGTTTACCTACCCCTGCAGGTGAAGCAGAGGTTGATAGAACAGCATGGTTTACCTACCCCTTCAGGTGAAGCAGAGGTTGATAGAACAGCATGGTTTACCTACCCCTGCAGGTGAAGCAGAGGTTGATAGAACAGCATGGTTTACCTACCCCTTCAGGTGAAGCAGAGGTTGATAGAACAGCATGGTTTACCTACCCCTTCAGGTGAAGCAGAGGTTGATAGAACAGCATGGTTTACCTACCCCTTCAGGTGAAGCAGAGGTTGATAGAACAGCATGGTTTACCTACCCCTTCAGGTGAAGCAGAGGTTGATAGAACAGCATGGTTTACCTACCCCTTCAGGTGAAGCAGAGGTTGATAGAACAGCATGGTTTACCTACCCCTTCAGGTGAAGCAGAGGTTGATAGAACAGCATGGTTTACCTACCCCTGCAGGTGAAGCAGAGGTTGATAGAACAGCATGGTTTACCTACCCCTGCAGGTGAAGCAGAGGTTGATAGAACAGCATGGTTTACCTACCCCTGCAGGTGAAGCAGAGGTTGATAGAACAGCATGGTTTACCTACCCCTGCAGGTGAAGCAGAGGTTGATAGAACAGCATGGTTTACCTACCCCTGCAGGTGAAGCAGAGGTTGATAGAACAGCATGGGTGCAACTGTTCCTGGTATACAAGGATTTCCTGTTTTTGAATTTTACAAGCAAGGGAATTTCCTTTTTGTTGGCAAGATCTTTGTGTGTCTACTGTATTTTTCAAACACTTTAAAATAACCATTTGTATAAATTGTGGAAAAAGCAAACTAGAATACCTTCATAAATCAAATTTTTTTTTTCAGCTGCAGGGGGACATTACCCCTAGACCCCGGCCTTTCAGGGGTTTTTTTCATTTTGTGTAGTTGCATCCATGGAACAGCCAGGATGATTGAAGGGGCAGAGCTACACAAAGCGTCACTGAATGAAAGAGCATATTATCCAGGTGTGTGTGAAGGAACAGGTTGCTCAGCTTGACGATTAACGCTTGCAGAGTGTAAGAAGAAGATGGGATTTTCAATAAAAACTGTGCACTGTTTTAAAACTTGATCCCAAATAAATGGAAACTCTTTCAGAATTTTTCTTTTTCTTTTTTAACAATGGACTTCATTCTTATGATTGGATTTAGGCGTGCCTTGAATGCAGAAATTTTTGTTGTTGTTGGTTTTGGTTTAGAAATGGGGTGAGGGCGGTAATTAACAAAACAAATGCACACAGTTTTGAATGATCTTTTTGTCATTAAGGATAAAGCCGGGTTCATGTTAGACGCATACATTCCGTACGGAAAACCTTAAATAAGTGGAAGAAAGAAGGATAAAAGTTTACGCATATAGGGGAAATTTGGACATGTGCGCAAATCTTTTCCCTTCTTTGTTTCACTTATTTATGGATTGCGCACGGGTTTCCGCATGGAATATCCGCTTATGTGTGTACACGGCCTAACACTTTTTTCAGTGTAAAAAATGCTTGCCGCTGGTTCTAATTCTAATAGTTGCTATCTATAACCTTGGCAACATGCCTCATTAGTCTCAGGCAGGTTAATGATGCTGATGTCAGATGATCATGTTTTGAATGTCAGTTATTGGTGCAGTAAAACCTGTTTCACTTAACTTTCTGAGAACAAAGTGTTGTATGCGTTGAAGCTGGGGTTGTGCTGTATTGACCCAAAAAATCACCATTAGATTTTAATGGAATTTTTAACAGCCAGGGTGTTGTTTCAATTCCTGCATCTAAATCAAATGATAATCTGAATTCAAGATTTTGGGTTGAATTTGCATCTTATAATGTGTTTGCGGTTTACTGGACACAGTGTTGAGTGTATAGCATGACAAGGTTCTCTTCTTATATTGGTGGTGGTGGTTTGTGTGTGTGTGGTTTTCGTTGTTTGTTTTGTTAAAAGTGCGTTTCTTCATTTATAATGAATGGTTTATATGATGTGAAGATTAATGTAGGCTCTATAGCACTAGCAGCTTTATATAATTACATGGTTTAAAAATGATTTAGTCCCCGAGCCGAAGGTTCGGGGAGCTATTGTTTTTGTCTGGTCCATCCAGCGTGCCTCCGTCCGTCCGGCTATTCGTCCGTTTTTCTCAAAAACTATTCAGTCTATCATCATCAAATTTGGTATACTAGTTTGCCAAGATGCAAGCTATCCACTGATGTATTTAGTTTTACATTAAGGTCAAGGTCGCGCCAGTTACGGGGTTCAAACCCCGAAACACATAATCGCTAATATCTCGCGAAGTTTTGCATGTATTTCAATGCAGTTTTTTTCCACAACATTTCTTGATGAATGGTCTATAACACAGTTGTCATGAATTTTTCTGTGCGCTCGTGTGCGCATGATCGCGCGCGTCAAATCACGGGTCCGAACCCCAAGGCTATATATATAAAAAAAACTATTCAGTTACGTGCTGTTTTGATGCGTTTTTATGTAGTTACGCGCTGTTTTGATGCGTTTTTATGTATGTGTACAACCGATACATTCCGATTTCGGAGTAGCTCGGCGATGCTACGAGGGGACTTTGCATCCTTTCTCAGTATGATGACGATGATGATGATGGTGGTGGTGTGTATTTGTGTGTGCGTGCGTGCGTGCGTGCGTGTGCGTGTGTGCGTGCGCACAAACGCAATCCCGTTTTATCGCTTTTTTGTTTTAATGTGACTATTGTATGACATGATTATTGGTTTAGAATTGTATATATATATACATGCAAGGGTATATCTACATATTTTATATGTACATGTACTTGATGTATGCTGTTGTTTGTAGGACAGACTATATGAAAAATGAAAATAAAATGTTTTAGAGGTGTGTGTGTGTGTATGTGCGTGTGCGTGCGTGCGTGTGCGCGCGCGCGCGCGTGTGTGTAGAGATATATCCAATTTGTACCACAATGCTCAATATTTTACATCCTTTTGTTTCAGCATTATGTTATAATCATGTCCAGTTTTGTTTTTCACCGTGACCTTTCTGATCAGGTGTTAAGATGTAAAAGCAAATGGAAAAGCAAAACGGATGTCCTTGTATGCCGATTGACAATAAAGATGATTGATTGACTGACTGATTTTGAGACTGATTCAGTGACTGATTGATTGACTGACTGATTGAACGATAGTGTTCCAGAACACTGCTATTCTTAGGTCTAGTGGCTTATTGGTCTGACACTTGTTTGGTTATTTTACCCCACCAGACAAGAGTCTGGAAACGGAAATGTTTTGGGGCCTGTCTGTCTGTGTATTGATTCCCCCCTCCCCCCTTAACTGCAAGGTGGATTTTAATCAAACCTGACACAGTGATAGACATGCCACTAGCAATAGTTGGTTTCAAACTTTGGTGATCTTGTTGATTTATTGTGGGTTTTTTTTTAGGAATTTTTGTTTTTCCAAACAGCAATCCGTTTTTGTTCTGTTTTGTTTTCTTTCTTTTTATGGGATTGTCTTTGTTCCAACAGCAATCCATGAGATTTAGTGAGATCTGGATCAAAGGGAATTAACTGTGACTAGTATTGGGTAAAGAGTAAAGAGAGGATAATGATCTCTCTCTCTCTCTCTCTCTCTCTCTCTCTCTCTCTCTCTCTCTTAGGGTCTCTCTCTCTCTCTCTCTCTCTCTCTCTCTCTCTCTCTCTCTCTCTCTCTCTCTCTCTCTCTCTCTCTCTCTCTCTCTCTCTCTCTCTCTCTCTCTCTCTCTCTCTCTCTCTCTCTCTCTCTCTCTCTCTCTCTCTCTCTCTCTCTCTCTCTCTCTCTCTCCTCTCTCTCTCTCTCTCTCTCTCTCTCTCTCTCTCTCTCTCTCTCTCTCTCTCTCTCTCTCTCTCTCTCTCTCTCTCTCTCTTATCTGTGTGAACGGGATCTGTACTCACGTAAATGCTTGTTTATGTATTAGCATGTGAAGTTGATATTATGTTGACTTTTTTCCCCCTTTAGCCTAGGGATAGGGATAGGGTAAGGTAATCTCTCTCTCTCTCTCTCTCTCTCTCTCTCTCTCTCTCTCTCTCTCTCTCTCTCTCTCTCTCTCTCTCTCTCTCTCTCTCTCTGTAATATCATGCCTTGCCATGTTTGTATTCTATGTTCGTATATGTACCAAGGACAGATTGGAAGACTAGGCGTTGCCTAAAATCTGTATCCTTGAAAAATAAAGTTCAAGTTTTCAAGTTCTCTCTCTCTCTCTCTCTCTCTCTCTCTCTCTCTCTCTCTCTCTCTCTCTCTCTCTCTCTCTCTCCGCTTCTGCCCTGTGTACCTACCAAGACTTAGAGGATTACTGCAATTGGAGGCATTCAGAAACAATAGACCCTGGCAGTAGTAGCCTACATTGTACAGTGTATGCTCAACGTAATCCAATGTTACAGTCCTTTGTCCCAACTGAAATGCCGTAGTGATTAACCCTTTCACCGCCAGCCATCTTTGAGCCAAAATTTTCCATTAAACTTTCTTGGCTACAGAAAAGATTTCGTTTGCAATATTGTGGGATTTCTCTGTGACACATTTAGAATAGAGTTAGTCCTACTATCCAAATTTAGGAACACAATATAATTGATTAATAGACCCTGATTTCAAGAGTTTTAATGACATGGGTGTTAAATCACTGTGGTGCAAAAATGCGACATTGGCAGTGAAAGGGTTAAACAGGCAGAAGAAAATATCGAGCTTTAAATGGCAGAAGGTGCCATCATTCTTTACGGAAAAGAAAAAAACCCAAAACAGAAGGTACTATACGAGCATAATTTGTTTAAAAAAAAAAAAATTCCTTTTACAATTTTGCAGAAAAACAACAACAAAGCATACACATACACATGAAATAAAAACAACAACCAAGATCAAAGAAAAAAAGAAGAAGAAAAAAAAGGAAAAACTATACGAGCATTATTGATTCCTCTTGTCATATAGTATGATCTGGCTTTTAATTAACCCGAGAAGAATGATACTACCTTCCGGCTTACCACCTTCGATAATTAATCCCCTATAGTAGGCCTGCAATTGCCAAATGACTAGCTAGTACTGAGTAGTAGCACGGTGCCACTGCCAAGGCAATATAATACTGTGCTTTCCAGTTCCTCCGGACCCCCCACCCCCACCCCCACCCCCTCTGCCCCAAGCACGTACCTTTTTACAAGTGTGAATGGTAATAATAGTAAGATTAGAAAATGGCCTGACTTCTGGGGTTTTTTAATCACTAAATTGGAAAAAATGCAGCCCCCCCCCCCCCCCCCCCCCCCCCCCAGAAAAAAAGCAGCATTACCCCATACCCGGAACTTATGCAGCCCCCTGGATCCCCTTCGGAACCCCCCCTGACGAAACATTTGGTCCGCCCCTGGGGTACTAGTCACTAGTGTGCAGTGCAGTGCAAAATCACACAAAGCAGCTTAGCTTCTTGAGCATGTTGAAGGTTGAACGGCCGTTGTTAATTCACGAGTTTGTATGTCAAATGTTTAGCACACACTCGTACGTACACGCGCGCTCACACATACACACACACACACACACACACACACACGCACGCGCACGCACGCACACACACACACACACACACACGCACACACGCACACACACACACACACACATTTTGTTGGCCTTCATTCTTTTGAATCCACACTCGGTGAAAGGGTAGACCTGAACAATAGTCGATGGCTTGGAGTCAAAACGGACTATCTTTAGATAATCCATTGACATATTATTGAACTTATTGCGAAAACTAATGACTTGTATAACAAACAAAAAAAGACTGCTGAAATATAAAAAGCAAAACCCCCTTTTTATATTTCTGCAGTCATTGTTTGATACAAGTTATTAATTTGTGTAATAAATCCAATAATACGTTAATGGACTATCTAAAGATAGTCCGTTTTGACTCCAAGCCATATGTCCTCGACATATAAACGCGGCTTTCATTTCTAGTGATCGTTTCAAGTCCATTCAATCCAACGTAGCCTATCCGACAACTCCTATAGGATTTTCCAAACCAGCAGAAGTGCTTTAGACACCCCCATCCCCTCATGTTTGTTTACGACCCTCAGTCTCAAAATCTACTTCTTTCGTTGAGGTTTTGTGTGAATATAATCCTTGACTGATCCCGAAAATGGCGGAATGTTGCTTCACAGTGAACATGTTCAGTGCGAAAATTTGAGGGGGGAGGGGGCTGGTGTCATAAAATACAAGCTGTGGTTGTGATCAGTCGCACTTCTCATGAGGGGGTCTCAAAAAGTTTTTAGATGTGGATGTACTGACTGATGACATTGGGAAACAAATTCTAATGAGACTTTCTTAAAAAGTGTAGGCCTGCATTGCATAAATTTTAAAGTAACGCCTGTATAATCTTAAACTGTAATGCACATTTTACAGACGGTATTTTTTTAAAAAGTAAACAATATAGGTCCTATATAGGGGAAGACGGGGTAAAAAGCGCATGGGCGGGTAAGAAGCCCACCCCAATTATCTCTTGAAATGAAGCAAATTTCAGTCTCATTTTGCCCATGAGACGAGCGTTAATGTCTAGCATTCGTCTCTCATGATGGGCAAATTTTTGACTGAAATTTTCTTTGGGATTTTCATGTAGATAATTGGGGTGGGCTTCTTACCCGCCCATGCGCTTTTTACCCCGTCTTCCCCTATATAACTAAAATGAGACGGACAGACTCATAGATAGCTAGGCCTACAGAGAAGGTGCTCAAAGGAGTGTGTGTCTGTGTCTGTGTGTTAAAAAACAACAACCACGAAATCAAGGTAAAAACTTAAGCTGCTACAATAATAAAAAGCACTCTGTCTGCCTGTGTGTCTGTCTGTCTTTGTCTCTCTCTCTCTCTCTCTCTCTCTCTCTCTCTCTCTCTCTCTCTCTCTCTCTCTCTCTCTCTCTCTCTCTCTCTCTCTCTCTCTCTCTCTCTCTCACGCACACGCACACACACACACACATGCACTGACCGCGACGGCGAAAATGGTGTTTTACGTCCTCTTGGTCTGAATCAGACACATATGGGACATTTGTAAATACAAATATGGTGGGAACAATACTGGAGGCAATGCCCGGAGGCAGTACGAAACCAGTAAAGTTAATACAGATAGCTGTGGCGGTGACCACGCCTCGGTTAAACCTCATAGCACCGCCACAAGTATAATATAATAAGTAAACACATGCACTGACCTCTTGCGAGCAGCCAACATGTAGCTTGCCACCATCCCGCTGGACATGATGAGGTTCCGGTGATGACGTCACCAACTGAATGAACCTAAAACGGATCTGACGTCACAAACTGAACTGAACACCACACCACTAATGTCTGCTCTTAGAAGCAGAGGGGCCTATTATCGATGAAGGATGGTCAACCACTGCCCGGTCTTTCAAGTGTAGTAGGCTACTGGACAACGGAGTCCACCGAGAAGCAAGAAATAATGTTCCACCGCTGGTCCTCTTATCCTTGGATGACTCAAACTGTTGGCAAAATACCCAAATTAAATATTATCATGGCTGCTACTCTTTAATTTTTACACTGATTTCAGTATTTTTCATTTTACCAGAAACTGAACTTCAGGATTTTGTAATCCCCCCCCCCAAAAAAAAAAGACCATATATTTAATATAATGCAACTTAAACAAATATAAAAAAGTTGTCAGTGGTAGAATCGATGCAATTATAGTTAGAATTTTAAGCTAAAAAAAACCGTTTTGAACTTAATCGATTTTTTAAATATTAAGTAAACGTTTTCAGTGTTAGAAATTATCCATGGAGGTTTTGATTGGAATTTCCAAGCAAAAATAAAAAATAAAAAAAATTAATTGTAGACTGCTATTCAAAAAATATTAATTTGGATTAAAACTGTCATTCGTTTATAATAATCTGAGCAAAGGTTTTCAGTGTTAAAATTGCAGATTGTTTTCAATCCCCCCCCCCCCCCCCCCCCCAATTTTTGTTTGTTTAATAAAAAATATAAAAAAAAATAAATGTGTAGGCCTACTGCTTAACAATATCATATTAGGCCCAGCTAGTGACAAAAATCGACATCTTTATGCTAGTGAGTCGTGCAGGATTGTTTTTAATGTAAGAAATTATGCCATTTCTAAAACCGTTTCTCGTTCAAATGCTGGTGGAGATCGTGGTATATCACCATGATGATCTATCGTAGCAACTGCTTTTTTCTTTTCTTTTTAAAGCAAAATTGAAAACGTCTGTTTTAGTTGTTTACATAACAAACGCTAATATTAGGCCAACTTATAGCTTCCAAAACAAATAGGCCCATAGCAAGCTCAGAATAATTCAAAATGGCGCATTGTTGGTGTGTGTTATTTATAAATAGGTAGGCGTAGTTGCTCTTAATTTAATGAGTACTACCGGAAGCCAGGTGAATACTTAATGAACTTCCAGAACATGGGGGGGAACTATTTTTCCCGAAAGCCCCCCGGGTTTACTTGACACAAGGCGAACGCGTTACCTCTGTGCCACTCTACACTTGTTTTGTCTTTTTTTCACTGCTCCATAGTCTGACTGTCAGTATACCCATCTGTCTGTAGCCTGTCTGTATGTCTGTCTATCATTCTGCTGCCTTATAAGCCACTAGACGTCCTGCTAAAGTCAAGGAGAGAAGATGATGGCGATGCCGATCGATGCCATGGACAGGCACTGATCCGACCAAGGGAGAGTTTGCGCGAATAACTGGTACGCCAAAAAGGGGTCTAAGAAACACCACTAACGTGATCTAAGTTGAGATAACCCTAAAAGCTTACTCTTCACTTTCTGGGAGAGAGAGAAAGGAGCTGCTATCAAAAGGGAGATAAATCGTACCTCTGTCAGTTTGTACAAAGTTTTTTTAAATTTCATCCACGTCTATTTTCGGTGTTCAGAAAATTAAGTTTGCACTAAATTATGCCATCTAACATGATGGAAAAATTAAGAAAGAGCCCTCAAAAAGACTTGCGTTTGTTTAATTTGCTAAAATCATCCCATATACTTTTCTTCGCGAAAGAGTAAAGAATTCTTGTGTGTGTCAACATTTTTGACTTTGGGAGCCATTTTGAAATTAAAAAAGTCACGTTCTCGCGAGAAGTAGATATAAATTTTTGTTGTTCATTTCCCATGATTCAACTAATAGTTTTGCCGCTATCTACCCCTCGAGCATGAGCATGACTTTGGGAGCCATTTCGAAACAAAAAAGTCACGTTCTCGCGAGACCCCCATCACGTCGGAAGTAGATTAAAAAAAAACCTTGTACATTTTGCATGATTCAACTAATAGTTTACCGCTATCCACCCCTCGAGCATGAGTGCTAACGTTTGCGAACTATCCGGGTAAACAAAGGTGTTTCTTAGGACCGTTTTTTTGCCGAATTGCGCTAACAGAGCTCTACGAGCGTTCGCTCTTGTGAAACTCATCCCTGATCCCTTCCTAGATAGCATAGAAAGCAACGAAATCCTGTTTGCTCCCTTCGTGCCGGGGATTACTGCAGCTGATAATGCCACACGCTGACACAGACAGAGGGAACTACTGTATTCCTTTCTCTGTGATTTCAGCCACACACGGATCTAGTTGTAGCAGGCATCAGAATAGGGCATTTGCCACGAGTTTTCGTACTCCATATCCAAGACTACTAAATTGCCCGCACTTGTTTTGCCCGAGTTCCTGTGACCTCTCTAAGGCCGGGTTCACATTAGACGCGTAAGTTCCGTACGGAAAACCCTAAATAAGTGGAAGAAAGAAGGATACAAGTTTACGCATATAGGGGAAATGCGGACACGTGCGCAAATCTTTTCCCTTCTTTGTTTCACTTATTTATGGATTGCGCACGGGTTTCCACATGGAATATGTGTGTACACGACCATATTCAGCTCTCTATTTTCAACTCAGTGAAAATCAAGGTCGCAGGTACGCGGCAAATGCCCTATTGTCAGAGGATCTGCAATTTTCAGAGGATTAAGAATTTCTGACTGGGGATCGGCTTCTCAGTCTGGTCAGAGGTTTTGCTTTTTATTTTATTTATTCAGTGTCATATTTTCTGTTAAAGAGCATTTTTAAAGCGATTTCTTACTGAGTTAGCCTTTTTGGTCATGCTGGGAACTGATTTCAGTGTTGTTCCTCTTCAGTGTGGGGCCTTAATGGTCCCTTTACGGTAGTTTTCAGATGATTGGACTTCAGACTATTCTGATGCCCGAGTAGGCCTACTCGTAGGTCGAAGGTTATAATATAATATTGTGATTCCCTATACAGTGGAACCTCCCTTATAAGACTCCCTCCCACATACGACCTACTTCTCTGAGACATTGCCCTTCTTCGTAAGTATTAAAATTACCTCCCTTATATAAGAGGTCATATAAGACCTCATTTTCAATGATTTTTGAAGGTCTGTATGGGAGGTTCCACTGTATTATAGGGTCACAGACATATTTCTTTGTCTCTGGTTATGGTCTACACTGTGTTGTGCCACAACCGACTTCAAAGAGAATAGGCTAGGGGAAGACGGGGTAAAAAGCGCATGGGCGGGTAAGAAGCCCACCCCAATTATCTCATGAAATGAAGCAAATTTCAGTCTCATTTTGCCCATGAGACGAGCGTTAATGTCTAGCATTCGTCTCATGGGCAAATTTGACTGAAATGTTCTTTATTTCATGAGATAATTGGGGTGGGCTTCTTACCCGCCCATGCGCTTTTTACCCCGTCTTCCCCTACCTTTGCTGCTACAGACATGTATGAGCGTATTTTATGCTCGGAAATGGCTCCCCCCCACCTGCGTGCGCATCTCGACCATTCCAACGGAAATGTCGCCATCTTAGTCCTTATTTGTGTGTAAACAAAGTGAAAATGTTATCTAAATGTGTAAAGACAACATCCAGATGTTATAAATACAGTTCAGATAAGTTTCCAATTGGAACAGCCAAATACGCAGCATCGATCTGGCATTTTTCAAAAAAAAGGTAAGGACTAATGTGGCGCTCCTTGAGGCCGGATATGACGACACGTGGGTACCAGCCATAGACAAATATCTGTAAGCTAGCTATGGATTAAGCAACAAACCGAGTATTTGCATCCAGATACTGGCCTACCTACTTACCACTGCGTAGGCCTATTGTAACTGATCTGCACTGCAACTGTCCATAATTATTTAAGTCACAACAGACACAAATCTGTAGGCTACGCTTAATTTGACGTTAAACCAACCATTGAGAGAGAGAGAGAGAGAGAGAGAGAGAGAGAGAGAGAGAGAGAGAGAGAGAGAGAGAGAGAGAGAGAGAGAGAGAGAGAGAGAGAGAGATATATGAAAACGAAAACGAAATTTTATTTAACCAGGGAAACATGAGATAAGCAATACAATGCTTTTTCCACCCAGCCATGGGGGAGAGAGAGAGAGAGAGAGGGAGAGAGAGAGAGAGAGAGAGAGAGAGAGAGAGAGAGAGAGAGAGAGAGAGAGAGAGAGAGAGAGAGAGAGAGAGAGAGAGAGAGAGAGAGAGAGAGAGAGAATCTGCACCCAAAGAAGCCTAATAATCCGTGTCGCAACCATGACATACACTACAAAATGCACTGCAGTAGACCGTTATGATCAACAGACCGTAACTGGACAGCGATTCATCGCGAGCAAACGGCATGCAATCAATAGGGTACATATTATATTGCCACAATAGAACTTGTAGAATGATTGGGTAAGACGGGGGGAGGGGGGGGGGGTAAGAAGCCCATGCTAATTATCTCACCAATGAAATGAAGCAAATTTCAGTCAAAGTTTGCCCATGAGACGAACACTAAACATTAACACTCGTCTCATGGGCACAATTGGACTGAAATTTGCTTCGTTTCATGAGATAATTGGCATGGGCTTTTTACCCGCCCATGGGCTTTTTACCCCGTCTTACCCTATCATTCTGCGGGTTTTCAGACTGCAACACACCGTGAAACCCTATTAGTAGAGGTGTGTGTGTGTGGGGGGGGGGGGGGGGACCGGTTTGAACCGAAAAACCGGTGCTAAACATTCGCGGTTCGAAAAATAGGTTCGAGTTGCTGTTAACCGGGTTTTTTAACTGCAAGCTGAAAGTAAGTTTTTCTTAGAATAATGCATTCTTTTCCAAAAACAACACTGATTCTCAGCGCAGATTGGGTGTTTGTAAACCAAGAGTAGCTGTTTCTAGTTTGTGGTGGTCAATGGCTTTGACTTTGACTGAGTGTTGAGTTGAGCGAGTGAGTGTGTGTCATAAGTCATACGTTTCGTGTGTGTGTGTGTGTGTGTGTGTGTGTGTGTGTGTGTGTGTGTGTGTGTGTGTGTGTGTGTGTGTGTGTGCGCGCGCGCGCGCGTTTGTGTGAATATTCTAACAAATAAATATGTGTTTGCATAGGTGAAACTAGTGATGGGAGTACTGGTTCAAAAAACCACGGTTCGATAAAACCCGGTTCGAATAGTGAAAATCGGTTTAAAACCGGTGCGGGTTTTTTTTAACCGGTTCTCAACTCTACCTATTAGGCCTAATGACTTCCCGTGGTGCAACAGACCAAATCTATTTATGCCGCAACAGGGTAGAGTTTCTCTAGAGGACGGTCGCCGCACGAATAACTGTTACGCCAAATGGGGTCTAAGAAACGCCACTAACCGCGAATAACGTTAGCTAAGTAAAGATAACTCTTACTCTTTACTTTCAGAGAGAAAAAAAATCTGAAACAGACTGCAACATCACTGGAACATACAACCAATAAAAACAACTACACGACTAGTGTAAAGTGACGTTATTTTATTCACTAGAGACCAGTAGTTTTGTCTTGTCTCTTGTGAATAAAATAACGTCACTTTACACTTGTGGTGTAGTTGTTTCAGAGAGAAAAAAGAGTTGCTGTCAAAAGGGAGATAAATCTAACAGGCTGTACAAATATTTCGATTTCATTGTCAGTCTGTTTGTGTGCAGAAAATTAAGTTTGCACTACATTATTCCATCTAACATGATGAACAATTAAGAAAGAGCACTCAAAAATACTTGTATTTGTTTAACTTGCTCAAATCATCCCATATATTTTCGCTGTAGAGTGAATAATATTTGTCTGTATCCACTTTCTAGACTTTGTCTTCCATTTGTAAACAAAAAGTTACGTTCTCGCGAGAACTAATTTTAGCCGGAAGTTTTAAAAAGTTGCACATTTCCCATGATGCAACTAACAGTTTGCTAGGGCACGAGAGAGAACAAAACGTTTCCCAAACTGTCGGCAAAGGGAGGGTGTTTCTTAGACCGTTTTTGCCGATTTGAACTAACGCTACGTAACGTTAGCCTTTGTGAAGCAGATCACATGGACATAAAATAATAGTTTTGTTTTTACAAAACTTTCGTGCTCAAATACCGTTTTTGTGAAAATCTCAATCAAGATCAGTTAAATTTAACTTTGTGTTTTAATTTGTGTTCTGAAATAAAACATTTGTGTCCAAATGCCATTTTTGTGAACATCATAAAAAAGAAGTAACAATTAACTTGGTGTTTTGATCTGTGTCCTGAAATGAAATAATATCGGCATCGAAAGACAGACCGTTTCTATGTTATGTAACAATTGGTATTTTGTACTACAATATATTACTGATATGTATTAATGCCTATGCTACAATACACAAAATCACTGCCTACTTATTATATATAATTAAAAAAGACAATATATTATATGTATCAACGCCTTTGCCGTAATACACAAATCACTGCCTACTTATATAAGTAAAAAAGACAATGTATTATAATGTATTAATGCCTGTGCCACAATACACAAATATCAAACGTGCAGGCTATCGTCACTCTTTACGTGAATGTTTCCCTCACCAGCTATTGTGTGATTAACTATGGTGGCCTGGCGTAGACAATATTGAAAGCAATGTTTTGAATATTGTAAACTATGTCAAGATTTATCCCTGTTTCTCTCTTTGTTCATCAAATGCTTTGCTTTTTCCTTCTACGTATTTTCTCTTTTGACGATGTGTCTCTAAATTGATTGCACATAATAAATTAAATGGCTTGGAGTCAAAACGGACTATCTTTAGATAGTCCATTGACATAGTATTGAACTTATTACGAAAACTAATAACTTGTTTAAAAAAAAGACTGCTGAAATATAAAAAGCGAAACCCCCTTTTTATATTTCTGCAGTCATTGTTTGATACAAGTTATTAGTTTTCGTAATAAATCCAATAATACGTCAATGGACTATCTAAAGATAGTCCGTTTTGACTCCAAGCCATCCATATGTTCTTTGTGTTTTTCTTTTCTTTTTTCTTCCTTTTCTTTTGCTCAATTATCAAGTATAAATGATGTATTATTGTACTTACACAGTCTGCCATTCACCAAATATTTGTCATGAAATATTTCAGGAGCACGCTATAAGCGCTAGCTTGTTGATGCTCTCTTTTGCTTTCTGTTGTATGTGTTGTTTGGAAATATTAAAGATTTGTTTAAACCACAATACACAAATCACTGCCTACTTATATAATTAAAAAAGACAATGTATTATAATGCATTAATGCCTTTGCCATTAGTACACAAATCACTGCTTACTTATATTTGGGAATACCTTGTTAGGAATACAGACGTCTTAGAGGTGATCTGATTGGGGTGCATAAAATTCTTAACAAGTTTTATGATCCTAACACAACTAAAACTTTACTAACTCTAACTGATGAGGAAAGAACACGAGGGCATAATTTCAAACTAACAAAAAAACACCTAATTAACAGTCGTTCATCTCAAAACTTTCATTTTATAACAGTAATAACTGCATGGAACAATCTTTCTAGTGAAACTGTAAATGCATCATCACTAAATATGTTCAAAAATCTTATTGACCCAAAAATGGATACTATTTTGTACTCCACAAATTTGGAGTAAAATTTAAAAAATCAATACACAAAAGCCAAAGTAATTCACGGGCAATTTTTTTTCTTCAATTTAATCAATTTATACTACATATGAAAAATATCTAGAGGGCAAAAGGCTTCAATAAGCATATAGAGCCTAAACTGATATGATATTATATGATATAATATAGTTTTAAAAAAGACAATATTATATTATATGTATTAATGCCTATGTCATACATAAATCACTGCCTACTTATATAATTGAGAGAAGGGGAAAAAAAGGATCTATAACCTACCCTCAATCACAAATTCTTTATCTAATATACCACCAACAGTTGAAGGACGAGAGAGAGAGAGAAAACAAAAGCTCCTAGCACCACAGCATGTATTGGTATGTATGTGATCTCTACTGTTGGCAGATCAACAATCTGCATGTGTAGTGACAATGGTGAAGGAGAGAGAGAGGGTGGGGTGGGGGTGGGTGGGTGGGGGTGGGGGTGATTGGTAGCTAAAGAGTTAGGAGGTAGGGGATGGAGTGGGGGCTAAAGAAACAATGGCGTAGTGTTGAGAGCATACACACAGTGGCTGTGTTGTGGGGCGTTAATCCGTTTTGAGATTTGGCCCGCTACCGACGCTGGCACTCCGCTGATTTGCCAACAGCTAGGGGCGGATTGTGGGAAAGGGGTGGGGGGTGGGGCTCTGCTTGCACTGACCCCCCCCCCCCCCTTCGGTTGCTTGGAATCTCTCTCTCTCTCTCTCTCTCTCTCTCTCTCTCTCTCTCTCTCTCTCTCTCTCTCTCTCTCTCTCTCTCTCTCTCTCTCTCTCTCTCTCTCTCTCTCTAAAGTAACGATAACGTTGACACTAGTCTCAATTCTTTCAAACAATTCTATCACAAGCATCTAATGACAGACTTTGTGAATTCCAGTTAAAAATACTATGTCAATTTTTATCTTACATTGGATTGATATTGCTAAGTGATTGTGTTTTCATTTGTTTTGTGAAGTGTGTGAGTGCATGCGTGTGTGTGCATGTGTGTGCATATGTGTATGTGTGTGTGTGTATGTATATATATATATATATATATATATATATATATATATATATATATATATATATATATATATATATATATATATATATATATATATATATATATATATGTGTGTGTGTGTGTGTGTGTGTGTGTCTGTGTGTCTGTCTGTCTGTGTGTCTGTCTGTCTGTCAGTGTATGTGTGTGTATGTATGGGTGTGTGCTGATAATTTGTAATTATTCATGTGTTGTGTCTTCATATATGGATAACTTTGTTATTTTGTATTTTTTCATTTTTTTCTTGACATTAATTATTTTCTTAACTGTTGGCAAGATGAAAAGAAGTGTGTTTAATATGCTTATTCTTTTCCAACAATAAAAAAGATTCGTTCGTTCGTTCGTTCTCTCTCTCTCTCTCTCTCAATGGCAATACCTAAAATCATTTTTCATTGTTCTCTCTCTCTCTCTCTCTATCTCTCTCTCTCTCTCTCTCTCTCTCTCTCTCTCTCTCTCTCTCTCTCTCTCTCTCTCTCTCTCTCTCTCTCTCTCTCTCTCTCACACACACACACACACACACACACACACACACACACACACACACACACACACACGTAAAGGTAAAGATGTGCCACCCCCCCTGCATTTCTCGGTTAATTGCAATTTTCCGTTTTTGCCTTTCTTACCAAACATAAAGCTGTATTTTATTAACCTTTTTAGCTAATAACCTTTTTGGAATACTAACCCTAGCCCTAACCCTAGCCCTAACCCTAACCCTACCCCCCCCCCCCCCCCCTATAAGACGGGAAAACGCAATGAACCACGACTGTGACAAATGGCGCCGTGTACTGCAATACATAGGGGGGGGGGGGGGGGGGGGGGGTGGGGGGGGAGGTCCCTATGGCGCGGGTCCTAGTGGGGGGGTGGGGGGGGAGGGGGGGTCCCTGGGGGTCCTTCCTATTGGGTCATATTGGGGGGGGGGGGGGCGCCGACCCTACCACAACCGGGGTCCTATCCTATTAGATAATGGCCTAGGGTTAGGGATAGGGTTAGTATTCCAAAAAGGTTATTAGCTAAAAAGGTTCATAAAATACAGCTTTATGTTCGGTAAGAAAGGCAAAAACGGGAAAATGGAATTAACCGAGAAATGCAGGGGGGGTGGCACATGAACACCCCCCCCCCCCTTCACATTGTGTGAACAGACTTTTAAATAAAATCAATACCCCCCCCCCCCCCCCCCCCCCCCCCCCCCCCTTTAGTAACAACATAATCCGCACCGCTGATTCCTTCACTATAGGCCTACAACACGGACACGCACACTAACAGTCAGGATCGGATTATAGCCCCACTAACCTTCCATCACACCTACTATGCCCCTCCGCCACCAAAACCGATTAGACCTACAGAGCAATGTGCCCCCCTCTCTATGTGTCACCACCAGTTCAGACTCGACCTGTCCCCGCCTCTATAATTATACAACCCCCCCCCCCCCCCCCCCCACACACACACACACACCCCGTTTCTAGGTTGAAGGCTGGATTTACGTATGAATGAAAATCCGTTTAACGTCCTCCGGTCTGAAACAGACACATATGGGACATTAGTAGATATAAAGATGGTGGGAACGATTCTGGAGGCAATGCCCGGAGGCAGTGCGACTCCAGGAAAGTCCCGATTTTTTTTTGCGATACAGATGTATGTATAGATTGGATTTACGTATTAGGTATTAGGTACTTTATAGTCACAGAGCTAGAGGCGTCTCTGTAAAATTCGGGTTGCTCCCACATGCGATTTTTGTGTGAATGATGATGAAGGAAAGGGAGTAGGGTAATTTTTTTTTTAACCAAATGACAACTTTTTCGTTGCCACTGGGTTTAACGTGTGCTAAGTGCATGAACACACGGGACCTCGGTTTATCGTCTCATCCGAAAGACTCCACGTCCAGACCGTAAGGCCTAGTGCAAAATGAGAGGAAAAATCCCCTGTACCCAGGTTCTAACTCGGGTTTACTTGACTCGAGGCGAACGCGATACCTCTGTGCCACTCTACACTAATTCTACTTCTAATTAGGCGTTGCCTCTTATAGACAAAAGTGGAAGACTTGGTCTTCCCGGTTGAAGTAGACGTTGATGTAGGGACAGGTGTCGTGACGGCCGGGCAGCCGTCGTCGTTGATTCCGGAAGATGGTGCACACCCTTGAACATAGGGGTGCGCTGCCTGTTTCTTGGATCGTTCCAACGGAGTCCTAGTCGAGGTGGTTTCTGTCATAGATGCTAGAGTGGAGTCAGCATCTGCATCGTGGTAGGAGACTAAGCATTGTGAGACAGCCAAAGGTCGTCCAGGGGCTCCTGTAGTCCGCATTCTTTGTGCGCTGGCTATGGTGTGCAGCCCTCTCATCAAAAGGCTGTCTTCAGGACCACCGGAGTCTTTTTGTGTGTGTGCCTTTTAGCAACCAAGTGTTTCTTGAATAAAAAGTGGACATCCAGATATATGAGTAACATTTATATTGATGAAAAATGCAGCACACGCCTTTAAAAAATGTGCAAAGATACATTGGTAGGAGAACCTTCTATCATGAGTTCTGTAAAACATGCAATAACACAAACACCGTAAAATCAACAAATATAACATTAGACTTCATATGGGTCACTGCTTAACACATTTAGCAAATATACATTTTCTCTTAAAGACCCGCCACGTTACCTGTCATATTCCCTCTTATGCTAGAAAGAGTACCGGAGAGTCGGTGTTGTCGCAAACGGGCAGGAGACATGCAGCCAAGTCGAGTCGTCTCTGCAGGCGGCTGTAATCCTTCCCAGAAGATGAGGCTGCGAATCCCATCCACTGAGCACCAGGCGGGTCGTGTTGACTCAGAGGCCAACGCTGCAGAGATGATCCGAGTCGCCGCACGTCGTTCTTGTCAGCTCGCAAGTCCATCAACTCCCAATGGTGAGGGAGGAGGACTGTGTCCCCCTTCCTACTATCTGCCACCTAGTAGGACTTCGTCATGCAATCTGCCACCTTGCATCGGAATCAGCGCGCACTGATCGAGAGAGTCAGTATAATCGACCCTCTCTGTACGGATCCCAGGGTAGGAATGCCCCCGTATCTGGATGGGACACATAGGGGACACTAGTAGATATACATATGGTGGCAACGATCCTGGAGGCAATGACCGGAGGCAGTACAACACCAGGAAAGTCCCGATTTTTTGTTATCAACATAGATATATGATGGGTTGTTTTTGCCCCCGTGTCTGGTGAAAGTCTGCTTAACGTCCTCCGGTCTGGAACTGACACATATGGGACATCAGTAGATATAAAGATGGTGGGAACGATCCTGGAGGCAATGCCCGAAGGCAGTGCAACACCAGGAAAGTGACGAATTTTTAACAATACAGTAAATGTATATAAGAGTAAAATCTCATTTTATTTGGGCCTACTTATAGCTCCCAAAACAAATATAGCAAGCTCAGAATAATTCAAAAGGGCGCGTTGTATATATGCTCCCCTCTATATTGCCCTGGTGTCTATGAATGAAAGTCTGTTTAACGTCCTCCGGTCTAGAATAGACACATATGGGACATTAGTAGATATAAAGATGGTGGGAACGATCTTGGAGGCAATGCCCGAAGGCAGTGCAACACCAGGACAGTCCCGAATTATTAACAATACAGATGTATAATGACCCCGTGTCTATGCGTCCTTGTCTCTTTCATATCCCCGTGTCTATGTGTCTCCGTCCCTATGAGTCCCTGTCTTATCAAATCTCTGCGATTTTCCCCCTCCAAAATTAACCCTATCCACATAAATATTAGAAACGGGAGTCGATCATGATAAAGACGGGGGCACACTGGTCTCGAGACGGGGATATAATTATCATAGAGATGTGGGCACAATGAAGGTGACATATTCACATATGTTAAATACATATCTGTATTGTTAAAAAAATCGGGACTTTACTGGTGTTGCACTGCCTCCGGCCAATGCCTCCAGGATCGTTTTCCCACCATCTTTATATCTACTAATGTCCCATATGTGTCTGTTCCAGACCGGAGGACGTTAAACAGATGTTCACACTGAAGGTGACATATATATAATATATATATAGAGAGAGACGGGGGAACATCGATGGGATCCCCTTCAGCCCCCCTCTTTCTTCCATTTATCTTCTAGTCCCCCGTATTCATTCCTTTTTTCTTTGTTTTTGTTTTAACTGTCTTACACTGACGTCATAGACACACACATACATTGAAACACGAATAGGCAAGCACGCACGTGACGCACGCACACACTGGCGCGCGCACACACATGCACACGAACGCACGCACGAATGTAAGTACACACGCACGCACGCACGCACACACACTCGCGCACGCACCCCCTTCTCTCTCTCTCTCTCCCTCTCTCTCTCTCTCTCTCTCTCTCTCCCTCTCTCTCCTCTCTCTCTCTCTCTCTCTCTCTCTCTCTCTCTCCCTCTCTCTCTCTCTCTCTCTCTCTCTCTCTCTCTCTCTCTCTCTCTCTCTCTCTCTCTCTCTCTCTCTCTCTGTATGGTTCGTATGGTTACACGCATGTATGCCCGCACAAGTATTAACAATTATACCTGTGCGTATGTAATTCTATAAATTCGTATTTCAACCTGTCTTTATCATAATACCTGCTTTGCTACCTTTAAGTTCAATTATGTATGTGTAATTTTATGCCTGCCATGTTTGTATTCTATGTTCGTATATGTACATAGGTGCTACCTTTATGTTCAAATCTGTATGTGTAATATCATGCCTTGTCATGTTTGTATTCTATGTTCGTGTATGTACCAAGGACAGATTGGAAGACTAGGCGTTGCCTAAAATCTTTATCCTTGAAAAATAAAGTTCAAGTTTTCAAGTTTTCAAGTTCTCTCTCTCTCTCTCTCTCTCTCTCTCTCTCTCTCTCTCTCTCTCTCTCTCTCTCTCTCTCTCTCTCTCTCTCCTCTCTCCCCCCTCTCTCTCTCTCTCTCTCTCTCTCTCTCTCTCTCTCTCTCTCTCTCTCTCTCTCTCTCTCCTCCTCTCCCACTCCCTCCCTATCACACTGAGACACAGACACACACATACACGCACAGACACACACACACACGTACGCGCGCGCGCGCGCGCGCATACACACAAGAGTACACACACACACACACACACACACACACACACACACACACACACACACACACACACTGACACACACACACACACCACACACGCACCCACACACACACACACACACACACACACACACTTGCCTTTTTATAATATGATTACAGTATTAGGCTACACAGCTATCCGTTGTCAGCTATTCACAAAAGAACTTCAATCTAATGCTGTCATCGTTAAGCTCTCACGAGATAAAATCAATGTGTACGTATATACCTGTCTGTCGTTTCCGACTATGACTGTCAGATAGCAGAGGGGGGGGGGGGGGGGGGGGGGGGGGGGCAGATGCTACTGATTCCGGCGACGGAGCTGGGCTAAATTTTGTTTAACGTGGAGAAGCCTTGCTCAGGGTACATCCCCACTCTCTGGGCCACATGCAGGGATTTGAGGACAGATGGCGTTGGGAAGGTCCCCAAAGGCCAACCCATCCCTTCGGTTGCAGCACTAGAGCCAGTGCAAATGTCTCCTAGTTTGAGTTAGCTTTCCACAAAATCAATACAGGGCTACAACGTTGACACATTGGGTCAAATGGAACTGGAAGGAATGGATACACATCGCAAATGACTGGATTGATATTTGAGGATCAATAGACATGATCGATACACATGATGCAAGAACAATGATCCCCTATCGGACCGATATAGGTTACAGAATCAACTGACAGGACTCCATAGTTCTTTGTACATGAACCAGACACTGGGTTTACATGCAGGATTGGTTGACAGGGTTAACGTTTAGGATCAAATGACAGCTGGAACGACATGTAGGAACAAACGGTAGGATTCAGGCTGTGCAGGATCAAATAACAAGCTTAGAATAGCCTGATGATGACAGGGTTAGTCTATTAGATCAAACGATAGGATGAATTATACGATGATAAAGTGACAGGCTGGGTTATACAGGAGATCTCTCTCTCTCTCTCTCTCTCTCTCTCTCTCTCCCCCCCCCCCCTCTCTCTCCCCACTCTCTCTCTCCCTCTCTCCCCCCCCTCTCTCTCTCTCTCTCCCCCCTCTCTCTCTGTTTCTCTCTCTCCCCCCCCCCTCTCTCTCTCCCCCCGCTCTCTCTCCCTCTCTCTATCTCCCCTCTCTCTCTCTCTCTCTCTCTCTCTCCCCCCCTCTCTCTCTCCCCCTCTCTCTGTTTCTCTCCCCCCCTCTCTCTCTCTCTCTCTCTGTTCTCTCTCTCTCTCCCCCCCTCTCTCTCTCTCTCTCTCTCTCTTTCTCTCTCTCTCTCTCCCCCTCTCTCTATCTCCCCCCTCTCTCTCTCCCCCCTCTCTCTCCCCTCTCTCTCTCTCTCCCCACGTCTCTCTCTCTCTCTCTCTCTCTCTCTCTACCTCCTCTCTCTCTCTCTCTCTCTCTCTCTCTCTCTCTCTCTCTCTCTCTCTCTCTCTCTCTCTCTCTCTCTCTCTCTCTCTCTCTCTCTCTAAGCACACACGCACACACACAACTTGAAAGGCCGTGAAGTGCTCCTCGTCCACACACTGGCTATGTGGACGAAGTGCATTTTTATTTCTTCAAGTTGCGTGTGTATCTGTCTGCATTGACTTAGGTGTGTACATTCTAGACCACGAGGTTGACTGATTAGCTGTGTACATATGCTATACATGGTCATGAGGCTGAAAGTTGCGTGTGTATCTGTCTGCATTGACCCGGGTGTGTACATTCTAGACCACGATCGAGGTTGACTGATTAGCTGTGTATATATGCTATTCATGGTCATGAGGCTGAAAGTTGCGTGTGTATCTGTCTGCATTGACCCGGGTGTGTACATTCTAGACCACGATCGAGGTTGACTGATTAGCTGTGTACATATGCTATGACTTAGGTGTGTACATGGAGTCATGAGGCTGAAAGTTGCGTGTGTATCTGTCTGCATTGACTTAGGTGTGTACATTCTAGACCACGATCGAGGTTGACTGATTAGCTGTGTACATATGCTATGCATGGTCATGAGACTGAGAGTTGCGTGTGTATCTGTCTGCATTGACTTAGGTGTGCACATTATAGACCACGAGGTTGACTGATTAGCTGTGTTATACATTCTATGCGTGGCCATGAGGCTGACTGATTAGCTGTGTACATTCCATAAATAACCATGAGGCTGACTGATTAGGTGTACGTTCTAGACCACGAGGTTGACTGACTAGGTGTGCACACCTCAGACCACGAGGCTGACTGATTAGGTGTGCACATTTTAAACCACGAGGCTGACTGATTAGGTGTGCACATTTTAAAACCATTAGGCTGGCTGATTATATGTGTGCACACCTAGACCATACCAATGTTGACTGATTAATTAGGTGTGCACATTTGATATATAGGCTACCATGATCGAGGCTGACTGATTAGGTGTGCACATTTCAGACCACAAGATTAACTACTTCTTCTTCTTCTTCTTCTTCTTCTTTGTTCCCGGCCATATCAGATGCTCAGTAAATGAACTAGTTAATTTTTATATTTTCTAAGGAGGACAGATTACGTGTGCACAATTTATGCCATCAATCTCAGTGATGAAGATAAAACCCCTTGAGACCTTGTGGCTGTTTGATTAGGAATACACAATGTTCTCTTAAACTAAAACTATGAGGCTGACTGATCAGATGTGCACACTTTCCTTGTATTAAAGGCTGAACATGGTTCAAAACACCGGGAATACACTTTGTGCACGAAAACGACCGCAGAGCCCATCCGCTGTAAATATAGTTTGCTCAAACTAGTGTTGTTCAACATGGCGGACAAATCACCGACAACGCTTCCACTGTCTCGTGTTAAAACGATTATGAAAAGTTCCCCCGACGTTTCCAGCATAAGTCAAGAGGCATTATACACAACAGGAAGAGCAACGGTTTGTGTGAATTTATTTACTCAACTTAGTTCTTTTGGATGGTAACCAACCCAACCCTCCCTCCAGTTATTTTTCCAGATGAAAATTTTAGTCAACTATTTTGTAAACATGATGATTCAATCATCATGATTGAATTACAATCATAATTTTAAAAAGGCATGCTTATGCAAACAAAACAGTGTCAATGAAGGGACGTTTATAAGCCGCGAGGCTTAGGCTTGAGCCAGTCCCACACTATACTATACTATATACTATACTATACTCAGTATACTGTATACAGTTGGCTCCAGGGACAGGGCAATAAAATTAAAACTGAAAAAAGACTTCATCTACAGACTACACTGGCTGCAGAGCCTAAACTGATATAAGATTATAACACTTAACAGGCAAAAACTTAAGGGTCAAATCATATAGTGTGTGTGTGTCACTGTGTGTGTGACAGTGTGTGTAGTTTTTTTTAGACTGTACCGTGGTGTTGCTCCCATGCCACTCATTCCGAATCCCAATTCACAGCCACATCCTGGCATATTAGGTTGCAGAATCAGAAACCAGCAGTCCAAGGGGAGCAAATGTATGTTAGGCCGTCAACAGGCATCAGGAGGCAACCAACCGAGGAGACACTCAGACTGCACTTCTGCTGAGTCACTTCGGTGGAGTTCAGTGGAGCCTGTTCTGAACTAACATACGCAGGATACCACCTACTAAGCCCCCTACTGACGACAATAATGTCTTAGTCGCGGAGCCAGCGTGAGCGAGGACCTCCTCCGAGGACACCACCATGACTGTCCATGTTTGTGTGTGTGTGCGCATGTGCATGCATGTGCGTGTGTATGTTTGTGCCTGTGTGCGTGCGTGCGCGTGCATGCCTGTGTGTGTATGTGAGTGTGTGAGTGTGATTCTGTTAAAGACCCTGCACGTCACGTGTCACATTCCCTCTTATGCTAGGAAGATTTCTTAAGATTTCTTACTAGCTATAAGAGGGAAAACACGTGAAAACTGTGATTTTGACATGTGACTTGGGGGGTCTTTAAGTTTAATACATATTTTGTTATCGTTATTAATCTTGATGCTTGATTATTTTGTGTGGTCTCAGGAGCTGTTTATCCAGGCTCTGGCCAGGTTTTCCCATGAGCAGAGTCCCGAGTCTGACAGCTTGGAGTACCGGGACCTGGCAGAAATAGTCAACACCGAGGCAACGCTACAGTTCCTTCAGGGTATGATGTTAATCATATTATACATTGAACATTGTCCCAATCACTATGCTGCAGGGCTGGCCAAAACTACTAGCCTGGTAGCCATTGGCTAGTAGAAAAATGTATGGGCGAGTAGATTTCAAAAGTCACTAGCCCGATGGGCGACTGAAAATTTCAGGACTGCACGTCCCTGTTTTATTTACCACTGAGTCTCCCCAGACTGTCTCTGCCTTCCATGTAACCAGCTATCAAAGCAAGCTCAGCTGTCTTCTAAGATAACAACATGCCAGCACTGATACTGAAAAGAAAGGAAAGGCAGCCTCAGTTTCCTTCTCCCCCTTCTCTCTCTCCCCTACCTCTCTCCTCAAATCATTTCTCTTTACTTCTCTCCTTTCTTTCTTTCCCACTCTTTTTCGCTTTCTCTTCCCCTCTCTCCTTTCCTTTCTCCTCCTCTCTCTCCTTCCCTCTGCCCTGTGTGTGTGTGTGTGTATGTGTGTGTGTGTGTGTGTGTGTGTGCACATGCATGCACATGTGTGTTCAGGGATTTTTGTTATTTTCTTCGGGCTAGTGAAAACACTGAAAATGTGTTCGAGCGAGTACAGTTTTTAAATTACTCGCCCGGAGGGCTAGTCAAGTGGCATTTTAAAAGTTTGGTCAACCCTGTTCCTGCAGACTTTACCATGATGAATACTTAGCATTGCTACACAAGTTTCTGTCTTTTTCTGTGTCTATATGAGTATATCATGTGGGTCTCTCTCCTGAAAACTGGTCCAATATGTGACATAGAAGCCAAAAATAAAATGGGACAAATTGAACAGAAAATGCATGCATAGAGTAGCTATAACTATAAGCCTATATAGTATATGAATCAACTTTCTTATGACATGAAAACAAAATCAGTCAAGGCTTATTGTTGCTGGGTTTTATGACTTTATTTATATGCGTCCAGAGCTGGTAGCGCTGACAACACAGTGTCCTTCATTACATAATTTCATCAACTTAAATAAACTAAATGATGCATTTATCACTTTAGAATAACAGACTGTCTTGAAATAAAAGAGTTATGAATGATTTAATGAAATTTAAAAAAAAAAAGAGTTTAATATTGGTGTTAGTTTATACCGTCTTTGGCTAGTGGCATTTTTAATGTTTGGCCAGTCCTGTTCCTGCAGACTTTTTACCCTCATGAATACTTAGCATTGCTACACAAGTTTCTGTCTTTTTCTGTGTCTATATCATATATTGTGTATATTGTCACTACTATATTTTTTATTGTGTCCGAAAAGGAACTCTTCTTTTACTCTGTGTGTGTGTGTATTTCTATGAGTATGAGGTGTGTCCAAAACTGAACTTCACACTGTAGAAAAGGCAAACTGCTCTTCTGGAAAGCTGGGATAAAATGTGGAGATGCTTTGCTCTGGGTGTATCCTCACCCTGTTGGCCATGAGAACTTTAGGACAGTTTTCATTAGGGGTGGACCTCAAAGTCAAACAGTCCAAGGCTGCAGACCTGAAATAAGATATTCAGTGTAAATATTTTTTTGTCCTGGATCCATGTGAGTGTTAGTATTGTTACACGTAAGCACGTAAATGCGCTTTTCCGATCGACTTAAAAACAAACAAAAAAACAAAAAACAAAAAAACCATACAGATTATTTAGCTCGGCATTCTTCTCGCTCACATGATGAACACGAAAAAAGTTTGGTTTAAAAAAAAAAGGTCATATGAATATGATACAGGTCTAACCCTCTCTTTTAGCTTTATTCTTTTTCTTTATATTTAAAAAAAAGTTTTATTCAATATCAGCTAAAACATGAAGCCATTGATTAAAAGGCATATGTAATAATCCTAGCATTTCTCTCTGGTCTGATTTGTGTCACATTGATTAGAAAAAAAATCTGTCTTTCTCTGATTGCTGTGTACAAAAGTTTCCTCAGGGATCTAAAAAATGTACGTACACGCACTGACACAGCACACAGGGCAGGATGAAAAAAAGCTTTGTCAGCTTATTCTTTGACCCTCAATAAAATTAAAGATCATTTTGACTTGACTTGACACGCACGATGTCACTCACACACATACACACACACACACACATATATATACACACACATACACACACACACACACACACACACATACACACATACGAGATGTACAACTCGCAACTTTGAATAATTATTATCCTGTGGTGTGTTGCAGACATCATCCCCAGGAAGATCAAAGTCAGGGACTACTGGAAGATGTGTGAGCAGCAGCAACAACAGGAGGAGAAGTAGTCATCACCTTCATCATCATCATCTTCAGCGCCATCACTGTTACTGTTAGATTAACAGTACTCCGAGATGAAAGTAACAGCGACAACAGGAGGAGAAGTAGTCTGTCATCACCATCATCTTCATCACCATCACTGTTGCCGTTAGATGAACAGTACTTCAAGTTGAAAGTAACAGTGACAACAGGAGAAGTAGTCATCACCTTCATCACCATCACTGTTACTGTTAGATGAACAGTACTTCAAGATGAAAGTAACAGCGACAACAGGACGAGAAGTAGTCATCACCATCAGTACCATCACTGTTACCGTTAGATGAGCTATTAATACTTCAAGATGAGAGTAACATCAACAACAGGACGAGAAGTAGTCATCACCATCAGTACCATCACTGTTACCGTTAGATGAGCTATTAATACTTCAAGATGAGAGTAACAACAACAACAGGAGGAGAAGTAGTCATCACCTTCATCACCGTTACCGTTAAATGAACAGTACTTCAAGATGAAAGCAACAGCCGCAGCCAGAGTAGCCATCATAGTCATCATCATCATCAACTTTACCATAACAATGCTACAAAGTTTTGAACCAATAATAAGAAAACTAAATCTGTCTTAATTCTTAAGCACATTATGTGTGTCTGAGTATGACGATCATAACTCCCATGTGATGGATTGGATTTCAGGCCAGTGCTTAATTAACCCCTTCAGTGCCGTCTATCAGTTGTGCATGTGCTGCCGGTTTGCCGCACAATTTTTGAATGCAACAAAATCGTGACTTAGCAGAGCTCTATGTATATGTTCTTTGGTGGTAAGTACTGAAGCACTATAGAGGATGTAATATGTCGTCGGCACTGAAGAGGTTAAATCGTGGCAAATTTTCGCCCGAGGTACAGTTTTCCAAACTATGCACTGCGGCTTGAAGTATCACGTCACAAAGTATTTTTTGCATCAGTCGTAGCACAGTATTTCGCGCAATAGCCCTGAGCCCCTGGTTTTAGAGATCCTGATAAATGCAGGGGTGCATGTGGGTGTGCCTGAAGCCTGAAGTCAGGCAGTTTGATGCTGGTTCAGGCAGTGGTCTGCCTGAAGATAGGGCTCTTCTCGTGCTATTTTTGCTCTTAAATTGACCATTATAGCAAGGGTTATGAAGGAAAGTTCAGGCAAAATCTTTGGTCACCGCATGCACCTATGTAAATCAAAGAGCAAAGACAGGGAATGCTGAAGTTGCATGAACAACAACAACAGCAGTTGTCAGAATAATCAACAACAATAAGTGATCATCAGTGAGACTGTTATCATTATCATTGCCGTTTTGAATGAACATGATGTATGAACAAGAAGAGACATTAAGAGAATGTTCATTATCGTTGCCTTCACAAGTCAGTGTGGGGGGAACATTATTGTAAGATATGAAATGTGTTCGTTATTACTAACACCAGAGAGAGAGAGAGAAAGCGGGAGGGAGAGAGGGAGAGAGACATTGATGGTGATGATATTCCAGGCTGCCAGAGTCAGGACTTTGCTGACGTGATGGTTCTCCAACAGGTGTTGATATGTTTCTTGAACTGAATTCTAGACAGCTGTTTTGCCTCTTGAACATAGTGAATATGGTTCTTTTCAGAAACGTGTCCATCGGTGCATGTGTGTGTGTATGTATGTATCATTGAATGTGTGTGTGTGTGTGTGCAGTGATGTCCCGAGGCCCCAGTCATAGGACATTAACCTATTGAAAATGTCCTATTGTGTTCTCCCCTGTCAGGACAAATGTCTGATTAAATTTTGAAGATTTCTTTATTGATTTCTGCAATCATCAGGGCATTGTGATAATTGATTTCTCTTGTCTCAGGACAGTTTGTTCCATCACTTTCCGGTCCTCAGTACATCACTCTGTGTGTGTGTATGTGTGTGTGTGTGTGTGTGTGTGTGTGTGTGTGTGTGTGTGTGTGTGTGTGTGTGTGTGTGTGTGTGAGTAAGTAAGTAAGATGTTGCAAATATTTGTGAATGATGTAATGTTTGTACTGTTTTAGCAGAAAGGAACAAAAATAGTAGGTTTGTGCTGTTGTTAAAACTAAAAGAAGAGAACAATAATTGTACAAGTTTGCATAGTTACTAGGAAAAGAAAAAAGGTAACTTTATGATGTAAGTCTGCTCCAGATTGCAAAATGTTGTTGTCGTTCCCTGGCTTAAAGACTCCAAGGATCATCCCAACAGCTGAAGCGATTGAACACTATGGTACAAATGCACCAAATTTGGATGAGAACATTACGTGTGTGACCGCTTTTGATTACCCCACCATATGGGCAGCCACACTCCGACTTCAGAGGATTTTGGACTGATGATGTTATGCTAGGAGCTTGCCATGGCTAAGGACAATCCCTGCATAACTATGCAGAACATTTTTGATGTAGCCTTGGTGTTCTAGCTTATGTCAATTGGTCTGACACAGCCTTATGCCAAGGCGACCAGATTACAAAACAAATGTTGACGCTATTCTGTGTTGGTTTTACAGCATGAAAAGCCTTCCAAGTTCAAGAGAAAAAGGATGTACAGTTTTATTTGACTGAAACTGAAGTGAAAGGTGAAATAGTTATGGATTTGTTTTTAAAGGATGTTTTTCCCCCCAAAATAGTGGTGTGAGAGCCAGAAATGTGTGCTTCAACATGCTTCTATGTTTTGTTAAGTTTAGTTTGATCTATGAGGAAATGTTCTCCATATGCTTTTGTTTTAAAATAAATTGTTGAAGCAAGGGTGAATTGTTTGCAGAATTGCTGTGAGGGTAGTGTGTGTGTGTGTGTGTGTGTGTGTGTGTGTGTGTGTGTGTGTGTGTGAGTGTGAGAGAGAGAGAGAGAGAGAGAGAGAGAGGTTGCAATTTTGTCAGCATCATAATTGACAGTAGTATTAGTAATGATAGTTGATAGTAAAAATCAATCATCCCAATATGTCCATTGTCGCACTGAAGTGTGATTTCATCCTTGGCAGAGACTGTTCAGGTTTGAACCAACTGGTCAATGATAACAGCCACACAGTGGGCTGCTGTGTAAAACAAGAGCTGAAATCACAACTGCTTAGTAGTAGTAGTGATAGGGACAGGCATCATGGCCTAGGCCTTGCAGCCTATAAAACGTCCCATCATTGGTACAATCTTTATGTATGGTGTCTGATTTGCATACATCACTAATGTAAGCTATCCACAAAAAGTTAAGGATCACTTGCAAACTAATTCATAACTTTCCAAATAAGAAAGCCAATGCGTTGAATTTTGGCCAACATTTAATTCAATGCTTTAGTGATAACGATACACAATTGCCTTCAATTTCGAGCAATCGTTTGGTCTGTACATTTGATCAAAGTGGGTACGTATCGAAATTTGATTTCCCAAAGTCATTGAAATCACAAGACAGGGCATTCTGATGCTCCCAAAAGTTCAGTAATGCGTGTATCCGCCATGGCTGTTCTGGCACTCGACGCAGCGAGTCCTCATGGAGTTGACCAGGGTGGTGAAGATCCTCTGTGGAAGCGCCTGCCACTCAGCCTGCAGCATCTGGTAGAGGTGCTGGGCATCCCTGGGAGGGGGGTGGTTGCTCCTCACTTTGCGATCCAGCTCATCCCAGAGGTTCTCAATCGGGTTGAGATCGGGACTGCATGCTGGCCACTCCATTCTGTTGACTCCAGACTGCTGCAGGAAGTCGTTGACCACCCTTGCCCTGTGGGGGCGAGCGTTGTCATCCTGGTAGACAGCCGGCGGTCCCATCTGCTGCAGTGTAGGCACAGCCAGCGGTCGAAGGATCTCATCCCGGTATCGGAGGCCAGTCAGGTTACCCTGTACATGATACAAGGGTGTTCTGTGGTGAAGGCTGAAGGCCCCCCAGACCATTACAGAACCTCCACCAAAGGCCACCTTTTCTTGGACAGTGGCGTCAATAAAGCGTTCCCCTGGGCGCCTCCAGACCCTCAGTCGGCCGTCGTTGTGGTTCAGGGTGAAGCGTGATTCATCACTGAACAGGACCTGGGACCATTGCTGACGTGTCCACCTCACGTGACGTCTGCAGAAGGCGCGGCGTGCTGCCCTATGGGCTGGAGTTAAGCGTGGCCGTACAGCTGGGCGACGAGAACGGAGGTTAAACCCATGAAGGCGGTTCCGTATGGTCTGCTGGCTGATGTTGATGTTAGTAGCCACCCTCAGCTGCCTTCGAATGATGCTGGAAGAGGCTGTTCTTGTCTGCAGGGCTTGTCGTTCAATGAGACGATCTTCACGTGGAGTTGTCTTCTTCGGTCGACCAGATCTGCGTCTTTCATGGACCCTCCCAGTGGCTGTGAAGCGTTGAATCAGTCTGACAATGACCGAGATGGACACCTGAAGTCATCCACTTCTCGCTTGGGAACACCATCTTGGAACCATGCAACAGCTCGTCCCCTATCCAACTCGCTCAATTTTCGTCGTGGAGGCATTGTCAAATCAGGCCTAATACTGGTGGTATGTCTTCTTATAAAGCCAAGCAAGAGACAGCATCTCACACATAAACAGCAGTGCTTGCACGTGCATAATGGTTTTTCCATCTGGCTTGTGCAATGTGTTCATGCAGAACGATCCAAAACAAGGTCCTTTTTCGCAAGTTTCCGCTTTTTCTTTTGCTGCCAAGCTCAGTAATAGAGAATCACGTGCAATGTTTCCACTAACACAACATCGCCCACTTACAGCTGAACAAGAATTCATAACAATTTGGCTTGACTGAGAAATAAATAACAGGAGCGAACGGAGTTTATTGCGCACCTGTTTTCTCATAAACTTTTTGTGAGTAGTCTTGCAAAGTAAAAAAAAAGATCTCTAATTTTGGAATTTCATCCTAAAGGTTCTTGAAATTGTTAATTTATACGTAAATTTAATGTTAGTAGGTAGGTTATCCCAGTGATTAGCAACTCAGTGCGAAAATGAAAACTTCCTTCTATTAGTCCTGCTGTATTGAATATAAATTTTACCTTCTGAATTTCTTGTGTTAATGCAATGAGAAACAGAAAAAAGTGATTCAACTGGAGTGTTAACTAGGCCATTGAAAATTGTATATGGCTGAATGAGATCCCCTCTTGCCCGGGCATGATCATTCGTTTCCTGCATGACTCCTTGTTAATCATTCTTATGCTCTCCTTTTACTCTGTTAATTCTTTCTTCTTGGTTTTTTTTTACAACTTCCCAGCAAATGATGTCTTAACATGACATTGGTGTGGATTTGTTGATGTAATTTCTTCTTTTGAGATATTAAAGGGATTTTGATTTGATTGGAGGTTTCAGTTTGAGTCTCTTTTCCATCCCCCCAGTTTCAGTATGGTGTGCCCTGCTCTGTCAAAAGCTGGAATGGGGTTTAACGAAGGCACAAAATGATTTACGTGACTTGCTCATGAATGGAACCTTAACCTCAAGGCTCATAAAAAAGAAATTGCACACCAGACATTTAAAATTAGTGATAGTAAAGCATTTAAAACAGTTTTTAAGGACATGATGCATTTGGGACAGTACCAACAATAGTTAGTTATTCCAGTACACCTTGGGGAAAAACAACAACACGCCTAAACATGCAACAAAAAACAAAAGCTAATAAAAAAAGAAAAACCCACCACCAAAAAAACCCACCCTAAATTTGTAATCCAACAAAACAAACACTCTTGGTTGTACTACTACTACTACTACTACTACTGCTATAAGGTCTACTACTGCTAAAAGAACACACCTTTAAAGACCCACCGACCCAGCAAGATTTAGTCCCTCTTTTTCTGGTCAGGTGTGACCCACATACAAATTCCCCCTACGCAAACGAGGCTGCTCTTCAAAGTGATGTCTCATTTTGATGTTTTTGGGGGATTTGTATGGGAGTCACACCTGACCAAAATAAGATTGCTTACCAGCGAGAGAGAGAGAGAAACATGTGAAAACCGTGATTTTGACACGTGACGTGGTGGGTCTTTAACCTTATTTTTAAGTTTTAGTTTGTTTATATTCCAAGTAAATCTTGTAATTTAAAACAGATATCCATATTCAGTTTTTGCCCTAAAACTGTAACCTTGGGCATGTGCACATCAGGGCCTGTGTATCTAGATACACTGGCTCTGGTGCAGATGTTCAGAGAAACCCGTCCACATATCCCACCGGCAATCAGAAAAATAATAATTATCGAAGTAAGAAGTAAGAAATATGGAGGAGTGTACATATTTGCATGGAATCTTATCTGCATAATTATGTCATCCGCACATTTCTTACTTTCAGCATAATTATGGGATATGCAGATGGATCCCTGCGTATAATTATGTGCATACTCCTAATATATTATACATGGAATCTTATCCGCATATGTGACCCAGTACCACGAAAGGGACATCAAGTGTCAAACTGACCATTCTGAGAAAAGTATACAGTTGGAAACTAATTCAGACAATTCTGCTTCTGATGATACAAGAACCACTGTTGTGTTTTCGTTGAGTATGAAGAAGTTTTTTGTTTTGTTTATTGGTAACTTTGATTTTATTATTTCCTTGTGTACCTTGGTTTTTGCGTTCTGTTCCTTTTGTTTTGTTCAAATGCATGGATATTCTATTTTCTGTTGCCCTTGTTGTATCATGAGACCACAATGTAATTTCTCTTGTTGAGATAATAAAGTAATTTTGACTTTGACTGACACTCCTGCGGAAGCACATATGCACATATGCACATGCGTCAGCACACACACACACACACACACACACACACACACACACACACACACACTGACACACACACACACACACACACACACACACTTACTCACAAACATATACGAACACCTTAAGAACACACACACGCATGCACACATGCACGCGCGCACACGCACGCACGCGCACATACACGCGCGCACACACACACACGCACACCATATGAAGTGTTAGTAAGTACATGGATGCTATATTTACAATGTAGTGTCCACTTGGAGTATGGCAACATTAGGGGAAGACGGGGTAAGAAGCGCATGGGCGGGTAAGAAGCCCACCCCAATTATCTCATGAAATAAAGAAAATTTCAGTCAAATTTGCCCATGAGACGAATGCTAGACATTAACGCTCGTCTCATGGGCAAAATGAGACTGAAATTTGCTTCATTTCATGAGATAATTGGGGTGGGCTTCTTACCCGCCCATGCGCTTTTTACCCCGTCTTCCCCTATTTGGGCTCCAAAATTTAAGTACCAGTCAGTAGCAATTGAAAGGGTGCAGCGTAGAGCTACAAAACTAAAGCATGCACAAAAATGGATTATTACCACAGATTACAGTACCTTAATTTATTTTCACTTAAAGGAAGGAGAACAAGGGGAGATCTTATAGAAACTTATAAAATATTCAACAATCATGTGGATTTGTCCTGGAGTCATTTCTTTTCATCTCCTCAATACAATATGACTAGAAACGCCTGTGGTAAAGTTTTTGTTAAAAGATATAATACTAACATAAGAAAAAATTGTTTTGGTAACAGAATTACTAACATGTGGAACGAATTGCCTACTGACATAAAATGTGCACCTCATACTAATATGTTTAAAAATCGTCTGGATACATTACACATTTTTTTTAGAAGTTTTTAGAAGCTATGACGAATAATGATTTAGTTTGAGGAAAATTTATCAACCTTGACCAAAAAGAAACATTGACCAGAAAAATCATAAAAGACGGGACTGTTTGAAAAAGCTTTACGGCTTGTTTTGTCCCTACCTACCTACCTACCTACCTGAATGAATTTGGGTTTTACGTCCTCTCGACCTGGGAAGGCACATATGGGACATCTACCTACCTACCTACCATGGTAAGTAGTACATGTATGTATTCGTATTACAATGATTGAATGGGTTCTCTGTGTATAATCAGTCAGAAACAAAATTCCGCCAAAAAACAATATTTTGACCACAAATCATAAAGAAGTTCAATATAAATTATCAAACACATACGAATATATTCAGCGTTATCTATGTTTGCAACAGCGTTGATTTTTAAATGGTGACAATAAATAAATTGTTTGGTTTTTTTTTTGGTTCTGTTTGTGCTCGTCTGTTGTCAGCACGTGTACTTCCTTTCTTGGGCACTCAGATCGCCGGCTTCAGCTGATAAAATTACACACCAGTTTACAGCTATTTTTGGTGAGTTCTCTGGACAAAAAACTGAGCTGAATGTACCAATAAAGACCAACAAAACAACGTGTCTTAATCTACTCCAATTCGGTGGCCCTTTTATCTCAAAACAAGTGATTTATAACTTTTAAAAATAAGTTTAATGAGGGGATGAGATTACCTTCTCGTCTGCTGGGCAGTTGAGGAACTTCCTGTGGAAGGCTGTGTCAGATGCCTGGCACAGAACTCACACCAACTACCCCCCACCTTCCCCCTCCCCCCTTTACCCCCCTCTTCCCCCCCCCCCCCCCTCCTGCATCATGCTACGGAACTTGGCTGCCTGGGCCATTTTGTAGAATATAGGCCTAGTCTATATTTTATTTTTCAAAGTAGAGTTGCTCTCCCCAAGTTTTTCCCACCGGTGCTTATAATATCCAGAATTGATCTCTATCAGTGTAACAAATTGAGATCAAGATCATTGAGAAAAGAAAGTTCAAACTCTCATGTGGGTAACTCTCCTGAAAACTGGGTCATTGTGACCTATCCTATTTATTAAACAATAAAAAATCAAATCAAACAATGAGATATCATTCATTTGTGTATTTCAGCTCTAAATAGTTGTAAGAATCATATAAAATGTTTCTTTTAGCTGTGCATGTACCAAAATGTGTTTAATAAACAATTTTGTCTTAAAAAATGGGCATTTTGGGTGCTTAGTTTTGTGACATGCCGAACAGTCTTGCATAAAGTTTCTATTTTTTCAGAAACCACAAAAGATTCTGCACACATATGCATGCACACTCAAGATGAGTAGTAGTCCTTCCTTTATAGTAACAATTTTGTGGATTTTACCAAAAAAGTGTGTTTTAAAATAACATTTTAAATACCAGGTAGCGCTGACAACATGTGGTGTCCTCAAATATAATAAAAAATAATGCAGATTTTCTTTGCCTCAACAATCTCTAAGACCCATTTTTTTCTTATTTAGTTATCAAAAAACATATTGTTGACAATGTATGTGCATGAACAGTAAATATAATTGTTAAATAGATTTTTTACAATTTTTTTTAAATCTTTGGTCATTGTCGTGTCCACAAAATGTGTTGTCAGCGCTACCTACATAATTAAAATTTTCACCTAGGGACTTCTTCTGCCCAAGTCAAAAGTTTACTACTTTCAAACAACTACTAAAGATCATTATTCATACAAAGTTTCAAATGTGTGGGATGTTTTGATTGGTCAAGAGAGCACAAAAACAGTATGGTGTCCACCCCTAAAAGGCCCGTTGTCAGCGCTACCTGGCCACTGAATGGGCCTTCTATGTGTAGAATAGCTTGTTCAGAGTTAAGTTCTTAACCATAAGGACAAATTTGCCAATACAATACACATTTATGCTTGTAGCAGACATATCTTTCAATTCACAAGAAATTTAATTCATACAATTTTCTTTTAGTGGATGGATGACAATGGCGTCCTTGTTGTTGTCTGTGTTGCCCACAATTTTTTTCTCAAATTTAAATCTTATTCTTTTTTTTCTATCATTGGATACATATAAAAGTCTTCATTTCAAAGTAATCTGTAAGTTAAAAGTGATAAATGCACCGTAAAGTCTGTTTAAGTAGGTAAAATCATGTAATGATAATGGAGGACACCATGTTGTCAGCGCTACCAGTTGGTGTCCCTGTTGTCAGCGCTACCCAGAAATTATTTTTGTTATTAAGCTCTTTATATTTTACTTTTTTTTTCTATCATTGAAAACATGTCTTCATTTCAAGGTAATCTGTAAGTTAAAAGTGATAAATGCACCATAAAGTCTGTTTAAGTAGGTAAAATTATGTAATGTAGGACACCATGTTGTCAGCGCTACCAGTTGGTGTCCCTGTTGTCAGCGCTACCCAGAATTTTTGAATTTTTATTAAGCTCTTTATATTGTAAATTACCGTATCTATGGGTTATTCCTGGTGGTAATGAAACTATTCTAACACATCCGCTATGAAAAATTGTCATTTTGAGTGGTGAGACATTATATAACAACATTTTGATATGAACCATGGTAATGTGCATAGATGACACAAACCAACACTAGTATTTAAACACATTTCTTTTGTATTATTTTGCAAATGAAACCATTTGTAAGTCTTTATTTCAAGAAAGTCTGCCATGTTAAAGAGATAAATGCACCATAAAGTCTATTTAAGTTGGTAAAATTATATAATGGAGGACACCATGTTGTCAGCGCTACCAGATGGTGTCCTGTTGTCAGCGCTACCCAGAAATTTTTTTTTTTAAATTTAACACTTATTTTTTAATTGTCAAATTAATGGAATATCAGAGATAATAATGAAACTATTCTAACACATTTGAAATAAAATAAATGGCATTTTGAGTGGCACGACATTATATAACAAAAAATGAAACAATCAATTATGGTAAGATCCAAAGACGGTATAAACCAACACCAATATTAAACTTAAAAAAAAAAAATGTTTTTAATGAAATCATTCATAACTCTTTATTTCAAGACAGTCTGTTATTCTAAAGAGATAAATGCATCATAAAGTTTATTTAAGTTGATGAAATTATGTAATGAAGGACACCGTGTTGTCAGCGCTACCAGCTCTGGACGCATATAAATAAAGTCATAAAACCCAGCAACGATAGCCTTGACTGATTTTGTTTTCATGTCAATAGAAAGTTGATTCATATAGCTACTCTATGCATGCATTTTCTGTTCAATTTGCCCAATTTTATTTTTTGGCTTCTATGTCACATATTGGACCAGTTTTCAGGAGAGAGACCCATTTGCGCTCTCCCAGTTTCCGTCGAGTTTATAGCCTTCATAGGCTCCTTCGACATACAGATCCAGATCCAGAAAGCTAGATCAGTACTACTACTAGATGATCTATCATCTAGTCTATTCTACATTTCTACTTCTAGTAGAAGATGAGCCAATGAACGACCACAGGAACAATTTGATGCCCCTCCCCCCCTTCCCTCTCACCCACTTCAGATACTGCTTAGAGAGCTCTACAAACAGACCTGCCAACCTTTCCGCTTTGAGCGGAATTTCTTCCACTCAGACATTTCTTCCGCCCTTCCGCTCAACTGCACAAGCGATTTGGGGAGTTTTGTACTTAGTCTAGTTCTTCTAACTTGGAAATTTACAAAGGCAATGTAATAATTTTACAAGGCTCAAACTGTCTCTGTCTGTCATTTTAACTGTCTGTCTCTCTCGTTATATCTCTCTCTTAAGTTGCTCTCCTGAATTACGACTAGGCTCTGCCCCTGTACCCTGCTGGGTCCATGGGTCCCTGGACCCTAGCCTTTCAGTTTTTTTTCATTTGGGGGAGTTGCACCCATGATACTATTATTTGCTTTTCTTTGCAGAACGATGGCGGCCCCTCTGATGAACGACAGCGTGTGGCTGCAGCAGCCGCGCTTTGAGCAGGCAGAGGCCCATTACCATGCAGTGCTGGCCGGTACGGCCACACCGGGCCAGGCTGCAGCTTCAGCACAGGTGAGGATGATGACCTGTGTGTTACAGTGTGCACACACAGGGCTCCCAATCGTCCCGCAAAACAAGTGGTCCTAGGGACTCCTTCACTTACAGTATAGAGGGTCCTAGAGGCGGGATAGAGGGTCCCAGTGGCATTGCGAATGCTAAAAATAATTTTTCTAGTGCGTCCCTGGGACCCCCTGCACATTCTTTTAGAGGGTCCTTTAGAATTTTAGTGCTTCATGCAATCATAGACCCCCAAATGGGGGTCCCTGGATGCCCTGGCACAACTTATCTTGGGTAAAGGTGCAGATCAACTACCCCCCCACCCCCCACCCTTTCAATTTCTCAGCTCTCCCCGCATTTTCACACTTGCCTTTCTTATCAAATATTAAGCTGTATTTTATCAACCTTTTGAGCCAATTATTTTTGTTGAATAATTAATCACTCATAATAAAGGCTATTATTTCATGTTTAGCGCAATATACACAACAGCCGCAGAGCGTTGGTCACAGTCTTGGTTCATTGCGTTCTTTCCGTCTTGCCTTTACTCTTCTATTATTGAATGCATGTTAATAATTGTGTGAATGGATGAAAATTAACGTTGAATGTGGAAAACGATAGAGGTTGAAGTGCTCAATCCGCAGTAAGAAAGGCAAGGCTGAAAACCCCCCCGGAAAGAACCGAGAAATGGAGGAGGGGGTGTGGATGTGTATCTTTACCCAAAACTTGTTTGCATACTAACTGTAACCATCATACACCACCTTTTTTTTGGGTATATGTATGCAAAAGCAAATGGCCGTATTTCAAGTATGAAAAGCTTCTGCTTTACTGCCTTTAGGTAAAAAAAAAAGTTTTTGGAAGGAATCAGCCGAAAAAAACACCCTTTTTTAAAAAAACTTTCAAAATGTCATTGTTTGGACAGAGTATTTGATGTAGTTGTATTTTTAGTTTGTTTGAATTACTATGCTAGTGTCTAACTTTAATCAATTGATTCACTTGAAACTGGTTAATTGGAAATTGGACAACTGTAGGAGTAGGAAAATGTTGCGCTATGTTTTAAGTGTTTTTGTGTTAACTTTAAAGTAACGGTAGATTTTTTTTGGGAGGGGGTTGATGTGGATGCTGTTCTGAGTTGGCTTGAAAAAAATATCAGAAGAACATTTTGTTTGTTTTTGTCACAGTTTGTGGCTGAGTAAATATCTCGGTTGGCAAAATGTGACCCAGCACTACGATAGGGACATTAAGTCACTGGGGTAGTTTCTCACAACAGGCTTGCAAAGTCAAAAATATATTTTTTTTGTAAATTTTGTGTTATGGGTATTTTTGTGTTCTCTAACATCTTTCGTATTTATAAAGGATAATCTTTAATATGGTCTCTAAATGGTCTCATAGGTGTTTTAAAACGAGTAGGTCAATGCAGTTTTTTCAGCTAGGCTAGACTAGACACTGTTTTCTCAAAATGGCCGACACTCGCCCTACTGACTTTAAATGCTCATAACTCTGGAACGGAAAAAAGATACAAGAATGGTTCTTGTATCATTGGAAAGAGAATTGTCTGAAGTTTTCAAATGTATATTTTATTTTCAGAATGGTCAGTTTGACACTTAATGTCCCTTTTGTGGTGCTGGGTCACAAATGATTAATTAATGCTTGTGCCGAGTAGAGTAGCCAAGACAACATCATTGAACACAAACCTTGTTTGTGTTTATTGTGTAGGGTGGGCAAGGTATGAAATCGGACATATCGGCAGCTAGAGAGCAGATCGCACAAGCCCTGAATCAACCCGTGAGTAGCTTCCCTTGAATCATCGATGCATCATCTCCAGTATGTTTTCTTTGCTTGCCCTTCAAGTCCTTTGTAAATGGTTTTATATTTTACACACCATTGACATTTAATCTTTATCATTCTGAGAATCATCGATGCATCAACTTTTTAAGTATCTTTGCTTGCTTGCTTTTCAGGGCTTTTTAAAAAAAAAATTGTTAAAGCTTTTTTATTTCACACACCAGTGACATTAAATTTTATCATTCTGACCACAGCAGTCCATTTTTAATGATGATACATCAAATTGAGTATCTGTACTTTGCTTGCTCTTCAGATCTATTTAAAACAATGTTTTTATATTTCACATACCATTGACATCAAAATTGACATTGCATTTTACCATTCTGAGCAGTCCATTTTGAATCATTGATTCATCAACTTGAGTATCTTTGCTTTGCTTACCCTTCTAGTTAAAAAAAAAAAAATCTACCATTTTCATAACTTAAGCAGCCCATTTAGTGTATTTTTTTCCATTAAAATTTTGAAATCTCATTCCTTCATATCATGCCCATGCGTCTGTTTCTTAAATTTATTGCTTGTTTTTCTTTTGCTGGTTTAAAGAAATCTTTAAAAAGGTCCAAACAAATAGTCACAATACAAAAAAAGGCGCCAACATGCTATAACTTATATGCCCCACATGGCCGAAAGGCCAAAGAGGGCGTAAAACATTATTTCTTCTATAACTTATATCATGCTCTTAAAACTTTTTGTTGTGTGTTGAAGGTTTTTAATTTTATGTTATAGATTTTTAAAATGTTTGAATATTTTTCAAATAGTTTTGAAAACTTGGAATATTTAAATGGTTTTTTTTCTTCTAATCATCAAAGTTGAATATTTTGTTATGGGAAAAACAATAACTCATTATGATTAACTGGTGATTGAAATTCTTTTTATTGATTCACATATTCTGGTAACAGATGAGATTTTTGACTGAAGGTACTGAAATAAACGCATTAACCTAGCTGCTCAATATTGTGTAAACAAGAAAAATAGGTTAGATTATCTTTAAAGACCCACCACATCCATGAGTGAAAATCACAGGTTTCACATGTTTCTCTCTCTCTCGCTGGTAAGAAATCTTATTTTGACCTGGTTTGACTCCCATACAAATGCCCCCAAATTGAAAACGAGACCGAGACTTTGAATAGCAGCCTCATTTTGAACTTGGGGAATTTGTATGTGGGTCACACCTACCCAGAAAAAAACAAGGGACTGAAATCTGCTGGGTCAGTGGGTCTTTAAGGAGTTATCAAGGCCTGGAAATTGCAGGAACAAGGGACAGAATTACAATTGCTCCAAATGCTGGCTGTTGTGAAAATAAAATGGCTGTTTCTTCATTTTCATTCTGCCCAATACTGATAACATTTTTTAATCAATGTCTATCTGATTCCATTGTTGTTGTTGTTGTTCTTTTGCATGCATATTGATAGTTTGTAGATTGACTTTATTGGCTGATTTGCCTGTGTGTGTGTGTGTGTGTGTCGTTGTTAGTGCTGGTGTGGCGTTCTCAAAATGGATTTTTCTCAACATGTCTGCGCATGTGCGAAGAGTGAGGGATAGGGTTAGGGATAGGTTTAGTGTCAATTTAGTGTCGAATAGTACAGAATACACAAAAGATAAAATTTGATGGTACGTCATGATTGATTTTGCACATGTGCAAACCTGTTGAGAACAAATCCATTTTGAGAATGCCACACTGGTAGGGTAGGTGGGGCCAGTGAGTGCGTCTCTTGGATTCCCATTGACTTTTTTTCTTTCTCCACTGTATTCCTTTTGTGCTTGCGTTTTTGTTTAAATTGATTCAGTGATTCAAACAGAAAAATGCAGCTACCAGCATCTGTGTCCGTTAAATTGTTTGGCCTTCTGTATATAAATTAATACAATTTGTTTTGTTCTTCGCCCAACCAGGCAGGCTTTTTCAGATGAAGCTGTTAGATTTAAAGGTCATTTCTAAAGTTTTGTGGTAAACTTAAGCATTTTTAGTTCAGTAAATTGAAAAGCACCATCATAGTTTTATCATAAAGCACTTGTTCAGTCAGTATTTCTTATCTGATAATAATTAAGATTTAAGCATGCTCGGAATGCATTAAGTGCTTAGTTAAAAATCATGTCCAATCTGTTACTGTATAACTTTAAGACATGTTGTTTTATGATTATGATTTTGACCTTTTCATCATCTTAGGCTCTTTTATTATTCATAAAGTTAATTAAAAGTTGTCTGATAAAAAAAGTGATATTTTTACTTAAAGTTTTACTAAAAATTTTAGGAAAATGTTTGTGTGTAAGGTTAATAGAATGATAAAGGTAATTACAGTAACACACATACATGAAAAGATGTCTCTAAATAGTTGTGTAAAATGAAAATAGACTTCTTCTTTTTGGGGGCAAGTAAATCTTGAACTGACACCCGTTTTTTCATCAGCAGAACTTGAAAAGGTAGCCCTTTTCTGATGTCTTTTTCTCTTTGATCAAAACTTTACTGATGAAAAGGAAGATTAAGAACGTGTGCCTTATAACATTTGTAACACAAGTATTATGTTTTGTTTTGTGTTGCTGTAGTGTACTTTCATACTGTTTGGTGTTGACTGCTGTTGTGTGTTTGGTGTTGTTGTGCTTGTGATTTTCAACTTTTGTGTGATTTGACTGAGTGTTTGGGACATTGGCTTTTAGTTTTATAGTTAATCGACGAGTCACTAGCCTCAACTTTAGGGCCAACAATGAAGTGAGAGTGAGAGATGCATAATTATGAATAATCAGGTTAATTTTAGTTTAACGTCATCATTGGAAAATCATTTTCAGCTGAAATCTTTTGTGGGTGACTGAATTTCAAGTTGAAAGGATTTAGGATTTTGCACCGACTCTTTGCGCTTAGCTAGTACTGTGACCATATTTTTTGGATTGTCAGTGAAAGACAAGGCAAGTATTTCTAATGGCCGCCTGAGTCAGACAAAATTGTTTGCACAAAATGTCTACAATACAAGCCTTTTCAATCATTTTTTAAAAAGCTATTTTATGCAGTTTACCAAAAGGAGTTTCGCTCACAACAAAGGAAATAACTTTTTTTTTTTTTACTGCATTACAAAGAAAAGCTTCAACCTCTGCCTCCACCCACCCCGTTCAAAATGGCTTCTCTCTCCGGCAACTCCGCCAAGGAGGAATCATTGTTTTGACAGTTTGATTTATAGGAAACCAGAGCAAAGTGAGTGTTCTGATCCTTGAAAAGGCTGTCTTTCTGGTGATCTCAACATGTTTTTTGCAAAAACTCATCCGTCATGGTGTCCCTTTAACAGCATGGTTTGAATGGATTTATGGAAGAATTCAATATGTGTGTGTTTTTGTTTGTTTGTTTGATAACGCATTTTCATTTAATGAAAAAACGATTAAATGGATGCTGTCCCTTGAGAACTTACACTGTGAAAACAAAACTGTTGCTCTCAGTAAACCATGTTTGATTAGAATACAGCACACACGAACAAACAAATCAATCAATCAATAAATAAATAATTAAAAAAAAATAGATATAAATAAATAAGCCATATTTACATTTCTTGTTGGTTGTAATGCAATATCAAGATTATACTAAAACTTTTCAAACATGCAGTCACACGCACGAGAAGTTTTTTGGTTTTTTTTAGCAATTCTTTTTGGTTCTGAGAATATAAAAATATTCTGATAATTTGGTGGTAACCAAGGGTAGATTGACTGTATAAGTGATTTGAACACCTGCACAAAAATATAGAGGAAATGGAGGTACAGTAGGGATGATGAGGTGCACTGAAGGGGAGTGACTCCTCCCCCCCCCCCCCCCCCTCGCGCCCTTACTAAAAAAAAAAGATTGATTGTGTGTGTTGTGGAGTATCAGGAACTGGTTTCTTTCATGTTTGTTTGGAGTGTGATTTAGATGTGGTTCGGTGTTGAACGTTGTTGTGATACTAAATGTTGTTTTAACTCACTCGGGACTGGCTGAATTATTTCCCCTTGTTCTGTGGGGACTGGGCATTTGACTAGGTTCGTAAAACAATCACCAAAACCAAGTTATGAAGAGTTAGGCATCAATATTTTCAGAAAAGATTAGCAACACCATGCACTAAACGATCGTAAAATATTAGATTCCATACCTTCGTCGTTTGTCTCCTATTGACGAAAACAGCTAACACATAGAAAGAAGGAAAATTTCACATTCCGATCTTTAACAAAATTCACATTCCAATCTACAACCAAAGCTGAATGTAAACTATGCAATGATTGGTTGATTTCAAGAGAGGCAAGGTCAAAGCAAACTGAAAGTAGGTTATGACGTCGCACTGGAAAGCTGGTTACACACCAGAAATCAAAACCTCTTGAAAACTCTTATGAGCCGGATCCGGGCCATTCGTCATAAACGGTTGTGCGAGCCATGAGCCGGCTCCGGCTCATTCGTCCCCGAGTGAGTTAATGTTGTACAATGGAAGCTCCCTTATTAGACCTCCCATTATAATACTCCCTCCCACATAAGACCTACTTCTCTGAGACATTGCCCTTTTTTGTAAGTATTAATATTACCTCCCTTATACGACCTCATTTTGGATGATTTTTTAAAGTCTTATACGGGAGGTTCCACTGTATTAAGAATTCAATCAATGTGGGTTTTTGAGTGTGTATGTTGTGGAGTATCGGGAACTTGTTGTTTCTTCTGTGTTGTTTGGAGTGTGATTTAGATGAGGTTTAGGTTTTTGAATGTTGTTTTTATACTAAATGTTGTTTTGATGTGAGTAGATGTTGTATTATTTATTCATTTTAAGGATTGATTGGTGTGTGTATGTGTGATTTGCATACACACATGTGTGCAAGCATATGCATGTATGTGTATGCGTGACTGTCTGTTACTCTGAGTGTGTATGTGCGTGTGCAAGTGTGCATCATGTGTGTATGCGTGTACATTCTGTGTGTATGTGTCTGCAAGTGTGTGACTGTGTGTGTGTGTGTGTGTGTGTGTGTGTGTGTGTGTGAGAGAGAGAGAGAGAGAGAGAGAGAGAGAGAGAGAGAGAGAGAGAGAGAGAGAGAGAGAGAGAGAGAGAGAGACTGTGTGTGAGCTAGACTGTGTGTGATGTGTGTCTGTATCTGTGTGTGTGTGTTGTGTGTGTGTGTGTGTGTGTTGGTGTGAGTTATGAACTAACCACCCCCAGTTTGTTTCTGTCTCAGCTGATACTTAATAACCACAGGACATTCAAGGTACGTGCCTCCATCGCTGGCTGCATCTGTTTAATTTTGTTGTTGTTGATAGTTCATTTCTTCATTCATAAGTCACTGTAAGATCAAGATGTCTACTTCCTGATTAAATTTTTTTCGTAGTCATGTATATGTGTCATCCTAGTTTAGTTCTGTTAGCGTCACAAGTACATTTTAATTTAAGCCAACATTGCATAAGAAAATAAAAAGGGCAATAGGAAATTATCGTTTTCTTGTTCATTCATGCTACCACTATTACTACTACTACTACTACTACTAGTAGTACTATGATTCATAGGAGTACCGACCACTGGAATCAGCGGCTGTTTGGAAAAGAAAATTATCTTTGTGAATTCACACTACAGTCATGTTAAACTAAAAGGGGAATTGAAGATGGGGCACAATCTAACGATTAAAAAAATAGCAATGGTGTACAAAAGGTGTGCAAGGGAATTGAAAACAATGTATAATTCTTTGGGGTTTTTTGGAGCCAAAGGGATTGGTTGGCCTTCAGAGACCCTTCCCCAAATCCTTTTGACTGAGAGCGGGGGGTGGGGTGTGTCCAGGTCAAGGCATGTCCGCTATGAACAAATTCTAGCCCAGCCATCCAGAGTAGCAGCTACCCCTGCTATCTGGCAGTCATAGTCGGAGACGACCGACTGGCATGTGATACGTAAATACGGTAATAGACGATTTTTGGGAAAAAAAATGGGGAGAGCACTTCATGAAAAGAGTTGATTACCTCGACTTACTCGGTCAAGACCATGGCGGCATGGCGGCGAAGCTTGAAACCGCAGGATGCGAGTCAGCGACTTGCAAGCATTTTTTAAAAAGAAAAATCAGGGGTGCCAGTATCAACAAACTGATGGAACTTGCAAAATGTGACATAAAAATATAAATGACATCAATTTTAGAATGACGCACAGTGTTCTAAGTGACGTATGTCTACTCAAACACACGAGGCGAGAGCTGGGGATCTACCTGATGGTAGAATGAGTAACTTCCCCTGTTTGACCGATTGAATTAGGCAAGATCACTCCCACACACCACAGGGCTCCCAATCGTCCCGCAAAGCAAGGGGTCCCAGGGACACCTTCACTTACAGCATAGAGGGTCCAGAGGATTGATAGAGGGTCCTAGTGGCATTGCGAATGCTGAAAAGAATTTTTATGGTGCATCCCTGGGACCCCCTGCTCATTCTTTTAGAGGGTCCTTTAGAATTTTACTGCTTCATAGACCCCCAAATGGGGGTCCCTGGGAGCCCCGCACCATGAAATTATTCCCCTTAATTATTTCCGAACCATTCCTGTTCTTTGTGCAGGGGAACCAAGGGGGAGGAGCAGGGGGCAACAACTCCCAGCTGCAGAACCGAATCGACAACCTGGAAAAGGAGAACAAGGATCTGAGGAAAAGTAAGTCCACCTTCATCATGCACAACCAGGATTATTTTAATGTGAAATGAATAAGGGGAAGGAACTTCGCTCGTAATTAACTCCCTTTTTTACCAAAGTTATTTATGGCACCGATTCGCCTGCAAAGTGGAAGTAGTTGCCACAACAATACAGACCCAAGTTCATCCTCGAAGAAGGATGACCCAGACCTGCTTATTATGACAACCACCCACACAGTACACAACAACAGTGGTAGCGAGTTGCTCACAAACAAATCAACATACATTCAAGAATGGATTATTTTAATGGTTTGATTGGGGTTGAGTGGTTGAGTATCACCGTATATGAGCGTGTGTGTGTGTGTGTGTGTGCACGGACATGTGCGTGTATGTTTTGATGCGATAGGTGTAGTTTGAATACATTTTTTAGTACTTCATTACAAATGAAAATGATAAAATCTACAATACAGGGAAACCCATTTAGTACGAGTACGGTTTAAACGAGAGCCCGTGTTTAACGAGTGGTTTCAAAATTCCCGACCACAAGCCTTCTTTTTCCTTGTTAAATAATTCTGCATACAACGAGCTCGCCAACGAGCAACTTGCATATAACGTACAATTTATTGACTCCCAAAGTCAAGCTTTTATGCAAAAACTACGCGGTTAGAACGAGAACGCACTTACAACCACACCGCCATCCCAAAGTCAAGCTTTCTTGCACAACTACCTGGCTAGAACGAGTACACACTGACAACAACATCGCCATCTTGACTGACCCCTCGATATGTAAGCGGCATTCTGATTGGCCGATATAACAACTTGGGTGTCTGCAGCGCAAGCAGACGACACTGGACTCACTCTTTGCGCACTGATCTTGTGACTTCCGGGAAATTTTAACTTTCTCTTAAAGCGCGTGTGTGGATTTTATGTTTTTGATGTTATCGTGTGTTAATAAACTGTTTTAAAGTGTATGTAATCGGCATTAAAAACCCTATGGATACAGGATACTGGGCTTACAACCATGCTTTGTTGGGTAAGTGTGTTGTTTCCGTTTTTCTGTCTTTTTCACACTTTACCAACACGCACATCACAGTAGATGTGAGGACCGATTGATAGGTTCGTCAGGGTTGCCAAAATCGATAAAATGGTTTGAACGAGCAATGCTTACAACGAGTAAATTGGCCCTCTCCCCTGGAATTCGTACTAAACGGGTTTCACTGTATCCTCCACACCTGATAATGTCATCATTTTATTTGGGGGGGGGGGGGGGGGGGGGGGTGCCTTTTTGATGGTGCTAGAGCCAGAGGTCATTTTTATTTTTTTGAGATAAAAAAGACAGTATAGTTTTAAAAAAAAGAAAAAAGAATGACCACTCAAATCTTTTCTTTTTCTCTTTTTTTTCTTATCATCTTTATTCATTTCTTTTTCCATATTGCACACTCTTTCTCTCTCACTCTCTCAAACTCCATCCGTTGTTGTTGTTGTTGTTGTTGTTGTTGCCCCTGACGTAAATTTACGCATTGGACTTTACAGAGGAAGTATTGTTTTTTGATTTTGATCTTGGTTTTTTTTTGTGCTCCTTCTGTTGCCTGCTTTTTGCTCCTTTTGCTATATTTTGCTGTTTGTTGTTTTTTTGTTTGTCTATGTCGGTAAAGGCGCATTCGCCGAAATATCCAGTAGTTTTGTTTTGTCTCTTGTGAATAAAATAACGTCACTTTACACTTGTCGTGTAGTTGGTTGTTGTATGTTCCAGTGACATTGCAGTCTGTTCCAGGTTTTTTTTTTCAAGGGAGCATAGAGATACTTTTTATGAGTGAATGAACTTTATTAATCAGTTCTATATTTAATGCTGTTCTTAGGCTTAGATTACAACAAATAAAATCTTCAGCATCTGCAGGGGGCTTTGCCATCAGATCCCCGCTTTTCAGTTAACCCTTTCGCCGCCAACCATTTTTCCGCCCAAAAATACCATTAAACTTAACTGGGTAGAGAAAAAAAAATCTGCAATATTGGGAATTCCTCTGTGACATGTATAACATTAGGCCTATCCTTACCTCCCAGAATGAAAAAAAATGGATCTTCGAATAACAGTCCCTGATTTGATGCCTTTTATTGACATAGGTGTTAAACCATTGTGGTGCATAAATGCGACATTGGCAGTGAAAGGGTTAAAATAATTTCTCGACATTATGCCAAATAATGCACCGTTTTTTTTACATCAGTTTCTAAGGATAATGAAAGACGGAGCGTTTATTTGGAGTCTTGTGATTTTTTGTCTTTTTCTTTTTCACCATTAGGAGGCTTGATTCTGAATTATCCTCAAAACTTTACCTACAGATCCCTTGGAACAATGTACAGTGAGGAATTTTGAACACCAGTCCCATCGGCGACAATGCCCCCCAACAACTGGTATCAAAACCAGTCCCAGGAAACCCCAAACCAGTGAAAACCACATTATGAAAGCCTCTGTTAAAACGATTTATCAGTCCTAGCAAAAATGTATCAGTCCCTGGGACTGACAGGTCAAATTTTTTCTCAGTATTTTGGTTTTGCAATCAGTATTTTACTGATAATTACCAGTAAGCGCGATCACCGATTGTTATGTTACCCTTTATGGGAAACACTGCTTCCTTCTTCTTCTTCTGCGTTCCCAGTCCATATGGCCATAATGGGTAAGGTACATAATATATGTGTCCGGTTTTCAGTCTTCACTGGTCTCCCCGCTGCATATGTGTCCGGTTTTCAGTCTTCACTGGTCTCCCCGCTGCGTACAGCCGACACATTCCGATTTTGGAGGAGCTCAAAGGAGAAAAAATTTGGATTTTTTTTTTTTTTAAAAGGCAGGAGAATGGGGCCAATAAGTCAGAAAGATAGTAGATGATAGAAAGCAAAGGAAAAAAGGCAGAGTCAAAGAGAGTGGCAGATTAGAGGAAGTTACAAGCACAGAACTTCCAGAAGGTGTGGGGAACTATTTTACGAAAGAACCCCCCCCCCCCCCCCCCCCCCCCCCCCCCCCCCCCCCTCCCCCCCCCCCCACCCCCCACCCCCCCCCTCGTACCCCCCCCCACCCCCCACCCCCCCCCCCCCCTATCCCCACGGGGAACACTGCTTCCAATGTACAGCCACCACGCCTCAAATACAACCACAATGTTGCAACGTGGGTGAAGGTAGTTCAGGAGCGCTCATGAAATCAGGATAATATCCGGAGGAAAAAAACACGGATAAAAAAGAGTCATCAGAATTGTCCATCTTGTCGTCTGGATCCGCGGAAACATTTCTGCCAACATTGATGGCAGATTAAAACAAGATAGTCATGCAGTTCTAACACCACCCCTACCCATCCTTTATACATACACACACACATCAGAATATTTGACTCGGAGTCGGAACAAAACTAAGAGCACATCAGAATATATATATATATATATATATATATATATATAGTTTGCTTTGATAAAGCTTTTCTGTGTCCAATGTCTTTATTTGTGAACCTCAGAAACAAAACCAGTTAACGTTAACTTTGAGTAATGTTCCGTGTTCAAAAAACAAACAAACAAAACACATTACTCAAAGTGAACATTACTCAAAGTTAACTGGTTTTGTTTCTGAGGTTCACAAATAAAGACATTGGACACAGAAAAGCTTTATCAAAGCAAACTATTCTGCATTTCAAATGCACTAACTTTTCAGTCCTTCAGAGTAGGGGTACGGAGCTGGCTATTCACTGAGATTTTTCTTTCATGCTATATATATATATATATATACGTACAAGAATTGAAGAAGAAAAAAAACCCACACCATTAAACTTTCCTCTTATATATATAGTTTTGCTTTAATAAAACTTTGTTTGTGTCCAGTGTATAAGTTTGTGAACCTAAGACTAAGAGAGAAACTCAATCAATTTAATTTTAACTTTACCATTTGTTCTGTGTTTTGAAAAGAATAAAATAAAATAATGTGCTGATTTACTTTTTCTCCCAATGGGGGAGATAGACAATGCCTATGCAAAGACAGCTGTTTTGTCTTTGAGAAAGACTCTTCAGTCTGCATATCGGCCTGCAAAGAATGTCCACAGTGAACATTCAAACAGCTAGAAAACCTTCTCCAAGAGAAAGGTTGTTGACTTTGCACCAGATTGAAAGTCCACAATAATATATATATATATTTTTTTAACCCTTTCACCGCAGTGGTTTATATGTCACTAAAGTTAAAAGGCATCAATACTAGGCCTGTCATCCGAAAACTCTATTTTCTTAAGTTTGGGAGGCAAGGATAGGCCTAATGTTATACATGTCACAGAGGAATTCCCAATATTGCAGATTTTTTGGTTCTATATCCAGTTATAATGGTATATTTTGGCTGAAAAATGGCTGGCGTTGAAAGGGCTAAAACAAGGTAGACATGCAATTATAACACCACCCCTACCCATCCTTCATACACACACACACATACATCAGAATATTTGAGTCGGAACAAAACTAAGAACACATGAGAATAATCAATAATATTTTTTTTAATGTTATATATATTTTTATTTTTAATGTGGTCACCACTTCAGGATTGGAAAGATTCAGAGAAACATACATGTCATTTCAGGGTTGAGAGAACGTTTTACTTTCACCTATGTTTCAGTCCCTGATACTCTGTACAATCTGTAGCACGCAAAGAACCCGAGCAAGCAGTCTTGGGACGTTTGTTCGCTTCTCTTCAAAATGATCTTTCAAAATTGGCCAATTCATTAATCTGACAAATGAGTGAATGACCAAAATTTGATGAAGTACAGTGGAACCTCCCTTATAAGACCTTCAAAAATCATCCAAAAAGAGGTGTTATAAGGGAGGGGTCTTATAAGGGAGGTAATTTTAATACTTACAAAGAAGGGCAACGTCTCAGAGAAGTAGGTCTTATGTGGGAGGGAGTCTTATAATAGGTCTTATAAGGGAGGTTCCACTGTACCAACATTGAGACATTGTTAATTCCTGCACACCTGTTGTGTCTCTAGCCACCAAGGACCTGCAGCTGTTGGTGCAGAAGCTGGAGAGCAGAGTCTCCGCCCTGGAGAAAGGAGGGAAGGGAGACGCTTCGACTACTGCTCCGGCTGCTGCCAAACCTGCTCCGGCTGATGATGATGACGACGATGATGATGATGACTTTGAGCTGTTTGGAGATGATGATGATGAAGAGGTAGTGTGTTAAACGTGGTGATGATTATGATCTGTTTAGAGATGACGATGATGAAGAGGTAGTGTGTTAAACGTGGTGATGATGATGATCTGTTTGGAGATGACGATGATGATGAAGAGGTAGTGTGTTAAACGTGGTGATGATGATGACTTTGAGCTGTTTGGAGATGATGATGATGAAGAGGTAGTGTGTTAAATGTGATGATGATGATCTGTTTGGAGATGACGATGATGAAGAGGTAGTGTGTTAAACGTGGTGATGATGATGATTATGATCTGTTTGGAGATGACGATGATGAAGAGGTAGTGTGTTAAACGTGGTGATGATGATGATTTTGAGCTGTTTGGAGATGACGATGATGAAGAGGTAGTGTGTTAAACGTGGTGATGATGATGATTTTGAGCTGTTTGGAGATGACGATGATGAAGAGGTAGTGTGTTAAACGTGGTGATGATTATGATCTGTTTGGAGATGACGATGATGAAGAGGTGATGATGATGATTATGATCTGTTTGGAGATGACGATGATGAAGAGGTAGTGTGTTAAACGTGGTGATGATTATGATCTGTTTGGAGATGATGATGATGAAGAGGTAGTGTGTTAAACGTGGTGGTGATGATGATTTTGAGCTGTTTGGAGATGACGATGTTGATGAAGAGGTAGTATGTTAAACGTGGTGATGATGATGGGTATGATCTGTTTGGAGATGATGATGGTAAACAACAATGATGATAATGATAACGTTGAGGTATTTGGAGATGAGAATATCGATGAAGAAGTATATGGAGCATGATGATGAGTATGAACTATGACATGATGATGACGTTGTCTGTTGAAAATACAATGATGATGACGAGAATGATTTTGATATGTGTGGGAGTTGACGGTGATAATGATGGTAGCGCAGCAAGGGTGATGGGTACAACAGTGGTGATGTTTTTTTCCCGTTTGGAGAAATATGATGGTGTAGTTTGTTTATACACTGTTACATTTCAATGATGTGCTAGTGGCAATGATGATGTTGACGAAGACGATGATCGCGAGGTAGTGTTCTAAACATAGTCAAAGGTAGTAATAGTGATGATGATTTTTGGTATTTGGTATATTCAAGTTACAGAGACTTATTTCTGTGAAATTCCGGCTGCTCTCCACCAGAGAGCGCGTCACCGCAAGTGCAGCGCCTACCCAATTACAAAAATTTGGGGGGGGGGGGGGGGGGGGGGGGCAGAATTGGGAAACCTAGCTATCAATTTGGCCATACCAGGCAGCGGGATTTCTCCCTGCTCTTACTGACTTTCAACTGCCGTGGGATTTTTATGTGCGTAAAGCGCACGGGTCAGACTAGCTTTAAGTCCCTATCCGAAGGACTCTACGTTCAGTTCGATTTTCCTGTCGAACTAGAAAGAAAGGGCGAGGCCGGGATTCGAACCCGTGTCACTCACGTTGCAGTCACGCATTACATTTGGCAGGCGAACGTCAACCACTCTGCCACCTTTCTGATAATGAAGATTAGGAAGTAAAATAAACAGGGCTAAGAGGGTGAAAAGATTATTTCGTACTTTATAGTCACAGAGACGTCTGTGAAATTCAGGTTGCTCCCACCTGGAGAGTGCGTTGATTTTGATGGCAACTGTTTTGGCGTTGTTTGCAGAGAAAGAGAGAGGGAGGGAAGGAGGGAGGAAGTGACAGACAGAAAGATATCACGTGTCTTACGTTTATTTTTTCAGGCAGAGAAGGAGAAGGAGGCCAAGAAGCAGGCAGCCATAGCCCAGTACAAAGCCAAGAAAGAGAAGAGTGAGTGCATTAACTCATTCGCATCGCAATGATTTTGAACTATTCAAAAACTTAACAAATCACTCCAGCCATGCACGCAAACAAATCGGACATAAACAAAAAGACAAATGAAAGAAGTTTGCAGGTTTTTACTTCAGGTTTAGACGTAGGGAAGTGGTAGATCAGACTTTATTTATAGACTTTATATAGAAAAACTCTACAGCCATTGATTTCCCTACAAACCACTATGAACGCAAAGTAAGAGGCAAAAATGTGATCTAAGGGAGCGAAGTGAGTTTAGAAGTGACCAAAGTATGGTGTGCACACAGATTTACTTCCCTTGAAGCAAATTCATCAAACTGACAGCTTTGTATCAATTTCGCACATATGTGACAGAGTATGGGAAAACCCGGCTAAAGTCGCTGAGAGACATTCTTAGCAATGCACAAAAACAGGTAGCTTAGTTATACTTGATTCTGTGTATTTTGTCAACTTTAACAAAATTATAGAAAAAAGACTATGCCAGATAGATCAATTCTGTTTTTTGCTTTTCAGTCTAGAATTTAAACTTTCAGATTATATAAAAACGTCAAAAGTGATAATTTCCGACTTTAGCCTGGTTTTCCTATACTCTGTCACATATATGGGTGGAACGACTTGAGTGAGTTAAATTAATATAACTTTATTTGTGTGTTTTCCTTTGATCTCATTAACTCTTTCACCCCGTACTAATTCCCAGTAGCTTTTCACCACAGACGTACTAAAATTAACAATTTTGTCAGCGGAGTTGTATGCGCAGTAAAATATTTGTGTGTGCAAACTGTGACTGAAAATGAACTGCCAGTGCGTTACTTTGTCATGTTTTGTGTTGTGTTGCGTCGTTGTGCAGAATCCAGTATTTAGTGGGCCCGTTATGGCGAAGATTAGGTCTGTACTGTTATGTGTAGTTTGTGTGCGAGTGCAACACGGGCCGTCGGAAGTTGCCGTGGCTTTCGATCACGAGCTCATCTGCTCGTCTTCTCAGGTTTCTTTTTCTTTCTCCAGTCTCTTGCGGCCTAGACACTGAATGCGGCTTTATCGTTGGTTTTTTCTCCAAGAATTTTAATAAAATTCAGGGGGTGAGGTTTAGACAACGGTACGCTTTGTAGTCCGGAAAAAACGGTGCTAAAATCGACAATTTCCAACTCTACTCAAACATCCACGTGACCCCCTTGAAAAACCTAGACACATTTTGCACATAGTTCTGGGCCCCTGATTTTGGACATAGAATTCAGACCTGTTTACCCATAAGATTTCACCATAGTTTGTACACATACTTGACAAAAATATGATAAATATGGTACATGGGACAAAATACATGGATGCTCCTTGCAGGATGTCCTGAATTGCAGGATTTTTAAATTGCCTAGAGCCGGATTATGAGAATTTGAGAAGCAACTATTTTCTTACACACACACACACACTTGTACAATAAAAAGGCCTATATAGGCATTTGCTATGTTCAAAGGAATGTAGCACTTGTACTAGTCTAGAGGGGTGAAAAAAGAGCAGTAAATGTGTGTGTGTGCTGCTCCTGCACTCCACCGGGGCCGCCCCATTGCAGGATTTTTTTAATTTCCCAGGAGCACCCATGACAATATGAAATGGTGAACAAAAAAATCATCATTTCTGATTATTGCCCGATTCGGGAAATCTGTGTGTGTGTGTGTGTTTCTTTTAATAAATTGAAATGGATGATGCTTTTGACACAGTATTTCTATAAGTTGTTATATGCATGTTTCCATTTTAAAAAAATTCTTTATTGGAGTACAGTGGAACCTCCCTTATAAGACCTTCAGAATTCATCCAAAATGAGGTCTTATAAGGGAGGTAATTTAATACTTACAAAGAAGGGCATGTCTTAGAGAAGTAGGTCTTATGTGGGAGGGAGTCTTATAACCGGAGGTCTTATAAGGGAGGTTTCACCGTACTCCTATTTTGTGCAAAATACACTTATTTTGGATTTCGAATACACGAAGCCCAATTTCAGGGTAAACAGGTCTGAGAATTAGCACTGTCTCAGGGTTTTCATTTTTAGCCGATTGCCGATCGAGAACATCGTTTAAAATCGGCTTTGAATCGGTTGGTTTTGTTGGAGCCTCGAAGGTTCGTGTGTACTGATGTGTTTCCCGTGTGACTAAGCTTAGACCGAAAGTGTTCTAATCTGTTGTTTTTACTCTTTTATCTGTTGTTTCATTTCAAAATGAAAACCCTGCTGTCTGCTAAATGTAAATGACGCTGATTTTTGTGTTACAGAGCCGACAGTCATCGCCAAATCTTCCGTGGTGTTTGACGTCAAGCCGTGGGACGATGAGACCGACATGAAGGAAGTGGAACGACTGGTCCGCGCCATCGAGAAAGACGGTCTGAGATGGGGGGCAGGTAAGAATGCGCGTGTGCACGTGTTTCCTGCTTGTGTATCAGGCTTCAGAATTGTCAGAGGATCAGAGCGGACCTGTTTACTCTACTCTTTTTGAGTAGTATTGTACTCAATTTGGACTACTCTTCAAAATTAAAAATAATGCTCTAATTACTCATTTTCAGTGAACATTGTTTGATGAAGCAAACTCAGGGATGTGAGAGATACGTGTAAATGCGCTTTTTCTATTCTACTAAAAAAAAAAAAAGTAGAGAGAGAGACGATTGTGCAGATTGTCGAGTTCGGTAGACTTTCTTTGCGTCATTTTTATGCGTTCGGCTATGATTTCGAAGGAGGATTTGGATGTTTTCAAAGCTATTGAGTGACTGTTTTATCGTCAACCATGAACATTATTTATCACACCATAGATGTGAGGAAAGAGGAGATCAACAAAGGATGCGAGTCAAAGTTAAAATTATTATCCTTTACATACAGCAAACGGAGTATCAAAATACTTAAATTATTCCTGACTATCTTGGCTCTATCTTTCCCCCATAATAATCTTTCATCCTATCACTGTCTACCCTATCTTTGCTGAACTTATTTTCTTTCTTTTTTCGTACTACCCCCTAAAGTGCAGCAGAATCTTCAGCGTGTTGAAGTTGGCTGCCTAAGGCGAAGAAGAAGAAGAAAGTTTTGTTTAAGTACTTTGACGATACCATCGGCTACACGTTTTTGTTTGGGGCCCTCTCAAATCCCTGCAAACTACACATTTTGCACCCAAACTATTCATTTCAGCCACCCAGACTACTCAAGACTTGTGTAGGGGGTAAACAGGTCTGTCAGAGGCATTTCTGACAGAGGATTGGCTTCTACTGTCAGAGGTTTTGCCTTCTTATTGAGTGTGATCTTTTATGTTAATGACTTCAAAATTACCACAAAACACCAATGGTTTCAAGCTTTAGAGATTTTATTTAATCTCTTCGTCAGGAACTGAGGAAGATGAATTTAAAACTGACATGAGATAAAAGTTTCTTTTATGTTAAGTAGTATTTTAAAGTGATTTCTTACTATATTAAGCCTTTTTGATGATGCTGGGAACTGATTTCAGTGTTGTCCCTCTACAGTCTGGGGCCTTGATGGAGGAAGAAAGGTGGCAAGAGTCGTTAAGACGTTCGCCTGCCAGATGTAATGCGTGACTGCAGCGTGAGTGACCCGGGTTCGAATTCCCGGCCTCGCCCTTTCTTTCTAGTTTGACAGGAAAATCGAACTGAACGTCGAGTCCTTCGGATGGGGACTTAAAGCTAGTCTGACCCGTGCGCTTTACGCACGTAAAAGTCCCACGGCAGTTGAAAGTCGGTAAGAGCAGGGAGAAATCCTGCTGCCTGGTATGGCCAAATTGATAGCTAGGTTTTCCAAGTGTGCCGCCCCCCCCCCCCCCCCCGACAGATTAGAGGAAGTTACAAGCACAGAACTTCCAGGAAATAATAGGTTTTACGCCCTCTTTGGCCTTTCGGCCATGTGGGGCAAAGAACTTCCAGAAGGTGGGGGGAACTATTTATACAAAAGACCCCCCGGTATCCCCTTGGGAGGGGGGGCATTATTATTATGAACACATTATTGTCATGATTTCAGGTAAACTGGTTGAGCTGGCCTACGGCATCAAGAAGCTGACCATCATGTGTCATGTGCACGGTGGAGGATGAGAAGATTGGCATGATTATTGTTATGAACACATTATTATTATGAACACATTATTGTCACGATTTCAGGTAGACTGGTTGAGCTGGCCTACGGCATCAAGAAGCTGACCATCATGTGTCATGTGCACGGTGGAGGATGAGAAGATTGGCGTGATTATTGTTATGAACACATTATTATTATGAACACATTATTGTCACGATTTCAGGTAGACTGGTTGAGCTGGCCTACGGCATCAAGAAGCTGACCATCATGTGTCATGTGCACGGTGGAGGATGAGAAGATTGGCATGATTATTGTTATGAACACATTATTATTATGAACACATTATTGTCACGATTTCAGGTAGACTGGTTGAGCTGGCCTACGGCATCAAGAAGCTGACCATCATGTGTCATGTGCACGGTGGAGGATGAGAAGATTGGCGTGATTATTGTTATGAACACATTATTATTATGAACACATTATTGTCACGATTTCAGGTAGACTGGTTGAGCTGGCCTACGGCATCAAGAAGCTGACCATCATGTGTCATGTGCACGGTGGAGGATGAGAAGATTGGCGTGATTATTATTATGAACACATTATTGTCACGATTTCAGGTAGACTGGTTGAGCTGGCCTACGGCATCAAGAAGCTGACCATCATGTGCACGGTGGAGGATGAGAAGATTGGCGTGATTATTATTATGAACACATTATTGTCACGATTTCAGGTAGACTGGTTGAGCTGGCCTACGGCATCAAGAAGCTGACCATCATGTGCACGGTGGAGGATGAGAAGATCGGCGTTGAGGACCTGAAGGAGGAGATTGAAGAGTTCGAGGATCACGTGAGTTACCTGTCTCCATGTCGCTGACAGAAAACTAGATTCACGGGTGCAACTCTTTCAGTTTTACACTGATTTCAGTTAAAAAAAAATTTGGGTAAAGGTAAAGATGTGCCACCCCCCATGCATTTCTCGGTTAATTCCATTTTTCCGTTTTTGCCTTTCTTACCATACATAAAGCTGTATTTTAGGAACATTTTTAGCTAATTACCTTTTTGGAATACTAACCCTAACCCTAACCCTACCACTAAACCTAACCCTACCCCCCACTATGTACTGCAGTACACCGCGATTTGTCACAGTTGTGGTTCGTTGCGTTTTTCCGTCTTATACGGTGGGGGTTAGGGTTAGGGCTAGGGTTAGGGTTAGGGTTAGTATTCCAAAAAGGTTATTAGCTAAAAAATGTTCCTAAAATACAGCTTTATGTATGGTAAGAAAGGCAAAAACGGAAAAATACAATTAACCGAGATAGGTAAGGGGGGTGGCACATCTTGACCTTTACCAAAATTTTTTACCAGAAACTGAACTTCAGTTTTTAACCCAATCACCGCAATGCCTCCCGCACACTCTGACGCAAGCCTATTTTGCAGTTCCCAGGCCAAGGGAAAGAACTCTGCACATCAAACTTTGGAAACAATTCTTACAAACAAACTACCATGTGCTACTCAATGCTGTAAAGACGTGAAAGTTTCCTGAACCGGAAAATACAAGTTATTAAATTGCATTGTGGGTAGGGCGAAAGTGAAAGTAACAGACCTAGTGGTTATCGGCCGCTGTTGGTTGTTACGGGATACAGATAAGGTGAAATTGGCGGCCACTATCAGTGTTTCCGGGAGGCATTGAAAAAAAAATTCCCCCCAAAAGACATTTGACCACAAGCGATTTGAACTTGGTTGTTCTATCCCGGAAGTCTCTCTTGGGGAATCTTGAAAACAGCTTGGTCATGCCATATTGTTTTCAAAGGCAATGTAATCATTTTACAAGGCTTATCGGACTCAAACTGTCTCTGTCCATCATTTTAATAATATTAATAATAATAATTTCATTTACATAGCGTGATAAAAATCATGCTAAAATCAAGCTCTCAGCGCTTTACAAACATTGATGAAACCATATAAAAAAAAAATTTCACTGTTTATCTGTCTCGTTATCTATCTTATCTCACGTTGCCCCCCTGAATCCTGCAACAGGGCTTTGCCCCTGTACCCTGCTGGGGTCCTAAGCGTCCCCTGGACCCCTGCCTTTCACATTTTGTGGAGTTGCACCCATATAAATTACAGTGGAATCTCCCTATTAAGAGACTGTTGGGCGATTCACATGTGTGATTTTAATCGTTTGACTATCCAACTGTGACATTTGTGAGGCATGATTCTCGTGAAATGCTACTGTCTTAATGAATCTGATGAAATCCTATTAGTTTCAATCTATACTAACCATACTCACCAACACTCAAAACAATTGCATAAACACCAATCAACTGGAAACCACACATGCCACAGCATAAAAACGAAACTACTAAGGGGAGGACCACTCCTTGTGACTCGCTATGGGTTACTTCCCCTAGTCCTACATGTCACGTGGTCCCAGTAGTCCAAATCACATTTGTGAGGCACGATTCTCGTGAAATGCTACTGTCTTAATGAATCTGATGAAATCCTATTTGTTTCGTTCACTATATACAGGGTTCGTACAGGGTCCTTGAAACCTTGAAAATTACTGGAAAATTGACATGGCCTTTTCCAGGGCTTGAAAAACAGCAAAGACTCCTGGAAAAGTCCTGGAATTTTCAAAATCGTCTGACCACGTCCTTAATCTCATCAAAGTCAAAATCTCCTCCACAAAAAATAATTGAAGGTTAAAACTAAATTCAAATAAAAAAACTAAAAAAACTTTTAAGGTCATACCGATATCGCGATCATAGCAGACGACATTTGTGTGAGTTGTCTGCCGCTGAAGTTACTTCCCTTTACCGTACTTCCGTTTTCCAACAAAATGGAGACTGCATTTTCAACAATGTTTGGCTGCAAAAAAAAAAGAATATCAGAGCTGGTTAGCTCCGTCAACAGATAGTTCAAAACTGAAAGCTAGCTGCACAGTGTGCAAAAAGAACTTTGACATCACCAGCATGGACGAGAGTGCTGTAAAAAGCCATTGTCAAGGCCAGAAGCACAAGCAACTCAGGCGGGAACGAAACCGACATTGACCGGTATGCCAGATTGAGTCCTTGAAATTTAGTAAACTGGTCCTGGAAAAGTCCTGGATTTTTTTGTACACAGATCTGTATGAACCCTGCGAATCAGATGAAATCCTATTAGTTTCGTTCATTATATATTTGTAGTTCCTTATACATGAATCTGATGAATTATCTGTATTTTTGTTGTATCAGACATTTTATGAGATTTGTGTAATGGGGTCGACACGAACATAGTGATCAAAAATAGGATTTCTCCGGATGAATTTAGCACGCATGAAAACAGCTCCGCCGTTTCCGCTGATTTTTTTCCCGAAATCAAGCGATCTTCGCTGAAAACAAAAAATCTCCGCCGAAAAAAGAAAAATAAACGAACCAAAATTATCTTTATACGGCACCATCTTCATTTCGCGCCATTTTGCTCTTCCGCCGTTGCCATTTCCAAGATGGCGTCCGCCGAGAACGCATGTTTTTGTAAACCTTGTCAAGAAGTTAAGAAGGATGTGAAATGCTGTGAAATGATACCCCCCCCCCCCCCCCCCCCCCAAAAACTTCTGACGTTAGCAGAAAATCCGGGTGGAAGGATTTCTCGGCTGAAAAAATCTCCTTTTTTTTCGGAACAGTAGTTTTCATGCCTGATTTAGACAGTAGTGTTTCATGAGAATGTTGCCTCACAGTATTCGTCACAGTTGGACAGTCGTATGATTGAAACAGGACACAAGTCAGCCCCTTTAGGCAGGGTTCGATTGTATTAGGGTCTGCAACGAACGCCTTTTGCAAGAGTGAATGCCCTTGGTGGGTGGGGGAAGATGGTTCAGTACTGACCAAACAGGGGAATAACTCTCCAATAACCCTATTTGATGCCACTAAATTGCTGCCTTTCGCAAGAGTGAATGCCTTTGTCAGTACTGACCAGCAAGGGCATCACTCTCACTGTCAAGGGCATTAATAACCCTAGTTGCAGAGGCCTATACAGCCATAGATATTCGGGTCTGGTCAAACCTTAAAAATTTCACTCGACTGAACAATTTTACTCACCTGGGCTCCCAATCGTCACACAAAACAAGGGGTCCCAGGGACTCCTTCTCTTCCAGTATAGAGGGTCCTGGAGGTGGGATAGCGAATCAAATGCTAAAAATAATTTTTTTAGTGCATCCCTGGGACCCCCTGCACATTCTTTTAGAGGGTCCTTTAGAATGTTAGTGCTTCATAGACACCCAAATGGGGGTCTGTCACCCAAACACATTTTCACTAGCCCGAAGAGAACAATAGTAATCCCTGAGATTACCACACACACTTACACACACACAGGGGAGAAGGAAGAGAGAGCTAAAGGAGAGAGGGGAAGAGAAAGGGAAAAGAAAGAGTGGGAAGGAAAGAAAGAAAGGACAGAAGGAAAGAGAAAGAGAAAGAGAAAGAACAGGGGAAGAGAGGGAGAGAGAAAGAAGGGGGAGGATGAGATTGAGGAGGCTGCCTTTCCTTTCTTTTCAGCTCCAGTGCTGGCATGTTGTTATCTTAGCAGACAGCTGAGCTCGCTTTGATAGTGGGTTGGAAGGGAGAGACGGTGTGGGGAGACTCAGCGGTAAAAAAAAAGACGTGCAGCACTGAAATAAATTTACAGTCGCCCATCGGGCTAGTGACTTTTGAAATCTACTCACCCACAGATTTTTTATACTAGCCACTGGCTACCGGGCTAGTAGTTTGGGCCAGTCCTGGATATTGAATACACGGGCCTACCTTCACAGCCGTCGTAGCCTTCACCACGCAAAAATGTGTGTGCGGACCTGACCTATATTACATGGACTTTATATACATGTTCATTTAGGTTGTACGTTATACTGATATACAAGTGTGTGTGAACGTGTGCATGTGTGTGTTTGAATAGAGAATGGGAGAGATAGTCGAATCGGAAGAGAGAGAAATATAATGAACTTTTATGCAAGGATACCTTTTGTCATCTACAATATTTTTTGTTTTGGACAATCCAATCTGGTAGATCTTTATTTCATATTAATCTAACCCTATGCTATAGTAGTAAGTTTATTTGTCATCATTTTTACTTAAATTATGTCACTGTCCATCGTCAATTTTATTATTGCATCACAAGTTCTTTACGTCATGTATGTCGCTATGTCATATCTATTTTTAGCACTCCCCACCTTCTGGAAGTTCTGTGCTTGTAACTGCCTCTATTCTGACACTCTCTTTGATTCTACTTTCCCCTCTGCTTTCTATAATCTACTATTTTTCTGACTTATTGGCCCATTCTCCTGCCTTTTTTCTAAAAAAAATCTTCCAAATAATGTTTCTCCTTTGAGCTCCTCCGAAATCAGAATGTCGGCTGTACGTAGCGGGGAGACCAGTAAAAACTGAAAACCGGACACATACGTTCCTTACCCATTATGGCCGTATGGCCTGGGAACGCGGAAGAAGAAAAAGAAGAAGAATCTTCCTGCCCACTGACTGTGTGTGCTGTTTTGGGTGTTGCAGGTACAGAGCGTCGATATAGCTGCCTTCAACAAAATATAAGTGTGAGCCGCCTGCAGCAAAATCTTGAGAGTTGGCCAATGATTATGAATGTGAGGAACAATAAACATTTGTTATGAAAGTATATTCAATTGTGCTCAGACTGTGCACTGTGTGTGTAGGTGTGAATGTGCGTGTGTGTGACTAAGTGTGTGTGTCACAACATAAAAGAAAAAGTAAAAAGAAATAGATTGACAGACACGATACATACAAGAATGCTAAAGACAACCAAAACAACATCAGAACATTTATTACATTAATAAAATATAAAAGTTAGTGACTTTCTTAGACTAGTCCAATGATAATTTGCATAATTCGCTCTTATTCTTGGCATTCTTTCACGATGCCCTCAAGCTGGGAGCTCACTTTCTTCACAAAAGCGGGGAAAGTGGGATCCGTGAGAAAGAGACGAAGATGATTGGCCATGACATCGTCGGGCATTGATGACATCATCCCTGTGACGTCACCTTCAGGGGACGTCATTGAGTATGCCGCAGGCAACTGGCTCATGCTTGCTCCAAGGACAATCTAAAAAAAAAAAAAGTTTCTAGCTTTTTTTGTGTGCTGTAGTTGAAAACTTGTAAAAGTTTAGATGTAACATATCGTCGGTGAAATTCAGAAACCTCGTATCTCAATTTTTTTTTATTTTTATAGTTAGATTAGCTCTCTAATTTTCCCCGCCATATTCCACCAAAAGCTCGTATCTCTAACGACTTTCTATGTGGGGTAAATGAGGTTGTGTAAATAGAACAAAAACTCAAGTCCCAAATTCAGATGATACTTAAAGACTAAAATCTCGTATCTTCGTGCTTTTCAAGTATATCTTAGCTAGGCGCATAATGGCAGCATGACGCATCTAACAATTCAGGACTAAACTTGCAATGTCTTGAACAACATATTCATCATAGTTAATACATTGTGGTAAACACGGTTAATTTAAAAAATAATTAAAAATTCTGTTTTTCTCCAAAATCAAGATATAAGGTTTGTGAATTTCACCGATATCCACTGTCATCACCACACACAGTCTTATCCAGGGCTGGGTGGAAAAAAGCATTGTAATTGCTTATCACGTTCCCTGGTTACCGTAATTAAAAGTTTTGTTCTTTTCTTGTTTTTCCACTTATTTCTCATAAAAAGAGTTACTTGGTATGTTACTTGGTCAACCAAGTTTCTCTTACCCACACATCTCTTTCACACACACAAGTTTCTCTTACCCACACATCTCTTTCACACACACAAGTTTCTCTTACCCACACATCTCTTTCACACACACACACAAAGCAAACAGACAGACGGGGGGAAAAAATCCAACTGAGAATACAAAGGGGAATAACCCAGGCACACAGCATCGCTCACATACATGCGTCATGGCAGACAGAGAGATTTCTCCATGTAGAGGTTGTCTCCCTTCCCCCTGGGCTGAGGTACCGTGACTCTTTGAACAATGCTCCTGAAAGTATACCAACAAAACTTTGAGCAAAGTTGTACGAGATTTTTCCATGTAGAGGTTGCTTCCCTTCCCCCTGGGCTGAGGTACCGTGTCTCTTTGAACAATGCTCCTGAAAGTATACCAACAAATTAAGTAAACTTTGAGCAAAGTTGTATGAGATTTCTCCATGTAGAGGTTGCTTCCCTTCCCCCTGGGCTGAGGTACCCTGTCTCTTTGAACAATGCTCCTGAAAGTATACCAACAAATTAAGTAAACTTTGAGCAAAGTACGAGATTTCTCCGTGTAGAGGTTGCTTCCCTTCCCCCTGGGCTGAGGTACCCTGTCTCTTTGAACAATGCTCCTGAAAGTATTCTAACAAATTAAGCAAACTGAGCAAAGTTGTACAAGATTTATCTGTGTAGAGGTTGCTTCCCTTCCCCCTGGGCTGAGGTACCATGGCTCTGAACAATGCTCCTGAAAGTATACCAACAAATTAAGTAAACTTTGAGAAAAGTTGTACGAGATTTCTCCGTGTAGAGGTTGTCTCCCTTCCCCCTGGGCTGAGCTACTGTGACTCTTTGAACAATGCTCCTGAAAGTATACCAACAAAACTTTGAGCAAAGTTGTACGAGATTTCTCCATGTAGAGGTTGCTTCCCTTCCCCCTGGGCTGAAGTACCGTGACTCTGAACAATGCTCCTGAAAGTATACCAACAAACTTTGAGCGAAGTTGTATGAGATTTCTCCGTGTAGAGGTTGCTTCCCTTCCCCCTGGGCTGAAGTACCGTGACTCTGAACAATGCTCCTGAAAGTATACCAACAAACTTTGAGCGAAGTTGTATGAGATTTCTCCGTGTAGAGGTTGCTTCCCTTCCCCCTGGGCTGAGGTACCGTGTCTCTTTGAACAATGCTCCTGAAAGTATTCTAACAAATTAAGCAAACTTTGAGCAAAGTTGTACGAGATTTATCTGTGTAGAGGTTGCTTCCCTTCCCCCTGGGCTGAGGTACCATGGCTCTGAACAATGCTCCTGAAAGTATACCAACAAATTAAGTAAACTTTGAGCAAAGTTGTACAAGATTTCTCCATGTAGAGGTTGTCTCCCTTCCCCCTGGGCTGAGGTACCGTGTCTCTGAACAATGCTCCTGAAAGTATACCAACAAATTAAGTAGATTTGGGGCAGAGTTGTACTAGATTTTTCCGTGTAGAGGTTGTCTCCCTTCCCCCTGGGCTGAAGTACCGTGACTGAACAATGCTCCTGAAAGTATACCAACAAATTAAGTAAACTTTGAGCAAAGTTGTACGAGATTTCTCTGTTTAGAGGTTGCTTCCCTTCCCCCTGGGCTGAGGTACCGTGGCTCTTTGAAGAATGCTCCTGAAAGTATGCCAACAAATTAAGTAAACTTTGAGCAAAGTTGTTCTTTATGCCGCATCAGTCTATAAGCCGCATGGGCCAAAGTTGAGAAAAAAAGTCGTGACTTATAGTCCGCATTTTACGTTATCTTCCTACCCACTGACTGTGTGCTGTTTTGGGTGTTGCAGGTACAGACATTTTCGCATTTATTCTTGGCATTTTCGCATTGAAGTTTCACTGCGAAGCAACATTCCAACGTTCTTGGGGGGGAAAGGGATAGGGTTAGGATCAGCCTAGGGTTATTGTCACGAAACTAGAAGAACCAGACTTTGAGATCGAGAGTCATAAACATGAAGGGGGTGTTTAAAGTACGACTTGACCAAACTTTGTGTAAGGGCCGTGCTTCGTGTCGAGTAAACCCGAGTTCGAACCTGGGTACAGGGGATTTTTCCTCTCACTTTGCACTAGGCCTTACGGTCTGAATGTGGAGTCTTTCGGATGAGGCGATAAACCGAAGTCCCGCGTGCCCCCCACGCACTTGGCACCCAGTGGCAACGAAAAAGTTGTAATTTGGTCCAAATTTACCCCCCCCCCCCCCCCCTTTCCTTCCTCATCAATCACACACAAAAATCGCATGCAAAAAAGGGTGGCGCGCCTCTGGCTGCGACGCTCTCTCCAACCAAGTGGGAGCAACCCGAATTTCACAGAGATGCCTCTGTGACTATGAAGTACCTAATACTACATACGATTCGATCCCAATGCGATGTCATTTTGACATTTGTGAGGCATGATGATTCTCGCGAAATTCTACTGTCTGAATAAATCTGATGAAATCCTACTATATAGTTATGTACAGTATATTTGTAGTCCCATACACGAATCTGGTGAAATATCTGTATTTTTGTATCAGACATTTGATTTGATTTGTGTATTGGGGTCTACATGAGTATAGTGAGCGAAAATAGCAGAGTTTTATATTTTTATTTCTTCCTGTCCCATCTTCTGGGCCGTACAGTGGCGTTGCTCCCACGCCGCTCATTCCGAGTTCCAATTCGCAGCCACACCTCCGCACGTTCAGGTCGCAGAATCTGAGACCAGTAGTCCAAGAGGAGCGAATTTATGTTAGGCCGTTAGGAGACAACCAACCGAGGAGACACTGCACTGCTGCTGAGTCGCTTCGGTGGAGTTCAGTGGAGCCTGTTCAGGACACCACCTACTAAGCCCCCTACTGACGACACTATTCTCTTAGTCGCGGAGCCAGCGTGAGTGAGGTCCTCTTCCGAGGGCGCCACCACGACCGTCCACCGACAGCTCCCCAGAACACACTGATCCCCATGACTTTGACCCGAACGCGCCAAGGCATAGACTGGATCGGAAACCGAAACTGAGGTAACCATGAGAGCAGGGCTGGGTTTTTTTTTCAGTTTTTTTTTTTTCAGACGGAAGTATTTCATGTGACGGACATCGTCACAATCGCATCGCATTGGTGTCGAATCGTATGTTGTGTGGCCAAAGATATTCTAAAAGGGTAAGATGGATTACTTAAAAGCTCGGCGAACCGGGCTGATAGAGTTATCGTTAGTGGGGACGTGTACACTATTCACAGTGGAGGCTATCCAAAATCTCGGAGTGGAACTTGAACGGAGAATTCAACTGGCCTATCAATGTGTAAATTGTGTCACATTTCAAAGGGACATAACCAGTGTTTCTGTCCTCGCTACTCATATAGGGAAAAGAGACCGGATGTTTATCTTCCCCTGTACAGTCTTTGGTGTGGCTGTCCCTTAAGTGGGACAGCAATCAACCAGTCAATATAACTGAACAAAACAAGCATGCATCAGTGCCAATGTGTATGGCTTGTACCCACGTGTCGTCATATCCGGCCACAAGGAGCGCCATATTATGAGAGACCGCCATCTTAGTCAGTAACTTTGTTTGAAAAATGCCAGATCGATGCTGCGTATTTGGCTGTTCCAATTCGAAACTTATCTAAACTGTATTTATAACATCTGGATGTTTTCTTTACACATTTAGATAACATTTTCACTTTGTTTACACACAAATAAGGACTAAGATGGCGACACTTCCGTTGGAAGGGTCGAGATGCGCACGCAGGTGGGGGGGAGCCTTACGGTATTTTACGGACTACAAGGCGCACCTGATTTATAAGGCGCACCCATGAAATTTTACACTAACTTCAGATGTTGTTAATAAAGTTTCTTACTATATTATCAGTCACAGTATAAGGCGCATGGGTCTCAGTCTGGGAAAAAAGTATCACCTTATAGTCCGTGAAATACGGTAGGCGCATCCGGTTATGCTACAAGTCACATGCGAACACGCACACAAAAAATTTAAGACGCACAAACTATGCATTTGAACACACACACGGACACGGACAGACAGACATAGACAGCTACAGACAACATACACACCTGGCACATGCACGCATACACACATCAAACGTGTACGCACGGGCACCTACCATATTATTCGGACTATAATATAATGCAATAGTTTTTTCCTAGATTGAGACCCCTGCGCCTTATAATGTGATTTAATTATCTATAATAACAAAATCTGAGTTTTGTGTAAAATTTGGGGGGTGCGCCTTATAAGCAAGGTACACCTTATAGTCCGAAAAATATGGTATGCGCACACACACACAGATCAGCATTTCCAGGCCATAATGGGCAAGGCACATAATATGTGTCCGGTCTTCAGTTTTCACTGGTCTCCCCGCTGCATACAGCCGACATTCTGATTACGGAGGAGCTCAAAGGAGAAACATTATTTGGAAGATTCTAAAACAAAAAAGAAAGAGCAGAATATGGGCCAATAATTATTAAGTCAGACAGATAGTAGATGCTTAGAAAGCAAAGGGAAAAGGCAGAGTCAAAGAGTGGCAAATTAGAGGGGATTACAAGCACAGATTTCCAGAAGGAGGGGGAACTATTTTTACGAAAGACACGCCCTTGTATCCCCATGGGGCGAGACTCGTGGAGGGTGCGGGGTCGTCCAGCCCAAGACACTGTAATGGGAATAAGACAGACAAGCGAGACCCTGATTATGTCCCCTTTGAACCATGAACATCAGCAGTAATCTAACACTGGTTGTAACTGTTTCATAGATTTTCTGACCGCATTTGCAGCTTCTTTACCTTTCTTTGTCTTCAGGAAAACAGAAAAAGGTTTGCCCAAGCAACTCAAATTTGAATCTGGTATTTAAAAAAACCCGTTGATTGAAATTCCAGTCTTTGGATAGAGCCGCCATTGTTAATGTCATCACGAAAGATAACCCTATCAGCCCGGCTCACCTTAACTCTCCAGTTGTCTGTCTTATTCCCATTACAGTGTCTTTGGGTCAGCTCAAAGTATGGATCAAGGCACAAGACATCCAGACCTGTTCTTCGTCTTCTTCGTTCGCTCAGACAGTTTCCTGTCACATGAGTGTAGATGCGTCATGCTGCCGTTATGCGCATAACTAAGAAATAGTTAGGCCCAGCATATCCGACTTCGGCTGAAGAAATCTTTGTAAGAATTTATAGAAAAAAGGCAGGAGAATGGATCAGTAAGACAGAAACATAGCAGATGACAGTAAGCAAAGGGAAAAGGCAGAGTCAAAGAGAGTGACAGATTAGAGGAAGTTACAAGCACAGAACTTCCAGAAGGTGGAACTATTTGTACGAAAGACCCCCGGTATCCCCACGGGGGGACCTGTTTAAACCTAGAAAGCGCTCACCTGGCTGTCCCCATTAACCCCAACGGTGGTGTTGGTCGGTGGTGGTGGTGGTGTCGTCAGATGGATGGAGAACAGAGCCGACAGTTTCACCGTCGCCTCCTCGCACACCTCTCTACCCCCCTTCCCCTCCACTGACGCAAACTTCACCTTGAAACGACGGGTACCCTGACACACCAAAAATAAAGGGTAGATGTGTGGGGGTTGTTGGAATGAGTCGGGGGGGGGGGGGGGGGGGGGGGGGGGGTAGGAAATAAACAAAAAATGTAACTGAAAACCCCCAAACCATCATGCAATAAAAAACATAGCTGTAAAGAGCTGAAAGACGAAACACATTGGAAACGACGGGTACCCTGACACAACAAATAAAGGGTAGATGTGGGGGGTTGGAATGAGACGGACGGATCGGGGGGGGGGGGGGGGGGGGGGGGTTAGGGGGGGGGGGGGGGGGGGGGGGGGGGGGGGTGGGGGGGGGGGGGGGGGGGGGGGGGAGGGTAGGAAATAAACCAAAAATGTAACTGAAAAACCCCAAACCATCATGCAATAAACAAAACATGTAACTGAAAAAGAAAAAAACCCATAATGCAATAAAAACATAGCTGTAAAGAGATGAAAGACGAAACACATTGAAACGACGGGTACCCTGACACAAAAAATAAAGGGTAGATGAGTAGGGGTTGTTGGAATGAGACAGACGGAATGGTAGGAAATAAACAAAAAATGAAACCGAAAACCCCCAAAACCATCATGCAGTAAAAACTGTAGAAAGAAAACAAAACGCCCAAACGCCCATATTTGTAGCCTGGCAATATTTCGGATGACCTTTGTCAAACACCAACCATGGACGTTATAATATTATGCAATAAAAACATATTAGCTGTAAAGAGATGCAATAAAAACTGACATATTAGCTGTAAAGAGATGCAATAAAAACATATTAGCTGTAAAGAGAAACAGAAAAAAAGAGAGGTGAAGGAAGATCGAGTGAATAAAATACGAAACAGAGAGATCGATCTTAACTTTAATAATAATAATAATGGGCATTTGTATCGCTTAATCTTAAATAAGCCCCAAGTGCTTACAATAATAAATAAGCTATTAATAAATTAATAAACCATCAATAGAAACAAATGAACGTCAAAAATATGTTAAACACTGACAAGCACATACACACACACACGCGCGCGCACAATAAATGCACACAAACGCGCGCGCGCACACACACACACACACGTGCATAGAAGGGACAAAGTACTGTGAAAGGAAATGAAGCAGGCTATGATTTGAAAAGAGTAATTTTGAGAGAAGACTGAAATGAAGAAAGGGAGTTGGCAGAACGGAGAGGTAAAGGGAGTTTATTCCAAATGGAAGGAGCCTGAAAAGAGAAAGAACGTTCGCCAAGGGTTTGGGTGCAGCAACGAGAGATCTGGAGGTACAGGAAGAGTGCGATTATTATGTGTATCTTTAAGTGTGTATTATGTGTAACTTTTGCTCCTACTCATGCATGCTGAATGTCGATGTCTTTGTTATTCTGGCACCTGAACAAAATTTCTCCTTGGGAGATAATAAAGTGAATTTGATTTGATTTGATTAATAGTACATTTCATCCCCAGCAGGCTCCAGCAGTGGCCAGAGATAGACAGACAGATACGCAATAAATAAATATATAAATACACCTTTCCATGTTTGTACAAGAAGAGCAGACTGGTCATTCTTGCTCATTCCCTCGCATCCAGGCTCTAGCTGTGGACAGAGAATGACTCTCCTGAAACACACGAACAAAGTGGCAAGCGCTAAACAAAACTCCAGTAGCCCAGGAATGATTCTAGCAGACTGGTCATTCTTGCTGATCCCTCGCATCCAGGCTCTAGCTGTGGACAGAGAATGACTCTCCTGAAACACACGAACAAAGTGGCAAGCGCTAAACAAAACTCCAGTAGCCCAGGAATGATTCTAGCAGACTGGTCATTCTTGCTCATCCCTCGCATCCAGGCTCTAGCTGTGGACAGAGAATGACTCTCCTGAAACACACGAACAAAGTGGCAAGCGCTAAACAAAACTCCAGTAGCCCAGGAATGATTCTAGCAGACTGGTCATTCTTGCTCATCCCTCGCATCCAGGCTCTAGCTGTGGACAGAGAATGACTCTCCTGAAACACACGAACAAAGTGGCAAGCGCTAAACAAAACTCCAGTAGCCCAGGAATGATTCTAGCAGACTGGTCATTCTTGCTCATCCCTCGCATCCAGGCTCTAGCTGTGGACAGAGAATGACTCTCCTGAAACACACGAACAAAGTGGCAAGCGCTAAACAAAACTCCAGTAGCCCAGGAATGATTCTAGCAGACTGGTCATTCTTGCTGATCCCTCGCATCCAGGCTCTAGCTGTGGACAGAGAATGACTCTCCTGAAACACACGAACAAAGTGGCAAGCGCTAAACAAAACTCCAGTAGCCCAGGAATGATTCTAGCAGACTGGTCATTCTTGCTCATTCCTCGCATCCAGGCTCTAGCTGTGGACAGAGAATGACTCTCCTGAAACACACGAACAAAGTGGCAAGCGCTAAACATAACTCCAGTAGCCCAGGAATGATTCTAGCAGACTGGTCATTCTTGCTCATTCCTCGCATCCAGGCTCTAGCTGTGGACAGAGAATGACTCTCCTGAAACACACGAACAAAGTGGCAAGCGCTAAACAAAACTCCAGTAGCCCAGGAATGATTCTAGCAGACTGGTCATTCTTGCTCATCCCTCGCATCCAGGCTCTAGCTGTGGACAGAGAATGACTCTCCTGAAACACACGAACAAAGTGGCAAGCGCTAAACAAAACTCCAGTAGCCCAGGAAAGATTCTATCAGACTGTCATTCTTGCTCATCTCTCTCATCAAAGAGGCAAATCATTATTGTTTGAAAGCTTGCATAGACATCTATATGTGTGCAAAGTTTGAACAATGTATGCCTTCTATTTCCCGAGAAAATGCCAACGTTATAGTTTGGAGATTAGACGACCACGGCCTGGATGCAACACACACACACACACACACGCACACGCACACCCCCACCCGAACAACTATCATATTGCCAATAAAATGGGGTGCTTACCAGAACCACCGATCCCTGAAGCACCACCAGATGATATGTGTCGGTCAGTGTCATGACCAGACGATTTCCTTCACTGTCATCATGGGACTGTTGGCATCAGAGAGAGAGAGAGAGAGAGAGAGAGAGAGAGAGAGAGAGAGAGAGAGAGAGAGAGAGAGAGAGAGAGAGAGAGAGAGAGAGAGAGAGAGAGAGAGTGGGCCGTGTGTACACATGTATTGGTGCATTCCTTCCTGCTGCTTGTTGACATATTCATTAGTTTCTGCGAGGGTGAGGTGTTATCAGAGAGTGACAGTGCTGGCGAATGAGGGTGGATGTCTTTGTGAGTGAGAATCATGTTCTTTTTGTTACTTTATTTCTTTGCACTGGAATGTTGCTACTATGACTATCTTGTTGATTTTAATGCATGCTTTTAATGTTGATTTTAATGTTGCCTTTGTAAAGCACATCGAGCATACTACTGTATGGATTTTAGCGCTATATGAAATGCAATTTTTTAAATTTTATTATCAATAATAATAATTACTTTGACAATAATAATGATTATGCACTGAACATTTGTGAACACAATAATCAGAATAAGTATGGTGGGTTTTGTGTGTGTGTGTGTGTGTGTGTGTGTGTGTGTGTGTGTGTGTGTGTGTGTGTGTGTGTGTGTGTGTGTGCACACGCGTGTGTGTGCGTGCACGCTGCTGTGAACCTATCGTCACCGTGTAAGCGTATATGTGCATGCATATTGTTTGGGATGCATTCCTGTTTGCATGTACCTGGAATGTGTAAAAGTATTTGACATGATACGACTATAAGAGTGTGCGCGCATGTTCGTGTGCGCACATGTTTGTGTGTGCGCACATGTTTGTGTGTGTGTGTGTGTGTGTGTGTGTGAGAGAGAGAGAGAGAGAGAGAGAGAGAGAGAGAGAGAGAGAGAGAGAGAGAGAGAGAGAGAGGAGAGAGAGAGAGAGAGAGAGAGAGAGAGAGAGAGAGAGAGAGAGAGAGAGAGAGAGAGAGAGAGAGAGAGAGAGAGAGAGAGAGAGAGAGTATATAAGCGTGTGCACGCAGAGTTTGCGTGCATGCATGCATTTTTGTATGTCTCTGCATAGGGGAACATGTATGTCTGCCTAAAACTTTTAGTAAAAGAATAAAAGAATGCAAATGCATTGAAAGAAAAAGGGGGTGGGGGTGGGATCAGACAGACATACAATTAGGCCACAGGCTTCTGCACTATAAACAAGTTTTTAGCAGCTGCTCACCCCCCCCCCCCACCCCCCCCCCCCCCCCCCCCCCCCCCCCCCCCCCCCCTGTTTATCTGTCAGTCATTGTCTGAAACGACAGACAGGCATACACACATACACACCTTCCACATTCCAGCAGAGGACCCTGGCTTGGGCAGCAAATACCTGGCATACTTTTCCAGCCGCCACACAACGGCTCCCGAGTTGGAGGACATCCTGATGAAGACGAAGGACTAGGAGGAGGAAACGGAGGACATCCTGATGAAGACGAAGGACTAGGAGGAGGAAACGGAGGAGATCCGAAGGACAACAACAACAACGAGGATGACGAGAACAAAAGGGAGGAGGAGGAGGAGGAGGAGGGATACTTCGAGGAGGATAAAGTTAAAGAATACGAGGAGGACAAAAACGACGAGGAGGAGAACGAGGAGGAGGGCGTGGAGGAGGGCGCAGCGGACGACGAGGAGGAGGAGGACAAAAAGAGGGAGGAGGAGGAGGAGGAGACAAAGTAAAAGGTATAAGGCCATGGCTGATTTTGTAGATCTAGTATAATTAGGCTTGTTCAGTCACCATGCATTTGCAACAGCTTCAGAATCAAAGCCTGTCTATTCTAATAAAAGCAAGAAAAGAATAAATCAAAGAAAAAAAAGAAATGGTTTTCGCCAGAAAACCCCCAAAAACTAAACAGAGAAAACCCCAGAAACTAAACAGAGAAAACCCCCAAACACAAAATCAAACAGAGAACTCCGATAGGGAGCGTCAACAAATTACGTCATCGCCCAACTCTAGAACACAGTCACATCTTGATGAAGAAGAGGATGAGGAGGAGGAGGAGGAAATGGAAGAGAACAAGGACAATGACGACGAGGAGGACGAAGACAAAAAGAGGAGAATACTTCGAGGAGGATAAGTCGAGGGGAAGACGAAAAGCCATGGGCGGGTAAGAAGCCCATGCCAATAGGAAATGAAGCAAATTTCAGGCATGGACGAGTGCTAAAAAGTCCCATGGGAGGGTAAGGAGCAGCCCATGGGAATTATCGTCATGCGAATAAGGGAAATTTGGGTGATAGAAGCAGTCAAATTTGCCCACAGGGGGCATGTGGGGAAGGGGGAGACGAATGGGGGGCAGAGGGGGGGCAGTATTTGATAAGTCTCATACTTGTTCATTTAAGAACAATCATATTAGCATCATAATTTTAAATATATATCAATGTAAATTATTGTATGAAAAAAATGGAGCCTTTGAATCCCCCCCCCCCTCTCTTACATCCCCCTCTATGTCTCTTTCCCTTTGCTTGCTGGTTTGCTCGAATTTGGGGTGGGGTGGTGGGTGGGGAGCAGGAAGACATGCCTGTCCCTCCTCTGAGCCGGGGGGGGGGGGGGGGGGGGGGGTGAGGGGCAGCCCTGCCCTGTTCCTACGCCACTGATACGTACACGCACACACACTTTAGTTTTTAAAAGTCACGCAACAGAAGCCTTCTGAGAAGGCAGCATGCTGCAGTCTAGATGATCATGATGTAGATCTAATCCAGAATGTATCTAGTCTCATTACTTTCGTCTTCTAAATCTTGACGCATCTTATGACATCAGATTATCTGTAGTTACTTGCATAATGACTTTCAATACAAAACCACTGCAAGCACATTGTCTACATACCTAATTGTTGCAAGTAAATCTTAAAACCAGTCTTGCCTGAAAAGTATCACATAATCACTGGATAAATTGTCGTCTGCTTTGATTTCAATAATAAGGTTGCGTGCGCATACGGAATCTTCCGGTGTCCAGTGCAAAAGGACCCGCCAGGTGAACAAAGCCTCCGTAAATTAGAAAAAAAAGTTAGCCTACTTTTTTTAATTAAAAAAAAGATTTTGTTACCAGTCTCCTTAAACAAATTGACTGCTATTGTATTTTTGGGGGATTTGTCAGAATCTTTGATCTTTGGCGGCTCCGTATCAGTGACGCCATAATGACCAAGCTATCACGTCTGTTAGGGGAAGACGGGGTAAAAAGCGCATGGGCGGGTAAGAAGCCCACCCCAATTATCTCATGAAATCAAGAAAATTTCAGTCAAATTTGCCCATGAGACGAATGCTAGACATTAACGCTCGTCTCATGGGCAAAATGAGGCTGAAATTTGCTTCATTTCATGAGATAATTGGGGTGGGCTTCTTACCCGCCCATGCGCTTTTTACCCCGTCTTCCCCTAGAACGATAGCATCACGGCTGCCAGAATGCGCTGAACCGTTTGCAGTGTGTGTGTGTGTGTGTGTGTGTGTGTGTGTGTGTGTGTGTGTGTGTGTGTGTGTGTGTGTGTGTGTGTGTGTGTGTGTGTGTGTGTGGTGTGAGGGGGGGGGGGGGGCGCTGTATGTGTTTGTTTAAATGTATGCGTTTACGTGTGTATGTGCACTACAGTTAACAGTGTGTGTGTGTGTGTGTGTGTGAGAGAGAGAGAGAGAGAGAGAGAGAGAGAGAGAGAGAGAGAGAGAGAGAGAGAGAGAGAGAGAGAGAGAGTGTGTGTGTGTGTGTTCATGTCCGCCTGTCTTTCTAATGTCTGCTCTGACAGCCGTTCATCTGAGAGCCGTGATTCTGACAGCCGTTCATCTGAGAGCCGTGATTCCGACAGTCGTAGTGCCCCGGTTATTTCTTGTAGAAGATAGACCTAGGTAAATAATGGAGGTTTAATTCGGTTGCGTGCCGTGCGGACGCGCACATGAACATACCTGCACGCACGCACGCTCGCATAAGCCTACACACGCATATAGGTCTACTCATACACACACGCACGCTCTCGAACACACTCACACACACAAGCATGGATTCAGACATTTTACACACACGTACACACACAGCCTAGAATACAGGAGAGAGAGAGAGAGAGAGAGAGAGAGAGAGAGAGAGAGAGAGAGAGAGAGGAGAGAGAGAGAGAGAGAGAGAGAGAGAGAGAGAGAGAGAGTGAGAGAGTTTTGTATGAAATGTTTTAATCTGAGAGAGAGAGAGGGGGGGGGGGGGAGAGAGAGAGAGAGAGAGAGAGAGAGAGAGAGAGAGAGAGAGAGAGTTGTATAAAATGTTTTAATCTGAGAGAGAGAGAGAGAGAGAGGGGGGGAGAGAGAGAGAGAGAGAGAGAGAGAGACAGAGAGAGAGAGAAAGAGAGAGAGAGAGTTTTGTATGAAATGTTTTAATCTGAGAGAGAGAGGGGGGAGGGGTGGGGGAGAAAGAGACAGAGAGAGAGAAATCCACTATTCAAATCCATCCGATCTGTCAAGAACTGTTAAAAGAAAATCACAAGCCATACGCCTAATTAACATAATTATCAAATTCAATATTTTATTTCTCACAACAGCACCGCAAGAAAAATAACAAAGCACACACATACACACACACACACACACACACACACACACACACACACACGCACGCACGCACGCACGCACGCACGCACGCACGCGCACACACACACACACACACACACAACATACACACACACACACACACAACATACAACACACACACACAACACACACACACACCACACACACGCACATGTTCACACACACACACATCACACACACTTTTTTTTTACACACACACACACACACACACACAACACACACACACACACACGACGTACATGTTCACACACATTTCTCTTCTCTTTTTTTTTATAGCAAGGAAAATGTGGGAGAA
>CM065706.1:29572136-29574636 GCA_017654935.2 Phymorhynchus buccinoides | reverse complement strand
TAAAACCATCAAAGGAATTGTTGACACAGAAGTAGTAAGTACATACCACGAAAGAAAAGAAAATAAAACAAAAAGCACAAGGTAAAGTTTCGTGACGAAGTAAATGCAGAGACCCCCCCAGGGTAAAAAGCCAATTATCTCATGAAATGAAGCAAATTGCAGTAACATTTTGCCCATGAGAACGAGTGAGTAATGTTGAGCGTTCGTCTCTGGACTGAAATTTACTTCATTTTATGAGATAATTGGCATGAGCTTCTTAACCGCCCATGGTTTGTCCACGTTTTTACCTATTGGCCACTGTAACTAGGGTTATTAACGCCCTTGACGCTGTCAAGAGTTGAGCCCTTGTTGGTCAGTGTGTGTATGTGTGAGGAAGTAAGAGAACGTTGCGTGCAGTCATCGTGTTTATTTTACTTTCTAACGATTCATTATGTGTTTGTTCATTTAATGTTCTTGTTATCAATGTAAAGCGAACTGAGCTCATGTGAGAAAGAGCGCTATATTATAAATTCCCATTATTATTATTATATGATTATTATTATTATTACTTGATTCTTAAAAGGGCCTTCAACTCTTGCAAAAAAGCAGGCATTAAGTGGCCTCAAGTAAGGGTTATTGGTGGCAGAGTTACTCCCTTGTTTGTGTCATAACGCAAGCTTCTTCCCCCACGAGACCAAGGGCATTGGCTCTCGCAAAAGGTTGTTCGGTGCAGTGGCCCATAGAATACGCTTGCAGCACAATAATTGCGAAGCTCAGATTTATAGATTTTTGCAGTTTTGAAAAGATAGTGAGCGGGAAAAAACCACACCACTTGTAAAAGGGTTCAGATCACCAAGCCCCCCTCCTCTTTTCGATTTCTCAGACCTTCGCCCGACATTCCCACCCCCCCCTCCTCCTTTCGATTTCTCGGCTCTCCCCACATCCACGCCCCCCCCCCCGCTCCTCCTTTCGTTTTGGGCTCTCTGGGGGGCTCTCCCGCCATTGTTCAGGAGCTTACCTTTCTTAGCAAATATTAAAGCTGTATTTTTTTTTCTTTGAGCTATTTATCTTTGGTCGAATAATTATTCGCATTAATAATAATAATAAAGGTATATTAGCCCTATGACATGCAAGTACACGCAATAGCCGCGGAGCATTTGTCACAGTCCTGATTCATTGCGTTCTTTCCGTCTTGCCTTTTATCTTCTACTATTATTGAATGCTTGTGTTGTAATTGTGTGAATGGATGAAAATTAACGTTAAATATAGCAAACGATAGAGGATGAAGTGCTCAATCTGCAGTAAGAAAGGTAAGACTGGAAAAAACAAACACAGGAAAGAACCGAGAAATGGAGGAGGGGGTGAGGATCTGCATCTTTTCCCCACCCGGACTTTTCCCCCAAGACTTTCCCCACCCGGACAATTCCCATTTAAGATTTTATTTTATTTGTTGCTTTTTTGTTTGCTTGTTTGTTTGTTGCTGGGCATTATGTCAAAAATAAATTGTGAATCGTATAACCTTTTCCCAATAGTGGTTATTGTTTTTGAAAGAAGACAGAAGCCCCTGTTTAGGGTTCTTTTCGCACGCGTTTACGAAAGAAAAAGAACAAAACATGGAAATAGTAGGTACAGGCAAGGTTTAAGCATTATGTAAGCATGCATGACGCGCACGCAAACACGCCACACACGCAACACACACACCACACACACCACAGAGACCACCCACACACATACACACACCAGGAAGACAGTACACACACACAACACACGTGCGTCGCAAGCCGTGCAACGCATGAATAGGAAGTATCTTGCGCGCGTGAGCAGCACACACCAAACACCACACACACACACAACACACACACCACCCACACACAACACACATACACACCGGATAGGACAGACACACACACACGTGGTACGCAAGCACGTGCACGCATGATAGGAAGTATTCGCGCGCGTGCGCACGCACACACACACCACACACCACACACACCACACACCACACACAATCACACCCACACCACACCACACCACACCACCACCAACCACACCCCACACACACACACACACACACACATACTCAACACACACTCTCACAACACTCTCACACACACCACACACACACAACACACACACACCACAACACACACACACACACACACTACAGACACAGACAGACAGGACACACAAAAAGGTATTGGTAATTAGGTATTAGGTCCGCTATGTCCAGAGGGCGTCTCTGTGAAATCGGTTTGCTCCCACCTGGAGAGCGCTCGCAGCCAGAGGGCGCCCACCAATTTTTGTTTTGTTTTGGTTGCATGCCGATTTATGTGTGACTGATGAGGAAGGAAAGGGGGGGGGGTGGGGAGTAAATTTCTGAGCCAAATGACAACTTTTTCGTTGCCACTGGGTTTTACGTCTGCTACGTGGCATGGGCCACACGGGACATCGGTTTATGTCTCATCCGAAAGACTCCTAAGTTAGGCCAGTAAGGAATAGTGACAATAATTGAGATGGAAAA
>CM065706.1:29529967-29571636 GCA_017654935.2 Phymorhynchus buccinoides | reverse complement strand
CAGCGCTGATAGCTTGATTTTAGCATGATTTTTATCACGCTATGTAAATGAAATTATTATTATTAATATTATTAAAATGATGGACAGAGACAGTTTGAGTCCGATAAGCCTTGTAAAATGATTATATTGCCTTTGAAAACAATATGGATTCACCATGCTGTTTTCAAGATTCCCCAAGAGAGACTTCCGGGATAGAACAACCAAGTTCAAATCGCTTGTGGTCAAATGTCTTTTGGGGGGAATTTTTTTTTCAATGCCTCCCGGAAACACTGATAGTGGCCGCCAATTTCACCTTATCTGTATCCCGTAACAACCAACAGCGGCCGATAACCACTAGGTCTGTTACTTTCACTTTCGCCCTACCCACAATGCAATTTAATAACTTGTATTTTCCGGTTCAGGAAACTTTCACGTCTTTACAGCATTGAGTAGCACATGGTAGTTTGTTTGTAAGAATTGTTTCCAAAGTTTGATGTGCAGAGTTCTTTCCCTTGGCCTGGGAACTGCAAAATAGGCTTGCGTCAGAGTGTGCGGGAGGCATTGCGGTGATTGGGTTAAAAACTGAAGTTCAGTTTTTCTGGTAAAAAATTTTGGTAAAGGTCAAGATGTGCCACCCCCCCTTACCTATCTCGGTTAATTGTATTGTTTTTTTTTTTTTTTTTTTTTTTTTTTTCACTTTTTTTTTTTTTTTTTTTTTTTTTTTTTTCTTTTTTTTTTTTTCCGTTATTGCCTTTCTTACCATACATAAAGCTGTATTTTAGGAACATTTTTAGCTAATAACCTTTTTGGAATACTAACCCTATCCCTAACCCTAGCCCTAACCCTAACCCCCACCGTATAAGACGGAAAAACGCAACGAACCACAACTGTGACAAATCGCGGTGTACTGCAGTACATAGTGGGGGGTAGGGTTAGGTTTAGGGCTAGGGTTAGGGGTTAGGTTTAGTATTCCAAAAAGATAATTTGCTAAAAATGTTCCTAAAATACAGCTTTATGTATGGTAAGAAAGGCAAAAACGGAAAAATACAATTAACCGAGAAATGCATGGGGGTGGCACATCTTTACCTTTACTCCCAAATTTTTTTTAACTGAAATCAGTGTAAAACTGAAAGAGTTGCACCCGTGAATCTAGTTTTCTGTCAGCGACATGGAGACAGGTAACTCACGTGATCCTCGAACTCTTCAATCTCCTCCTTCAGGTCCTCAACGCCGATCTTCTCATCCTCCACCGTGCACATGATGGTCAGCTTCTTGATGCCGTAGGCCAGCTCAACCAGTCTACCTGAAATCGTGACAATAATGTGTTCATAATAATAATCACGCCAATCTTCTCATCCTCCACCGTGCACATGATGGTCAGCTTCTTGATGCCGTAGGCCAGCTCAACCAGTCTACCTGAAATCGTGACAATAATGTGTTCATAATAATAATCACGCCAATCTTCTCATCCTCCACCGTGCACATGACACATGATGGTCAGCTTCTTGATGCCGTAGGCCAGCTCAACCAGTCTACCTGAAATCGTGACAATAATGTGTTCATAATAATAATGTGTTCATAACAATAATCACGCCAATCTTCTCATCCTCCACCGTGCACATGACACATGATGGTCAGCTTCTTGATGCCGTAGGCCAGCTCAACCAGTCTACCTGAAATCGTGACAATAATGTGTTCATAATAATAATGTGTTCATAACAATAATCATGCCAATCTTCTCATCCTCCACCGTGCACATGACACATGATGGTCAGCTTCTTGATGCCGTAGGCCAGCTCAACCAGTCTACCTGAAATCGTGACAATAATGTGTTCATAATAATAATGTGTTCATAACAATAATCATGCCAATCTTCTCATCCTCCACCGTGCACATGACACATGATGGTCAGCTTCTTGATGCCGTAGGCCAGCTCAACCAGTCTACCTGAAATCGTGACAATAATGTGTTCATAATAATAATGTGTTCATAACAATAATCATGCCAATCTTCTCATCCTCCACCGTGCACATGACACATGATGGTCAGCTTCTTGATGCCGTAGGCCAGCTCAACCAGTTTACCTGAAATCATGACAATAATGTGTTCATAATAATAATGCCCCCCCTCCCAAGGGGATACCGGGGGGTCTTTTGTATAAATAGTTCCCCCCACCTTCTGGAAGTTCTTTGCCCCACATGGCCGAAAGGCCAAAGAGGGCGTAAAACCTTTATTTCCTGGAAGTTCTGTGCTTGTAACTTCCTCTAATCTGTCGGGGGGGGGGGGGGGGGGGGGGGGGGCGGCACACTTGGAAAACCTAGCTATCAATTTGGCCATACCAGGCAGCAGGATTTCTCCCTGCTCTTACCGACTTTCAACTGCCGTGGGACTTTTACGTCTGTAAAGCGCACGGGTCAGAGGACTCGACGTTCACTTCGATTTTCCTGTCAAACTAGAAAGAAAAAGCGAGGCCGGGAATTCGAACCCGGGTCACTCACGCTGCAGTCACGCATTACATCTGGCAGGCGAACGTCTTAACGACTCTTGCCACCTTTCTTCCTCCATCAAGGCCCCAGACTGTAGAGGGACAACACTGAAATCAGTTCCCAACATCACAAAAAAGGCTTAATATAGTAAGAAATCACTTTAAAATACTACTTAACATAAAAGAAACTTTTATCTCATGTCAGTTTTAAATTCATCTTCCTCAGTTCCTGACGAAGAGATTAAATAAAATCTCTAAAGCTTGAAACCATTGGTGTTTTGTGGTAATTTTGAAGTCATTAACATAAAAGATCACACTCAATAAGAAGGCAAAACCTCTGACAGTAGAAGCCAATCCTCTGTCAGAAATGCCTCTGACAGACCAGTGTACCCCCCCTACACAAGTCTTGAGTAGTCTGGGTAGCTGAAATGAATAGTTTGGGTGCAAAATGTGTAGTTTGCAGGGATGTGAGAGGGCCCCAAACAAAAACGTGTAGCCGATGGTATCGTCAAAGTACTTAAACAAAACTTTCTTCTTCTTCTTCGCCTTAGGCAGCCAACTTCAACACGCTGAAGATTCTGCTGCACTTTAGGGGGGCAGTACGAAAAAAGAAAGAAAATAAGTTCAGCAAAGATAGGGTAGATAGTGAGATAGGATGAAATATTATTATGGGGGAAAGATAGAGCCAAAATAGTCAGGAATAATTGAAGTATTTGATACTCCGTTTGCTGTATGTAAAGGATAATAATTTTAACTTTGACTCGCATCCTTTGTTGATCTCTTTCCTCACATCTATGGTGTGATAAATAATGTTCATGGTTGACGATGAAACAGTCACTCAATAGCTTTGAAAACATCCAAATCCTCCTTCGAAATCATAGCCGAACGCATAAAAATGACGCAAAGAAAGTCTACCGAACTCGACAATCTGCACAATCGTCTCTCTCTCTACTTTTTTTTTGTTAGTAGAATAGAAAAAGCGCATTTACACGTATCTCTCACATCCCTGAGTTTGCTTCATCAAACAATGTTCACTGAAAATGAGTAATTAGAGCATTATTTTTAATTTTGAAGAGTAGTAGAGGTCCAAATTGAGTACAATACTACTCGAAAAGAGTAGAGTAAACAGGTCCGCTCTGATCCTCCGACAATTCTGAAGCCTGATACACAAGCAGGAAACACGTGCACACGCGCATTCTTACCCGCCCCCCATCTCAGACCGTCCTTCTCAATGGCGCGGACCAGTCGTTCCACTTCCTTCATGTCGGTCTCATCGTCCCACGGCTTGACGTCAAACACCACGGAAGATTTGGCGATGACTGTCGGCTCTGTAACACAAAAATCAGCGTCATTTACATTTAGCAGACAGCAGGGTTTTCATTTTGAAATGAAACAACAGATAAAAGAGTAAAAACAACAGATTAGAACACTTTCGGTCTAAGCTTAGTCACACGGGAAACACATCAGTACACACGAAACTTTGAGGCTCCAACAAAAACAACCGATTCAAAGCCGATTTTAAACGATGTTCTCGATCGGCAATCGGCCTGAGACAGTGCTAATTCTCAGACCTGTTTACCCTGAAATTGGGCTTCGTGTATTCGAAATCCAAAATAAGTGTATTTTTCACAAAATAGGAGTACAGGTGAAACCTCCCTTATAAGACCTCCGGTTATAAGACTCCCTCCCACATAAGACCTACTTCTCTAAGACATTGCCCTTCTTTGTAAGTATTAAATTACCTCCCTTATAAGACCTCATTTTGGATGAAATTCTGAAGGTCTTATAAGGGAGGTTCCACTGTAATCCAATTAAGAATTTTTTTAAAATGGAAACATGCATATAACAACTTATAGAAACACTGTGTCAAAAGCATCATCCATTTCAATTTATTAAAAGAAACACACACACACACAGATTTCCCGAATCGGGCAATAATCAGAAATGATAGATTTTTTTGTTCACCATTTCATATTGTCATGGGTGTTCCTGGGAAATTAAAACAATCCTGCAATGGGGCGGCCCCGGTGGAGTGCAGGAGCAGCACACACACACACATTTACTGCTCTTTTTTTCACCCCTCTAGACTAGTACAAGTGCTACATTCCTTTGAATATAGCAAATGCTTATATAGGCCCTTTTTATTGTACAAGTGTGTGTGTGTGTGTGTAAGAAAATAGTTGCTTCTCAAATTCTCATAATCCGGCTCTAGGCAATTTAAAAATCCTGCAATTCAGGACATCCTGCAAGAAGGAGCATCCATGTATTTTGTCCCATGTACCATATTTATCATATTTTTGTCAAGTATGTGTACAAACTATGGTGAAATCTTATGGGTAAACAGGTCTGAATTCTATGTCCAAAATCAGGGGCCCAGAACTATGTGCAAAATGTGTCTAGGTTTTTTCAAGGGGGTCACGTGGATGTTTGAGTAGAGTTGGAAATTGTCGATTTTAGCACCGTTTTTTCCGGACTACAAAGCGTACCGTTGTCTAAACCTCACCCCCTGAATTTTATTAAAATTCTTGGAGAAAAAACCAACGATAAAGCCGCATTCAGTGTCTAGGCCGCAAGAGACTGGAGAAAGAAAAAGAAACCTGAGAAGACGATGAGCTCGTGATCGAAAGCCACGGCAACTTCCGACGGCCCGTGTTGCACTCGCACACAAACTACACATAACAGTACAGACCTAATCTTCGCCATAACGGACCTACTAAATACTGGATTCTGCACAACGACACAACACAACACAAAACATGACAAAGTAACGCACTGGCAGTTCATTTTCAGTCACAGTTTGCACACACAAATATTTTACTGCGCATACAACTCCGCTGACAAAATTGTTAATTTTAGTACGTCTGTGGTGAAAAGCAACTGGGAATTAGTACGGGGTGAAAGAGTTAATGAGATCAAAGGAAAACACACAAATAAAGTTATATTAATTTAACTCACTCAAGTCGTTCCACCCATATATGTGACAGAGTATAGGAAAACCAGGCTAAAGTCGGAAATTATCACTTTTGACGTTTTTATATAATCTGAAAGTTTAAATTCTACAGACTGAAAAGCAAAAAACAGAATTGATCTATCTGGCATAGTCTTTTTTCTATAATTTTGTTAAAGTTGACAAAATACACTGAATCAAGTATAACTAAGCTACCTGTTTTTGTGCATTGCTAAGAATGTCTCTCAGCGACTTTAGCCGGGTTTTCCCATACTCTGTCACATATGTGCGAAATTGATACAAAGCTGTCAGTTTGATGAATTTGCTTCAAGGGGAGTAAATCTGTGTGCACACCATACTTTGGTCATGCTTAAACTCACTTCGCTCCCTTAGATCACATTTTTGCCTCTTACTTTGCGTTCATAGTGGTTTGTAGGGAAATCAATGGCTGTAGAGTTTTTCTATATAAAGTCTATAAATAAAGTCTGATCTACCACTTCCCTACTCTAAACCTGAAGTAAAAACCTGTAATCTTCTTTCATTTGTCTTTTTGTTTATGTCCGTTTTGTTTGCGTGCATGGCTGGAGTGATTTGTTAAGTTTTTGAATAGTTCAAAATCATTGCGATGCGAATGAGTTAATGCACTCACTCTTCTCTTTCTTGGCTTTGTACTGGGCTATGGCTGCCTGCTTCTTGGCCTCCTTCTCCTTCTCTGCCTGAAAAAATAAACGTAAGACACGTGATATCTTTCTGTCTGTCACTTCCTCCCTCCTTCCCTCCCTCTCTCTTTCTCTGCAAACAACGCCAAAACAGTTGCCATCAAAATCAACGCACTCTCCAGGTGGGAGCAACCTGAATTTCACAGACGTCTCTGTGACTATAAAGTACGAAATAATCTTTTCACCCTCTTAGCCCTGTTTATTTTACTTCCTAATCTTCATTATCAGAAAGGTGGCAGAGTGGTTAAGACGTTCGCCTGCCAAATGTAATGCGTGACTGCAACGTGAGCAACACGGGTTCGAATCCCGGCCTCGCCCTTTCTTTCTAGTTCGACAGGAAAATCGAACTGAACGTCGAGTCCTTCGGATGGGGACTTAAAGCTAGTCTGACCCGTGCGCTTTACGCACATAAAAATCCCACGGCAGTTGAAAGTCGGTAAGAGCAGGGAGAAATCCCGCTGCCTGGTATGGCCAAATTGATAGCTAGGTTTCCCAATTCTGCCCCCCCCCCCCCCCCCCCCCAAATTTTTTTGGGGGGGTAATTGGGTAGGCGCTGCACTTGCGGTGACGCGCTCTCTGGTGGAGAGCAGCCGGAATTTCACAGAAATAAGTCTCTGTAACTTGAATATACCAAATACCAAAAATCATCATCACTATTACTACCTTTGACTATGTTTAGAACACTACCTCGCGATCATCGTCTTCGTCAACATCATCATTGCCACTAGCACATCATTGAAATGTAACAGTGTATAAACAAACTACACCATCATATTTCTCCAAACGGGAAAAAAACATCACCACTGTTGTACCCATCACCCTTGCTGCGCTACCATCATTATCACCGTCAACTCCCACACATATCAAAATCATTCTCGTCATCATCATTGTATTTTCAACAGACAACGTCATCATCATGTCATAGTTCATACTCATCATCATGCTCCATATACTTCTTCATCGATATTCTCATCTCCAAATACCTCAACGTTATCATTATCATCATTGTTGTTTACCATCATCATCTCCAAACAGATCATACCCATCATCATCACCACGTTTAACATACTACCTCTTCATCAACATCGTCATCTCCAAACAGCTCAAAATCATCATCACCACCACGTTTAACACACTACCTCTTCATCATCATCATCTCCAAACAGATCATAATCATCACCACGTTTAACACACTACCTCTTCATCATCGTCATCTCCAAACAGATCATAATCATCATCATCACCTCTTCATCATCGTCATCTCCAAACAGATCATAATCATCACCACGTTTAACACACTACCTCTTCATCATCGTCATCTCCAAACAGCTCAAAATCATCATCATCACCACGTTTAACACACTACCTCTTCATCATCGTCATCTCCAAACAGCTCAAAATCATCATCATCACCACGTTTAACACACTACCTCTTCATCATCGTCATCTCCAAACAGATCATAATCATCATCATCACCACGTTTAACACACTACCTCTTCATCATCATCGTCATCTCCAAACAGATCATCATCATCACATTTAACACACTACCTCTTCATCATCATCATCTCCAAACAGCTCAAAGTCATCATCATCACCACGTTTAACACACTACCTCTTCATCATCATCGTCATCTCCAAACAGATCATCATCATCACCACGTTTAACACACTACCTCTTCATCATCGTCATCTCTAAACAGATCATAATCATCACCACGTTTAACACACTACCTCTTCATCATCATCATCTCCAAACAGCTCAAAGTCATCATCATCATCGTCGTCATCATCATCAGCCGGAGCAGGTTTGGCAGCAGCCGGAGCAGTAGTCGAAGCGTCTCCCTTCCCTCCTTTCTCCAGGGCGGAGACTCTGCTCTCCAGCTTCTGCACCAACAGCTGCAGGTCCTTGGTGGCTAGAGACACAACAGGTGTGCAGGAATTAACAATGTCTCAATGTTGGTACAGTGGAACCTCCCTTATAAGACCTATTATTATAGACTCCCTCCCACATAAGACCTACTTCTCTGAGACGTTGCCCTTCTTTGTAAGTATTAAAATTACCTCCCTTATAAGACCCCTCCCTTATAAGACCTCTTTTTGGATGATTTTTGAAGGTCTTATAAGGGAGGTTCCACTGTACTTCATCAAATTTTGGTCATTCACTCATTTGTCAGATTAATGAATTGGCCAATTTTGAAAGATCATTTTGAAGAGAAGCGAACAAACGTCCCAAGACTGCTTGCTCGGGTTCTTTGCGTGCTACAGATTGTACAGAGTATCAGGGACTGAAACATAGGTGAAAGTAAAACGTTCTCTCAACCCTGAAATGACATGTATCAGTGTTCTCTGAATCTTCCCAATCCTGAAGTGGTGACCACATTAAAAATAAAAATATATATAACATTAAAAAAAATTTTATTGATTATTCTCATGTGTTCTTAGTTTTGTTCCGACTCAAATATTCTGATGTATGTGTGTGTGTGTATGAAGGATGGGTAGGGGTGGTGTTATAATTGCATGTCTACCTTGTTTTAGCCCTTTCAACGCCAGCCATTTTTCAGCCAAAATATACCATTAAACTTAACTGGATATTGAACACAAAAAATCTGCAATATTGGGAATTCCTCTGTGACATGTATAACATTAGGCCTATCCTTACCTCCCAAAATTAAGAAAATAGAGTTTTCGGATGACAGGCCTAGTATTGATGCCTTTTAACTTTAGTGACATATAAACCACTGCGGTGAAAGGGTTAAAAAAAATATATATATATATTATTGTGGACTTTCAATCTGGTGCAAAGTGGACAACCTTTCTCTTGGAGAAGGTTTTCTAGCTCAGTTTGAATGTTCACTGTGGACATTCTTTGCAGGCCGATATGCAGACTGAAGAGTCTTTCTCAAAGACGAAACAGCTGTCTTTGCATAGGCATTGTCTATCTCCCCCATTGGGAGAAAAAGTAAATCAGCACATTATTTTATTTTATTCTTTTCAAAACACAGAACAAATGGTAAAGTTAAAATTAAATTGATTGAGTTTCTCTCTTAGTCTTAGGTTCACAAACTTATACACTGGACACAAACAAAGTTTTATTAAAGCAAACTATATATATAAGAGGAAAGTTTAATGGTGTGGTGGTTTTTTCTTCTTCAATTCTTGTACGTTTATATATATATATATAGCATGAAAGAAAAATCTCAGTGAATAGCCAGCTCCGTACCCCTACTCTGAAGGACTGAAAAGTTAGTGCATTTGAAATGCAGAATAGTTTGCTTTGATAAAGCTTTTCTGTGTCCAATGTCTTTATTTGTGAACCTCAGAAACAAAACCAGTTAACTTTGAGTAATGTTCACTTTGAGTAATGTGTTTTGTTTGTTTGTTTTTTGAACACGGAACATTACTCAAAGTTAACGTTAACTGGTTTTGTTTCTGAGGTTCACAAATAAAGACATTGGACACAGAAAAGCTTTATCAAAGCAAACTATATATATATATATATATATATATATTATTATTCTGATGTGCTCTTAGTTTTGTTCCGACTCCGAGTCAAATATTCTGATGTGTGTGTGTGTCTGTATAAAGGATGGGTAGGGGTGGTGTTAGAACTGCATGACTATCTTGGTTTAATCTGCCATCAATGTTGGCAGAAATGTTTCCGCGGATCCAGACGACAAGATGGACAATTCTGATGACTCTTTTTTATCCGTGTTTTTTTCCTCCGGATATTATCCTGATTTCATGAGCGCTCCTGAACTACCTTCACCCACGTTGCAACATTGTGGTTGTATTTGAGGCGTGGTGGCTGTACATTGGAAGCAGTGTTCCCCCGTGGGGATACAGGGGGGGGGGGGGGGGGGGGGGGGGGGGGGGGGGGGGGGGGGGGGGGGGGGGGGTTCTTTCGTAAAAATAGTTCCCCACACCTTCTGGAAGTTCTGTGCTTGTAACTTCCTCTAATCTGCCACTCTCTTTGACTCTGCTTTTTTCCTTTCCTTTCTATCAACTACTATCTTTCTGACTTATTGGCCCCATTCTCCTGCCTTTAAAAAAAAAAAAAATCCCATTTTTCTCCTTTCAGCTCCTCCAAAATCGGAATGTGTCGGCTGTACGCAGCGGGGAGACCAGTGAAGACTGAAAACCGGACACATATGCAGCGGGGGAGACCAGTGAAGACTGAAAACCAACCCGGACACATATATTATGTACCTTACCCATTATGGCCATATGGACTGGGAACGCAGAAGAAGAAGAAGGAAGCAGTGTTTCCCATAAAGGGTAACATAACAATCGGTGATCGCGCTTACTGGTAATTATCAATAAAATACTGATTGCAAAACCAGAATACTGAAGAACAAAATTGACCTGTCAGTCCCAGGGACTGATACATTTTTGCTAGGACTGATAAATCGTTTTAACAGAGGCTTTCATAATGTGGTTTTCACTGGTTTGGGGTTTCCTGGGACTGGTTTTGATACCAGTTGTTGGGGGGCATTGTCGCCGATGGGACTGGTTTTCAAAATTCCTCACTGTACATTGTTCCAAGGGATCTGTAGGTAAAGTTTTGAGGATAATTCAGAATCAAGCCTCCTAATGGTGAAAAAGAAAAAGACAAAAAATCACAAGACTCCAAATAAACGCTCCGTCTTTCATTATCCTTAGAAACTGATGTAAAAAAAACGGTGCATTATTTGGCATAATGTCGAGAAATTATTTTAACCCTTTCACTGCCAATGTCGCATTTATGCACCACAATGGTTTAACACCTATGTCAATAAAAGGCATCAAATCAGGGACTGTTATTCGAAGATCCATATTTTTTTCATTTTGGGAGGTAAGGATAGGCCTAATGTTATACATGTCACAGAGGAATTCCCAATATTGCAGATTTTTTTTTTCTCTACCCAGTTAAGTTTAATGGTATTTTTTGGGCGGAAAAAAAAATGTTGGCGGCGAAAGGGTTAACTGAAAAGCGGGGATCTGATGGCAAAGCCCCCTGCAGATGCTGAAGATTTTATTTGTTGTAATCTAAGCCTAAGAACAGCATTAAATATAGAACTGATTAATAAAGTTCATTCACTCATAAAAAGTATCTCTATGCTCCCTTGAAAAAAAAAACCTGGAACAGACTGCAATGTCACTGGAACATACAACAAACAACTACACGACAAGTGTAAAGTGACGTTATTTTATTCACAAGAGACAAAAAACAAAACTACTGGATATTTCGGCGAATGCGCCTTTATCGACATAGACAAACAAGAAAACAACAAACAGCAAAATATAGCAAAAGGAGCAAAAAGCAGGCAACAGAAGGAGCAAAAAAAAAACCAAGATCAAAATCAAAAAACAATACTTCCTCTGTAAAGTCCAATGCGTAAATTTACGTCAGGGGCAACAACAACAACAACAACAACACAACGGATGGAGTTTGAGAGAGTGAGAGAGAAAGAGTGTGCAATATGGAAAAAGAAATGAATAAAGATGATAAGAAAAAAAAGAGAAAAAGAAAAGATTTGAGTGGTCATTCTTTTTTCTTTTTTTTAAAACTATACTGTCTTTTTTATCTCAAAAAATAAAAATGACCTCTGGCTCTATCACCATCAAAACGGCCCCCTCCCCCCCCCCCCCCCCCCAATAAAATGATGACATTATCAGGTGTGGAGGATACAGTGAAACCCGTTTAGTACGAATTCCAGGGGAGAGGGCCAATTTACTCGTTGTAAGCATTGCTCGTTCAAACCATTTTATCGATTTTGGCAACCCTGACGAACCTATCAATCGCTCCTCACATCTACTGTGATGTGCGTGTTGGTAAAGTGTGAAAAAGACAGAAAAACGGAAACAACACACTTACCCAACAAAGCATGGTTGTAAGCCCAGTATCCAGTATCTATAGGGTTTTTAATGCCGATTACAAACACTTTAAAACAGTTTATTAACACAAGATACCATCAAAAACATAAAATCCACACACGCGCTTTAACTAGTTTAAGAGAAAGTTTAAATTTCCCGGAAGTCAGAAGATCAGAGCGCAAAGAGTGAATCCATTGTCGTCTGCTTGCGCTGCAGACACCCAATTTGTTATATCGGCCAATCAGAATGCCCCTTACATATCGAGGGGTCAGTCAAGATGGCGATGTTGTTTGTCAGTGTGTACTCGTTCTAGGTGGGGGGGGTGGTTGTGGTCAGGTTGTTGTGCAAGAAAGCTTGACTTTGGGATGGCGGTGTGGTTGTAAGTGTGCGTTCTCGTTCTAACCGCGTACTTTTTGCATAAAAGCTTGACTTTGGGAGTCAATAAATTGTACGTTATATGCAAGTTGCTCATTGTAGCGAGCTTGTTGTATGCAGAATTATTTAACAAGGAAAAAAGAAGGCTTGTGGTCAGGAATTTTGAAACCACTCGTTAAACACGGGCTCTCTTTTAAGCCGTACTTGTACTAAATGGGTTTCCCTGTATTGTAGATTTTATCATTTTCATTTGTAATGAAGTACTAAAAAAATGTATTCAAACTACCCCTATAGCATCAAAAACATACACGCACATGTCCGTGCACACACACACACACACACACACGCTCATATACGGTGATACTCAACCACTCAACCCCAATCAAACCATTAAAATAATCCATTCTTGAATGTATGTTGATTTGTTAGTGAGCAACTCGCTACCACTTTTGTTGTGAACTGTGTGGGTGGTTGTCATAATAATAAGCAGGTCTGGGTCATCCATTTTTTGAGGATGAACTTGGGTCTGTAATTGTTGTGGCAACTACTTCCACTTTGCAGGCGGAATTCGGTGCCATAAAAAAATTTGGTAAAAAAGGGAGTTAATATACGAGAAGTTCCCTTCCCCTTATTCAATTCAACATTAAAATAATCCTTGTTGTGCTTGATGAAGGTGGACTTACTTTTCCTCAGACTCCTTGTTCTCCTTTTCCAGGTTGTCGATTCGGTTCTGCAGCTGGGAGTTGTTGCCCCCTGCTCCTCCCCCTTGGTTTCCCCTGCACAAAGAACAGGAATGGTTCGGAAATAATTAAGGGGAATAATTTCATGGTGCGGGGGCTCACCAGGGACCCCCATGAAGCACAATAATTGTAGAGGACCCTCTAAAAGAATGTGCAAGGAGTCCCAGGGATACACTAGATAAAAATTCTTTTCAGCATTCACAATGCAACTGGGACCCTCTATCAATCATCTGGACCCTCTATGCTGTAAGTGAAGGTGTCCCTGGGACCTTTTGTTTTGCGGGCGGGACGATTGGGAGCCATGTGTGTGTGGGAGTGGATCTTGCCTAATTCAATCGGTCAAAACAGGGGAAGTTAAGTTACTCTACCATCAGGTAGATCCCCATCTCTCGCCTCGTGTGTTTGAGTAGACATACGTCACTTAGAACACTGTGCGTCATTCTAAAACTGATGTCATTTAATATTTTTACGTCACACTTTGCAAGTTCTATCAGTTTGTGGATACTGGCCACCCCTAATTTTTCTTTTTTAAAAATATGCTTGCAAGTCGCTGACTCGCATCCTGCGGTTTCAAGCTTCGCCGCCATGCCGCCATTGTTGCTATGGTTTTGATCGAGTAAGTCGAGGTAATCAACTCTTTTCATGAAGTGCTCTCCCCATTTTTTTTCCCAAAAATCGTCTATTACCGTATTTACGTATCACATGCCAGTCGGTCGTCTCCGCTATGACTGCCAGATAGCAGGAAGGAGCAGCTGCTGTTCTTGGATGGCTGGGCTAGGAATTTGTGTTCATAGCGGACATGCTGACATGGACACCCCACCCCCCGCGCTTTCCCCCCCCTCCCTCCCTCCCCCCAAGTCAAAAGGATTTGGGGAAGGGTCTCTGAAGGCCAACCAATCCCTTTGGCTCCCAAAAAACCCAAAGAATTATACATTGTTTTCAATTCCCTTGCACACCTTTTGTACACCATTGCTATTTTTTTAATCGTTAGATTGTGCCCCATCTTCAATTCCCCTTTTAGTTTAAACATGACCCCCCCCCCCCCCCTTGGTAGTTTGTGAATTCACAAAGATAATTTTCTTTTCCAAACAGCCGCTGATTCCAGTGGTCGGTACTCCTATGAATCATAGTACTACTAGTAGTAGTAGTAGTAGTAGTAATAGTGGTAGCAGTGAATGAACAAGAAAACGATAATTTCCTATTGCCCTTTTTATTTTCTTATGCAATGTTGGCTTAAATTAAAATGTACTTGTGACGCTAACAGAACTAAACTAGGATGACACATATACATGACTACGAAAAAAATTTAATCAGGAAGTAGACATCTTGATCTTACAGTGACTTATGAATGAAGAAATGAACTATCAACAACAACAAAATTAAACAGATGCAGCCAGCGATGGAGGCACGTACCTTGAATGTCCTGTGGTTATTAAGTATCAGCTGAGACAGAAAACCCAACACTGGGGGTGGTTAGTTCCTAACTCACACCCAACACACACACACACACACGCATCACACACACACAGATACAGACACACACAAACAAACAGTTCTAGCTCACACACAGTCTCTCTCTCTCTCGGTCATCTCTCTCAGTCTTATCTCTCTCTCCTCTCTCTACTCGTCGGTCTCTCTCTCTCACCTCTTACACACACACACACACACACACACACACACACAGTCACACACTTGCACACACACACACACAGAATGTACACGCATACACACATGATGCACACTTGCACACGCACATACACACTCAGAGTAACAGACAGTCACGCATACACATACATGCATATGCTTGCACACATGTGTGTATGCAAATCACACATACACACACCAATCAATCCTTAAAATGAATAAATAATACAACATCTACTCACATCAAAACAACATTTAGTATAAAAACAACATTCAAAAACCTAAACCTCATCTAAATCACACTCCAAACAACACAGAAGAAACAACAAGTTCCCGATACTCCACAACATACACACTCAAAAACCCACATTGATTGAATTCTTAATACAGTGGAACCTCCCTTATATGACTTTAAAAAATCATCCAAAATGAGATCATCTTATAAGGGAGGTAATTTTAATAAATACAAAGAAGGGCAATGTCCCAGAGAAATAGGTCTTAAGTGGGAGGGAGTATTATAATTGGTGAGGTCTAATAAGGGAGCTTCCATTGTACAAACATTAACTCACTCGGGGACGAATGAGCCGGATTTGGCTCATGGCTCGCACAACCGTTTATGACGAATGGCCCGGATCCGGCTCATAAGAGTTTTCAAGAGGTTTTTGATTTCTGGTGTGTAACCAACTTTCCAGTGCCAAGTCGTAACCTACTTTCAGTTTGCTTTGACCTTGCCTCTCTTGAAATCAACCAATCATTGCAGATTTTACATTCAGCTTTGGTTGTAGATTGGAATGTGAATTTGTTCAAAGATTGGAATGTGAAATTTTCCTTCTTTTCTATGTGTTAGCTGTTTTCGTCAATAGGAGACAAACGACGAAGGTATGGAATCTGAAATTTTACGATCGTTTAGTGCATGGTGTTGCTAATCTTTTCTGAAAATATTGATGCCTAACTCTTCATTATTTGGTTTTGTGGTGATGCGTTTTACAACCTAGTCGAAATGCCCAGTCCCCACACAAGGGGAAATAAGAGAGCCAGACCCGAGTGAGTTAAAAAACATGCTAGTATCACAACTTTCAACACCGAACCACATCTAAATCACACTCCAAACAAACATGAAAGAAACTCAGTTCCTGATACTCTCACAACACACACAATCAATCTTTTTTTAATAATAATACTGTAAATTTAAGACGCACTTACCTCATGACAAAGCCTGGAGCTCAAGGCGTTTACAATAACAAATAGTTAATAGTTAAAAGCCCCCCTAAAAGCCCTTCATATAAAAAAAAATAAAATATTTACATGTGGCACTGGGAATATCATAAATCGACACTTTCATGTTTGTTTGGAGTGTGATTTAGATGTGGTTCGGTGTTGAACGTTGTTGTGATACTAAATGTTGTTTTAACTCACTCGGGTCTGGCTGAATTATTTCCCCTTGTTCTCTGGGGACTGGGCATTTGACTAGGTTCGTAAAATAATCACCAAAACCAAGTTATGAAGAGTTAGGCATCAATATTTTCAGAAAAAATTAGCAACACCATGCACTAAACGATCGTAAAATATTTCAGATTCCATACCTTCGTCGTTTGTCTCCTGTTGACGAAAACAGCTAACACATAGAAAGAAGGAAAAATTCACATTCCGATCTTTGACCAACTTGATGTCTAAAACCAAAGCTGAATGTAAACTTCTGCAATGATTGGTGTGATTTCAAGAGAGGCAAGGTCAAAGCAAACTGAAAGTAGGTTATGACGTTCGCACTTGAAAGCTGGTTACACACCAGAAATCGAAACCTCTTGAAAACTCTTATGAGCCGGATCCGGTGCCATTCGTCCTAAACGGTTGTGCGTGGCCATGAGCCGGCTCCGGGTCATTCGTCCCGAGTGAGTTAATGTTGTACAATGAACCTCCCTTATTAGACCTCCCATTATAAAACTCCCCTCCCACATAAGACCTACTTCTCTGAGACATTGCCCTGTTTTGTAAGTATTAAAATTACCTCCCTTATAAGACCTCAGAGAGGATGATTTTTAAAGTCTTATAGAGGGAGGTTCCACTGTTTTAAGAATTCAATTTCAATGTGGTTTTTGAGTGTGTATGTTGTGGAGTATCGGGAACTTGTTGTTTCTTCTGTGTTGTTTGGAGTGTGATTTAGAACTAGTTCCCCACCTTTAGGTTTTTGAATGTAACTGTTTTTATACTAAACTTGTTTTGATGTGAGTAGATGTTGTATTATTTATTCATTTTAAGGACTGATTGGTGTGTGTATGTGTGATTTGCATAAACACATGTGTGCATAGCATATGCATGAGCTGTGTATGCGTGACTGTCTGTTACTCTGAGTGTGTATGTGCGTGTGCAAACTGTGCATCATGTGTGTATGCGTGTACATTCTGTGTGTATGTGTCTGCAAGTGTGTGACTGTGTGTGTGTGTGTGTGTGTGTGTGTGTGTTGTGTAGAGAGAGAGAGAGAGAGAGAGAGAGAGATAGAGTGTTGAGAGAGAGAGTGAGAGAGAGAGAGACTGTGAGTGAGCTAGACTGAGTGTGATGTGTGTCCTGTATCTGTGTGTGTGTGTGATGTGTGGTGTTGTGTGTGTGTGAGGTGTGTGTTTATGAACATAACAGACCCCCAGTTTGTTTCCTGTCTCAGCTGATACTTAATACCACAGGACATTCAAGGTACGTACCTCCATCGCTGGCTGCATCTGTTTAATTTTGTTGTTGTTGATAGTTCATTTCATACATTCATAAGTCACTGTAAGATCAAGATGTCTACTTCCTGATTAAACATTTTTTCGTAGTCATGTATATGTGTCATCCTATGTTAGTTCTGTTAGCGTCACAAGTACATTTTGTCTTTAAGCCAACATTGCATAAGAAAATAAAAAGGGCAATAGGAAATTATCGTTTTCTTGTTCATTACTGCTACCACTATTACTACTACTACTACTACTACTAGTAGTATCTATGATTCATAGGAGTACCGACCACATGAATCAGCGGAATGTTTGGAAATTATTAAAATTATCTTGATTGAATTCACACTACAGTCATGTTAAACTAAAAGGGGAATTGAAGATGGGGCACAATCTAACGATTAAAAAAATAGCAATGGTTGTACAAAAGGTGTGCAAGGGAAATTGCCCATCGTATAATTCTTTGGGTTTTTTGGAGCCAAGGGATTGGTTGGCCTTCAGAGACCCTTCCCCAAATCCTTTTGACTGAGAGCGGGGGGTGGGGGGTGTCCAGGTCAAGGCATGTCCGCTATGAACAAATTCTAGCCCAGCCATCCAGAATAGCAGCTACCCCTTCTGCTATCTGGCAGTCATAGTCGGAGACGACCGACTGGCATGTGATACGTAAATACGGTAATAGACGATTTTTGGGAAAAAAAATGGGGAGAGCACTTCATGAAAAGATAGTTGATTACCTCGACTTACTCGGTCAAGACCATATATCATGGCGGCATGGCATCGAAGCTTGAAACCGCAGGATGCGAGTCAGCGACTTGCAAATCATTTTTTTAAAAAGAAAAATTAGGGGTGGCAAGTTGCCATAAACTGATAAAACTTGCAAAATGTGACATAAAAATATAAATGACATCAATTTTTAGAATGAAGCACAGTGTTCTAAGTGATGTATGTCTACTTAAACACACGAGGCGAGAGCTGGGGATCTACCTGATGGTAGATTAAACTTCCCCTGTTTCATGACCGATTGAATTAGGCGAGATCACTCCCACACACCACAGGGCTTCCAATCGTCCCGCAAAGCAAGGGGTCCCAGGGACACCTTCACTTACAGCATAGAGGATCCAGAGGATTGATAGAGGGTCCTAGTGGCATTGCGAATGCTGAAAAGAATTTTTATGGTTCATCCCTGGGACCCCCTGCTCATTCTTTTAGAGGGTCCTTTAGAATTTTAGTGCTTCATGGGGGTCCCTGGGAGCCCCGCACCATGAAATTATTCCCCTTAATTATTTCCGAACCATTCCTGTTCTTTGTGCAGGGGAACCAAGGGGGAGGAGCAGGGGGCAACAACTCCCAGCTGCAGAACCGAATCGACAACCTGGAAAAGGAGAACAAGGATCTGAGGAAAAGTAAGTCCACCTTCATCATGCACAACCAGGATTATTTTAATGTGAAATGAATAAGGGGAAGGAACCTCATCATAATTAACTCCCTTTTACCAAAAGTTATTCATGGCACCGATTCGCCTCAGCAAAGTGAAAGTAGTTGCCACAACAATACAGACCCAAGTCTCATCCTCAAAAAAGGATGACCCAGACCTGCTTATTATGACAACCACCCACACAGTACACAACAACAGTGGTAGCGAGTTGCTCACTAACAAATCAACATACATTCAAGAATGGATTATTTTAATGGTTTGATTGGGGTTGAGTGGTTGAGTATCACCGTATATGAGCGTGTGTGTGTGTGTGTGTGCACGGACATGTGCGTGTATGTTTTGATGCGATAGGTGTAGTTTGAATACATTTTTTAGTACTTCATTACAAATGAAAATGATAAAATCTACAATACAGGGAAACCCATTTAGTACGAGTACGGTTTAAACGAGAGCCCGTGTTTAACGAGTGGTTTCAAAATTCCCGACCACAAGCCTTCTTTTTCCTTGTTAAATAATTCTGCATACAACGAGCTCGCTACAACGAGCAACTTGCATATAACGTACAATTTATTGACTCCCAAAGTCAAGCTTTTATGCAAAAACTACGCGGTTAGAACGAGAACGCACTTACAACCACACCGCCATCCCAAAGTCAAGCTTTCTTGCACAACTACCTGGCTAGAACGAGAACACACTGACAACAACATCGCCATCTTGACTGACCCCTCGATATGTAAGCGGCATTCTGATTGGCCGATATAACAACTTGGGTGTCTGCAGCGCAAGCAGACGACACTGGACTCACTCTTTGCGCACTGATCTTGTGACTTCCGGGAAATTTTAACTTTCTCTTAAATCGCGTGTGTGGATTTTATGTTTTTGATGTTATCGTGTGTTAATAAACTGTTTTAAAGTGTATGTAATCGGCATTAAAAACCCTATGGATACAGGATACTGGGCTTACAACCATGCTTTGTTGGGTAAGTGTGTTGTTTCCGTTTTTCTGTCTTTTTCACACTTTACCAACACGCACATCACAGTAGATGTGAGGACCGATTGATAGGTTCGTCAGGGTTGCCAAAATCGATAAAATGGTTTGAACGAGCAATGCTTACAACGAGTAAATTGGCCCTCTCCCCTGGAATTCGTACTAAACGGGTTTCACTGTATCCTCCACACCTGATAATGTCATCATTTTATTTGGGGGGGGGGGGGGGGGCGGGTGCTGGGGGGGGGGTGTTTTGATGGTGCTAGAGCCAGAGGTCATTTTTATTTTTTGAGATAAAAAAGACAGTATAGTTTTAAAAAAAAGAAAAAAGAATGACCACTCAAATCTTTTCTTTTTCTCTTTTTTTTCTTATCATCTTTATTCATTTCTTTTTCCATATTGCACACTCTTTCTCTCTCACTCTCTCAAACTCCATCCGTTGTTGTTGTTGTTGTTGTTGTTGTTGCCCCTGACGTAAATTTACGCATTGGACTTTACAGAGGAAGTATTGTTTTTTGATTTTGATCTGGTTTTTTTTTTCTCCTTCTGTTGCCTGCTTTTTGCTCCTTTTGCTATATTTGCTGTTTTTCTTGTTAGTCTATGTCGATAAAGGCGCATTCGCCGAAATATCCAGTAGTTTTGTTTTGTCTCTTGTGAATAAAATAACGTCACTTTACACTTGTCGTGTAGTTGTTTGTTTGTTGTATGTTCCAGTGACATTGCAGTCTGTTCCAGGTTTTTTTTTTCAAGGGAGCATAGAGATACTTTTTATGAGTGAATGAACTTTATTAATCAGTTCTATATTTAATGCTGTTCTTAGGCTTAGATTACAACAAATAAAATCTTCAGCATCTGCAGGGGGCTTTGCCATCAGATCCCCGCTTTTCAGTTAACCCTTTCGCCGCCAACCATTTTTCCGCCCCAAAAATACCATTAAACTTAACTGGGTAGAGAAAAAAAAAATCTGCAATATTGGGAATTCCTCTGTGACATGCATAACATTAGGCCTATCCTTACCTCCCAGAATGAAAAAAAATGGATCTTCGAATAACAGTCCCTGATTTGATGCCTTTTATTGACATTAGTGTTAAACCATTGTGGTGCATAAATGCGACATTGGCAGTGAAAGGGTTAAAATAATTTCTCGACATTATGCCAAATAATGCACCGTTTTTTTTACATCAGTTTCTAAGGATAATGAAAGACGGAGCGTTTATTTGGAGTCTTGTGATTTTTTGTCTTTTTCTTTTTCACCATTAGGAGGCTTGATTCTGAATTATCCTCAAAACTTTACCTACAGATCCCTTGGAACAATGTACAGTGAGGAATTTTGAACACCAGTCCCATCGGCGACAATGCCCCCCAACAACTGGTATCAAAACCAGTCCCAGGAAACCCCAAACCAGTGAAAACCACATTATGAAAGCCTCTGTTAAAACGATTTATCAGTCCTAGCAAAAATGTATCAGTCCCTGGGACTGACAGGTCAATTTTGTTCTTCAGTATTCTGGTTTTGCAATCAGTATTTTACTGATAATTACCAGTAAGCGCGATCACCGATTGTTATGTTACCCTTTATGGGAAACACTGCTTCCTTCTTCTTCTTCTGCGTTCCCAGTCCATATGGCCATAATGGGTAAGGTACATAATGTGTCCGGTTTTCAGTCTTTCACTGGTCTCCCCGCTGCATATGTGTCCGGTTTTCAGTCTTCACTGGTCTCCCCGCTGCGTACAGCCGACACATTCCGATTTTGGAGGAGCTGAAAGGAGAAAAATGGGAAGATTTTTTTTTTTTTGTTTTTTTAAAGGCAGGAGAATGGGGCCAATAAGTCAGAAAGATAGTAGTTGATAGAAAGGAAAGGAAAAAAGCAGAGTCAAAGAGAGTGGCAGATTAGAGGAAGTTACAAGCACAGAACTTCCAGAAGGTGTGGGGAACTATTTTACGAAAGAACCCCCCCCCCCCCCCCCCCCCCTGTATCCCCACGGGGAACACTGCTTCCAATGTACAGCCACCACGCCTCAAATACAACCACAATGTTGCAACGTGGGTGAAGGTAGTTCAGGAGCGCTCATGAAATCAGGATAATATCCGGAGGAAAAAAACACGGATAAAAAAGAGTCATCAGAATTGTCCATCTTGTCGTCTGGATCCGCGGAAACATTTCTGCCAACATTGATGGCAGATTAAACCAAGATAGTCATGCAGTTCTAACACCACCCCTACCCATCCTTTATACATACACACACACATCAGAATATTTGACTCGGAGTCGGAACAAAACTAAGAGCACATCAGAATATATATATATATATATATATAGTTTGCTTTGATAAAGCTTTTCTGTGTCCAATGTCTTTATTTGTGAACCTCAGAAACAAAACCAGTTAACGTTAACTTTGAGTAATGTTCCGTGTTCAAAAAACAAACAAACAAAACACATTACTCAAAGTGAACATTACTCAAAGTTAACTGGTTTTGTTTCTGAGGTTCACAAATAAAGACATTGGACACAGAAAAGCTTTATCAAAGCAAACTATTCTGCATTTCAAATGCACTAACTTTTCAGTCCTTCAGAGTAGGGGTACGGAGCTGGCTATTCACTGAGATTTTTCTTTCATACTATATATATATATATAAACGTACAAGAATTGAAGAAGAAAAAACAACCACACCATTAAACTTTCCTCTTATATATATAGTTTGCTTTAATAAAACTTTGTTTGTGTCCAATGTATAAGTTTGTGAACCTAAGACTAAGAGAGAAACTCAATCAATTTAATTTTAACTTTACCATTTGTTCTGTGTTTTGAAAAGAATAAAATAAAATAATGTGCTGATTTACTTTTTCTCCCAATGGGGGAGATAGACAATGCCTATGCAAAGACAGCTGTTTTGTCTTTGAGAAAGACTCTTCAGTCTGCATATCGGCCTGCAAAGAATGTCCACAGTGAACATTCAAACTGAGCTAGAAAACCTTCTCCAAGAGAAAGGTTGTCCTCTTTGCACCAGATTGAAAGTCCACAATAATATATATATATTTTTTTTAACCCTTTCACCGCAGTGGTTTATATGTCACTAAAGTTAAAAGGCATCAATACTAGGCCTGTCATCCGAAAACTCTATTTTCTTAAGTTTGGGAGGCAAGGATAGGCCTAATGTTATACATGTCACAGAGGAATTCCCAATATTGCAGATTTTTTGGTTCAATATCCAGTTATAATGGTATATTTTGGCTGAAAAATGGCTGGCGTTGAAAGGGCTAAAACAAGGTAGACATGCAATTATAACACCACCCCTACCCATCCTTCATACACACACACACATACATCAGAATATTTGAGTCGGAACAAAACTAAGAACACATGAGAATAATCAATAAAATTTTTTTTAATGTTATATATATTTTTATTTTTAATGTGGTCACCACTTCAGGATTGGAAAGATTCAGAGAAACATACATGTCATTTCAGGGTTGAGAGAACGTTTTACTTTCACCTATGTTTCAGTCCCTGATACTCTGTACAATCTGTAGCACGCAAAGAACCCGAGCAAGCAGTCTTGGGACGTTTGTTCGCTTCTCTTCAAAATGATCTTTCAAAATTGGCCAATTCATTAATCTGACAAATGAGTGAATGACCAAAATTTGATGAAGTACAGTGGAACCTCCCTTATAAGACCTTCAAAAATCATCCAAAAAGAGGTCTTATAAGGGAGGGGTCTTATAAGGGAGGTAATTTTAATACTTACAAAGAAGGGCAATGTCTCAGAGAAGTAGGTCTTATGTGGGAGGGAGTCTTATAATAGGTCTTATAAGGGAGGTTCCACTGTACCAACATTGAGACATTGTTAATTCCTGCACACCTGTTGTGTCTCTAGCCACCAAGGACCTGCAGCTGTTGGTGCAGAAGCTGGAGAGCAGAGTCTCCGCCCTGGAGAAAGGAGGGAAGGGAGACGCTTCGACTACTGCTCCGGCTGCTGCCAAACCTGCTCCGGCTGATGATGATGACGACGATGATGATGATGACTTTGAGCTGTTTGGAGATGATGATGATGAAGAGGTAGTGTGTTAAACGTGGTGATGATTATGATCTGTTTAGAGATGACGATGATGAAGAGGTAGTGTGTTAAACGTGGTGATGATGATGATCTGTTTGGAGATGACGATGATGATGAAGAGGTAGTGTGTTAAACGTGGTGATGATGATGACTTTGAGCTGTTTGGAGATGATGATGATGAAGAGGTAGTGTGTTAAATGTGATGATGATGATCTGTTTGGAGATGACGATGATGATGAAGAGGTAGTGTGTTAAACGTGGTGATGATGATGATTATGATCTGTTTGGAGATGACGATGATGAAGAGGTAGTGTGTTAAACGTGGTGATGATGATGATTTTGAGCTGTTTGGAGATGACGATGATGAAGAGGTAGTGTGTTAAACGTGGTGATGATGATGATTTTGAGCTGTTTGGAGATGACGATGATGAAGAGGTAGTGTGTTAAACGTGGTGATGATTATGATCTGTTTGGAGATGACGATGATGAAGAGGTGATGATGATGATTATGATCTGTTTGGAGATGACGATGATGAAGAGGTAGTGTGTTAAACGTGGTGATGATTATGATCTGTTTGGAGATGATGATGATGAAGAGGTAGTGTGTTAAACGTGGTGGTGATGATGATTTTGAGCTGTTTGGAGATGACGATGTTGATGAAGAGGTAGTATGTTAAACGTGGTGATGATGATGGGTATGATCTGTTTGGAGATGATGATGGTAAACAACAATGATGATAATGATAACGTTGAGGTATTTGGAGATGAGAATATCGATGAAGAAGTATATGGAGCATGATGATGAGTATGAACTATGACATGATGATGACGTTGTCTGTTGAAAATACAATGATGATGACGAGAATGATTTTGATATGTGTGGGAGTTGACGGTGATAATGATGGTAGCGCAGCAAGGGTGATGGGTACAACAGTGGTGATGTTTTTTTCCCGTTTGGAGAAATATGATGGTGTAGTTTGTTTATACACTGTTACATTTCAATGATGTGCTAGTGGCAATGATGATGTTGACGAAGACGATGATCGCGAGGTAGTGTTCTAAACATAGTCAAAGGTAGTAATAGTGATGATGATTTTTGGTATTTGGTATATTCAAGTCACAGAGACTTATTTCTGTGAAATTCCGGCTGCTCTCCACCAGAGAGCGCGTCACCGCAAGTGCAGCGCCTACCCAATTACAAAAATTTGGGGGGGGGGGGGGGGGGGCAGAATTGGGAAACCTAGCTATCAATTTGGCCATACCAGGCAGCGGGATTTCTCCCTGCTCTTACTGACTTTCAACTGCCGTGGGATTTTTATGTGCGTAAAGCGCACGGGTCAGACTAGCTTTAAGTCCCTATCCGAAGGACTCTACGTTCAGTTCGATTTTCCTGTCGAACTAGAAAGAAAGGGCGAGGCCGGGATTCGAACCCGTGTTGCTCACGTTGCAGTCACGCATTACATTTGGCAGGCGAACGTCAACCACTCTGCCACCTTTCTGATAATGAAGATTAGGAAGTAAAATAAACAGGGCTAAGAGGGTGAAAAGATTATTTCGTACTTTATAGTCACAGAGACGTCTGTGAAATTCAGGTTGCTCCCACCTGGAGAGTGCGTTGATTTTGATGGCAACTGTTTTGGCGTTGTTTGCAGAGAAAGAGAGAGGGAGGGAAGGAGGGAGGAAGTGACAGACAGAAAGATATCACGTGTCTTACGTTTATTTTTTCAGGCAGAGAAGGAGAAGGAGGCCAAGAAGCAGGCAGCCATAGCCCAGTACAAAGCCAAGAAAGAGAAGAGTGAGTGCATTAACTCATTCGCATCGCAATGATTTTGAACTATTCAAAAACTTAACAAATCACTCCAGCCATGCACGCAAACAAATCGGACATAAACAAAAAGACAAATGAAAGAAGTTTGCAGGTTTTTACTTCAGGTTTAGACGTATTATGAAAGTGGTAGATCAGACTTTATTTATAGACTTTATATAGAAAAACTCTACAGCCATTGATTTCCCTACAAACCACTATGAACGCAAAGTAAGAGGCAAAAATGTGATCTAAGGGAGCGAAGCGAGTTTAGAAGTGACCAAAGTATGGTGTGCACACAGATTTACTTCCCTTGAAGCAAATTCATCAAACTGACAGCTTTGTATCAATTTCGCACATATGTGACAGAGTATGGGAAAACCCGGCTAAAGTCGCTGAGAGACATTCTTAGCAATGCACAAAAACAGGTAGCTTAGTTATACTTGATTCAGTGTATTTTGTCAACTTTAACAAAATTATAGAAAAAAGACTATGCCAGATAGATCAATTCTGTTTTTTGCTTTTCAGTCTAGAATTTAAACTTTCAGATTATATAAAAACGTCAAAAGTGATAATTTCCGACTTTAGCCTGGTTTTCCTATACTCTGTCACATATATGGGTGGAACGACTTGAGTGAGTTAAATTAATATAACTTTATTTGTGTGTTTTCCTTTGATCTCATTAACTCTTTCACCCCGTACTAATTCCCAGTAGCTTTTCACCACAGACGTACTAAAATTAACAATTTTGTCAGCGGAGTTGTATGCGCAGTAAAATATTTGTGTGTGCAAACTGTGACTGAAAATGAACTGCCAGTGCGTTACTTTGTCATGTTTTGTGTTGTGTTGTGTCGTTGTGCAGAATCCAGTATTTAGTGGGCCCGTTATGGCGAAGATTAGGTCTGTACTGTTATGTGTAGTTTGTGTGCGAGTGCAACACGGGCCGTCGGAAGTTGCCGTGGCTTTCGATCACGAGCTCATCTTCTCAGGTTTCTTTTTCTTTCTCCAGTCTCTTGCGGCCTAGACACTGAATGCGGCTTTATCGTTGGTTTTTTCTCCAAGAATTTTAATAAAATTCAGGGGGTGAGGTTTAGACAACGGTACGCTTTGTAGTCCGGAAAAAACGGTGCTAAAATCGACAATTTCCAACTCTACTCAAACATCCACGTGACCCCCTTGAAAAACCTAGACACATTTTGCACATAGTTCTGGGCCCCTGATTTTGGACATAGAATTCAGACCTGTTTACCCATAAGATTTCACCATAGTTTGTACACATACTTGACAAAAATATGATAAATATGGTACATGGGACAAAATACATGGATGCTCCTTCTTGCAGGATGTCCTGAATTGCAGGATTTTTAAATTGCCTAGAGCCGGATTATGAGAATTTGAGAAGCAACTATTTTCTTACACACGCACACACACTTGTACAATAAAAAGGCCTATATAAGCATTTGCTATATTCAAAGGAATGTAGCACTTGTACTAGTCTAGAGGGGTGAAAAAAGAGCAGTAAATGTGTGTGTGTGCTGCTCCTGCACTCCACCGGGGCCGCCCCATTGCAGGATTTTTTTAATTTCCCAGGAGCACCCATGACAATATGAAATGGTGAACAAAAAAATCTATCATTTCTGATTATTGCCCGATTCGGGAAATCTGTGTGTGTGTGTGTGTTTCTTTTAATAAATTGAAATGGATGATGCTTTTGACACAGTGTTTCTATAAGTTGTTATATGCATGTTTCCATTTAAAAAAAATTCTTAATTGGATTACAGTGGAACCTCCCTTATAAGACCTTCAGAATTCATCCAAAATGAGGTCTTATAAGGGAGGTAATTTTAATACTTACAAAGAAGGGCAATGTCTTAGAGAAGTAGGTCTTATGTGGGAGGGAGTCTTATAACCGGAGGTCTTATAAGGGAGGTTTCACTGTACTCCTACTTTGTGAAAAATACACTTATTTTGGATTTCGAATACACGAAGCCCACTTTCAGGGTAAACAGGTCTGAGAATTAGCACTGTCTCAGGCCGATTGCCGATCGAGAACATCGTTTAAAATCGGCTTTGAATCGGTTGTTTTTGTTGGAGCCTCAAAGTTTCGTGTGTACTGATGTGTTTCCCGTGTGACTAAGCTTAGACCGAAAGTGTTCTAATCTGTTGTTTTTACTCTTTTATCTGTTGTTTCATTTCAAACTGAAAACCCTGCTGTCTGCTAAATGTAAATGACGCTGATTTTTGTGTTACAGAGCCGACAGTCATCGCCAAATCTTCCGTGGTGTTTGACGTCAAGCCGTGGGACGATGAGACCGACATGAAGGAAGTGGAACGACTGGTCCGCGCCATTGAGAAGGACGGTCTGAGATGGGGGGCGGGTAAGAATGCGCGTGTGCACGTGTTTCCTGCTTGTGTATCAGGCTTCAGAATTGTCGGAGGATCAGAGCGGACCTGTTTACTCTACTCTTTTCGAGTAGTATTGTACTCAATTTGGACTACTCTTCCAAATTAAAAATAATGCTCTAATTACTCATTTTCAGTGAACATTGTTTGATGAAGCAAACTCAGGGATGTGAGAGATACGTGTAAATGCGCTTTTTCTATTCTACTAAAAAAAAAAAAAGTAGAGAGAGAGACGATTGTGCAGATTGTCGAGTTCGGTAGACTTTCTTTGCGTCATTTTTATGCGTTCGGCTATGATTTCGAAGGAGGATTTGGATGTTTTCAAAGCTATTGAGTGACTGTTTTATCGTCAACCATGAACATTATTTATCACACCATAGATGTGAGGAAAGAGGAGATCAACAAAGGATGCGAGTCAAAGTTAAAATTATTATCCTTTACATACAGCAAACGGAGTATCAAATACTTCAATTATTCCTGACTATTTTGGCTCTATCTTTCCCCCATAATAATATTTCATCCTATCACTGTCTACCCTATCTTTGCTGAACTTATTTTCTTTCTTTTTTCGTACTGCCCCCCTAAAGTGCAGCAGAATCTTCAGCGTGTTGAAGTTGGCTGCCTAAGGCGAAGAAGAAGAAGAAAGTTTTGTTTAAGTACTTTGACGATACCATCGGCTACACGTTTTTGTTTGGGGCCCTCTCACATCCCTGCAAACTACACATTTTGCACCCAAACTATTCATTTCAGCCACCCAGACTACTCAAGACTTGTGTAGGGGGGGTACACTGGTCTGTCAGAGGCATTTCTGACAGAGGATTGGCTTCTACTGTCAGAGGTTTTGCCTTCTTATTGAGTGTGATCTTTTATGTTAATGACTTCAAAATTACCACAAAACACCAATGGTTTCAAGCTTTAGAGATTTTATTTAATCTCTTCGTCAGGAACTGAGGAAGATGAATTTAAAACTGACATGAGATAAAAGTTTCTTTTATGTTAAGTAGTATTTTAAAGTGATTTCTTACTATATTAAGCCTTTTTGATGATGCTGGGAACTGATTTCAGTGTTGTCCCTCTACAGTCTGGGGCCTTGATGGAGGAAGAAAGGTGGCAAGAGTCGTTAAGACGTTCGCCTGCCAGATGTAATGCGTGACTGCAGCGTGAGTGACCCGGGTTCGAATTCCCGGCCTCGCTTTTTCTTTCTAGTTTGACAGGAAAATCGAAGTGAACGTCGAGTCCTTTGGATGGGGACTTAAAGCTAGTCTGACCCGTGCGCTTTACAGACGTAAAAGTCCCACGGCAGTTGAAAGTCGGTAAGAGCAGGGAGAAATCCTGCTGCCTGGTATGGCCAAATTGATAGCTAGGTTTTCCAAGTGTGCCGCCCCCCCCCCCCCCCCCCCCCGACAGATTAGAGGAAGTTACAAGCACAGAACTTCCAGGAAATAAAGGTTTTACGCCCTCTTTGGCCTTTCGGCCATGTGGGGCAAAGAACTTCCAGAAGGTGGGGGAACTATTTATACAAAAGACCCCCCGGTATCCCCTTGGGAGGGGGGGCATTATTATTATGAACACATTATTGTCATGATTTCAGGTAAACTGGTTGAGCTGGCCTACGGCATCAAGAAGCTGACCATCATGTGTCATGTGCACGGTGGAGGATGAGAAGATTGGCATGATTATTGTTATGAACACATTATTATTATGAACACATTATTGTCACGATTTCAGGTAGACTGGTTGAGCTGGCCTACGGCATCAAGAAGCTGACCATCATGTGTCATGTGCACGGTGGAGGATGAGAAGATTGGCGTGATTATTGTTATGAACACATTATTATTATGAACACATTATTGTCACGATTTCAGGTAGACTGGTTGAGCTGGCCTACGGCATCAAGAAGCTGACCATCATGTGTCATGTGCACGGTGGAGGATGAGAAGATTGGCATGATTATTGTTATGAACACATTATTATTATGAACACATTATTGTCACGATTTCAGGTAGACTGGTTGAGCTGGCCTACGGCATCAAGAAGCTGACCATCATGTGTCATGTGCACGGTGGAGGATGAGAAGATTGGCGTGATTATTGTTATGAACACATTATTATTATGAACACATTATTGTCACGATTTCAGGTAGACTGGTTGAGCTGGCCTACGGCATCAAGAAGCTGACCATCATGTGTCATGTGCACGGTGGAGGATGAGAAGATTGGCGTGATTATTATTATGAACACATTATTGTCACGATTTCAGGTAGACTGGTTGAGCTGGCCTACGGCATCAAGAAGCTGACCATCATGTGCACGGTGGAGGATGAGAAGATTGGCGTGATTATTATTATGAACACATTATTGTCACGATTTCAGGTAGACTGGTTGAGCTGGCCTACGGCATCAAGAAGCTGACCATCATGTGCACGGTGGAGGATGAGAAGATCGGCGTTGAGGACCTGAAGGAGGAGATTGAAGAGTTCGAGGATCACGTGAGTTACCTGTCTCCATGTCGCTGACAGAAAACTAGATTCACGGGTGCAACTCTTTCAGTTTTACACTGATTTCAGTTAAAAAAAATTTGGGTAAAGGTAAAGATGTGCCACCCCCCATGCATTTCTCGGTTATTTGTATTTTTGCGTTTTTGCCTTTCTTACCATACATAAAGCTGTATTTTAGGAACATTTTTAGCTAATTACCTTTTTGGAATACTAACCCTAACCCTAACCCTACCACTAAACCTAACCCTACCCCCCACTATGTACTGCAGTACACCGCGATTTGTCACAGTTGTGGTTCGTTGCGTTTTTCCGTCTTATACGGTGGGGGTTAGGGTTAGGGCTAGGGTTAGGGTTAGGGTTAGTATTCCAAAAAGGTTATTAGCTAAAAATGTTCCTAAAATACAGCTTTATGTATGGTAAGAAAGGCAATAACGGAAAAATACAATTAACCGAGATAGGTAAGGGGGGTGGCACATCTTGACCTTTACCAAAAATTTTTTACCAGAAACTGAACTTCAGTTTTTAACCCAATCACCGCAATGCCTCCCGCACACTCTGACGCAAGCCTATTTTGCAGTTCCCAGGCCAAGGGAAAGAACTCTGCACATCAAACTTTGGAAACAATTCTTACAAACAAACTACCATGTGCTACTCAATGCTGTAAAGACGTGAAAGTTTCCTGAACCGGAAAATACAAGTTATTAAATTGCATTGTGGGTAGGGCGAAAGTGAAAGTAACAGACCTAGTGGTTATCGGCCGCTGTTGGTTGTTACGGGATACAGATAAGGTGAAATTGGCGGCCACTATCAGTGTTTCCGGGAGGCATTGAAAAAAAAATTCCCCCCAAAAGACATTTGACCACAAGCGATTTGAACTTGGTTGTTCTATCCCGGAAGTCTCTCTTGGGGAATCTTGAAAACAGCTTGGTCATGCCATATTGTTTTCAAAGGCAAAATAAACATTTTACAAGGCTTATCGGACTCAAACTGTCTCTGTCCATCATTTTAATAATATTAATAATAATAATTTCATTTACATAGCGTGATAAAAATCATGCTAAAATCAAGCTCTCAGCGCTTTACAAACATTGATGAAACCATATAAAAAAAAAATTTCACTGTTTATCTGTCTCGTTATCTATCTTATCTCACGTTGCCCCCCTGAATCCTGCAACAGGGCTTTGCCCCTGTACCCTGCTGGGGTCCTAAGCGTCCCCTGGACCCCTGCCTTTCACATTTTGTGGAGTTGCACCCATATAAATTACAGTGGAATCTCCCTATTAAGAGACTGTTGGGCGATTCACATGTGTGATTTTAATCGTTTGACTATCCAACTGTGACATTTGTGAGGCATGATTCTCGTGAAATGCTACTGTCTTAATGAATCTGATGAAATCCTATTAGTTTCAATCTATACTAACCATACTCACCAACACTCAAAACAATTGCATAAACACCAATCAACTGGAAACCACACATGCCACAGCATAAAAACGAAACTACTAAGGGGAGGACCACTCCTTGTGACTCGCTATGGGTTACTTCCCCTAGTCCTACATGTCACGTGGTCCCAGTAGTCCAAATCACATTTGTGAGGCACGATTCTCGTGAAATGCTACTGTCTTAATGAATCTGATGAAATCCTATTTGTTTCGTTCACTATATACAGGGTTCGTACAGGGTCCTTGAAACCTTGAAAATTACTGGAAAATTGACATGGCCTTTTCCAGGGCTTGAAAAACAGCAAAGACTCCTGGAAAAGTCCTGGAATTTTCAAAATCGTCTGACCACGTCCTTAATCTCAAGTCAAAATCTCCTCCACAAAAAATAATTGAAGGTTAAAACTAAATTCAAGTAAAAAAACTAAGAAAACTTGTAAGGTCATACCGATATCGCGATCATAGCAGACGACATTTGTGTGAGTTGTCTGCCGCTGAAGTTACTTCCCTTTACCGTACTTCCGTTTTCCAACAAAATGGAGACTGCATTTTGAACAATGTTTGGCTGCAAAAAAAAAAGAATATCAGAGCTGGTTAGCTCCGTCAACAGATAGTTCAAAACTGAAAGCTAGCTGCACAGTGTGCAAAAAGAACTTTGACATCACCAGCATGGACGAGAGTGCTGTAAAAAGCCATTGTCAAGGCCAGAAGCACAAGCAACTCAGGCGGGAATGAAACCGACATTGACCGGTATGCCAGCTTCAGTCCTTGAAATTGAGTAAACTGGTCCTGGAAAAGTCCTGGATTTTTTTGTACACAGATCTGTATGAACCCTGCGAATCAGATGAAATCCTATTAGTTTCGTTCATTATATATTTGTAGTTCCTTATACATGAATCTGATGAATTATCTGTATTTTTGTTGTATCAGACATTTTATGAGATTTGTGTAATGGGGTCGACACGAACATAGTGATCAAAAATAGGATTTCTCCGGATGAATTTAGCACGCATGAAAACAGCTCCGCCGTTTCCGCTGATTTTTTTCCCGAAATCAAGCGATCTTCGCTGAAAACAAAAAATCTCCGCCGAAAAAAGAAAAAGAAACGAACCAAAATTATCTTTATACGGCACAATCTTCATTTCGCGCCATTTTGCTCTTCCGCCGTTGCCATTTCCAAGATGGCGTCCGCCGAGAACGCATGTTTTTGTAAACCTTGTCAAAAAGTTAAGAAGGATGTGAAATGCTGTGAAATGATACCCCCCCCCCCCAAACTTCTGACGTTAGCAGAAAATCCGGGTGGAAGGATTTCTCGACTGAAAAAATCTCCTATTTTTTTCGGAACAGTAGTTTTCATGCCTGATTTAGACAGTAGTGTTTCATGAGAATGTTGCCTCACAGTATTCGTCACAGTTGGACAGTCGTATGATTGAAACAGGACACAAGTCAGCCCTTTTAGGCAGGGTTCGATTGTATTGGGGTCTGCAACGAACGCCTTTTGCAAGAGTGAATGCCCTTGGTGGGTGGGGGAAGATGGTTCAGTACTGACCAAACAGGGGAATAACTCCCCAATAACCCTATTTGATGCCACTAAATTGCTGCCTTTCGCAAGAGTGAATGCCCTTGTCAGTACTGACCAGCAAGGGCATCACTCTCACTGTCAAGGGCGTTAATAACCCTAGTTGCAGAGGCCTATACAGCCATAGATATTCAGGTCTGGTCAAACCTTAAAAATTTCACTCGACTGAACAATTTTACTCAACAGGGCTCCCAATCATCACGCAAAACAAGGGGTCCCAGGGACTCCTTCTCTTCCAGCATAGAGGGTCCCAGTGTGGGATAGCGAATCAAATGCTAAAAATAATTTTTTTAGTGCATCCCTGGGACCCCCTGCACATTCTTTTAGAGGGTCCTTTAGAATGTTAGTGCTTCATAGACCCCCAAATGGGGCTCTGTCACCCAAACACATTTTCACTAGCCCGAAGAGAACATTAGTAATCCCTGAGATTACCACACACACACACACACACAGGGGAGAAGGAAGAGAGAGCTAAAGGAGAGAGAGGAAAAAACCAATGATAATCCCTGAGAACACACACACACACACACACACACACAGGGGAGAAGGAAGAGAGAGCTAAAGGAGAGAGAGGAAAAAACCAATGATAATCCCTGAGAACACACACACACACACACACACAGGGGAGAAGGAAGAGAGAGCTAAAGGAGAGAGAGGAAAAAACCAATGATAATCCCTGAGAACACACACACACACACACAGGGGAGAAGGAAGAGAGAGCTAAAGGAGAGAGGGGAAAAAACCAATGATAATCCCTGAGAACACACACACACACACACAGGGGAGAAGGAAGAGAGAGCTAAAGGAGAGAGAGAAAGAGAAAAGAAAGAGTGGGAAGGAAAGAAAGAAAGGACAGAAGTAAAGAGAAAGAGAAATAACAGGGGAAAAGCGGGAGAGAGAAAGAAGGGGGAGGATGAGATTGAGGAGGCTGCCTTTCCTTTCTTTTCAGCTCCAGTGCTGGCATGTTGTTATCTTAGCAGACAGCTGAGCTCGCTTTGATAGTGGGTTGGAAGGGAGAGACGGTGTGGGGAGACTCGGCAGTAAAAAAAAGATTGACGTGCAGCACTGAAATAAATTTACAGTCGCCCATCGGGCTAGTGACTTTTGAAATCTACTCACCCACAGATTTTTATAGTAGCCAATGGCAACCGGGCTAGTAGTTTGGGCCAGTCCTGGATATTGAATACACGGGCCTACCTTCACAGCCGTCGTAGCCTTCACCACGCAAAAATGTGTGTGCGGACCTGACCTATATTACATGGACTTTATATACATGTTCATTTAGGTTGTACGTTATACTGATATACAAGTGTGTGTGAACGTGTGCATGTGTGTTTGAATAGAGAATGGGAGAGATAGTGGAATCGGAAGAGAGAGAGAGAGAGAGATAATGAACTTTTATGCAAGAATACCTTTTGTCATCTACGATATTTTTTGTTTTGGACAATCCAATCTGGTAGATCTTTATTTCATTAATCGTAGTAAGTTTATTTGTCATCATTTTTTCTTAAGTGATGTCACTGTCCATCGTCAGTTTCATGATTGCATCACAAGTTCGTTACGTCATGTATGTCACTATGTGATTTGTTTTGTTCTGTGTATTTAAAATTTTTATTAAGCCTTTCTTTTGGGTTTCAATTTCGACTCTGTTTTAATTTGTTGTGAATTGAATACACTACTTACCGTAAAAACTGGACTATAAGACGCACCTGTATATAAGTCGCATCCCTCAAATTGACAGAATATAAGGTATTTATCCACATATAAGTCGCACCGGTTTATAAGCCGCAGAGAACTTCATACTCACATAAGAAGGTGTAAAAGTTACAAACTGAAAAAAAAGCAGATTTGCCTACCTTACCACAGAAAATGAACACATGTGCACAGAGCAACACAAAAATGTAAATTCTCCTATTACAGTACGAGTATTTGATGCTCAAAATAGGCTGGAAAATGTGACTGGATTTTTTTAATATTATACTGATTAATAAACGTACAAGAATTGAAGAAGAAAAAACAACCACACCATTAAACTTTCCTCTTATATATATATAGTTTGCTTTAATAAAACTTTGTTTGTGTCCAATGTATAAGTTTGTGAACCTAAGAAAGAAACTGAATAACTTTAATTTTAACTTTACGATTTGTTCTGTGTTCTGATTAATAATATAGAATTGGAAAAAAATCTACAGATAAGCCGCATCAGTCTATAAGCCGCATGGGCCAAAGTTGAGGAGAAAAGTATCGGCTTATAGTCCGCATTTTACGGTATCTTCCTGCCCACTGACTGTGTGTGCTGTTTTGGGTGTTGCAGGTACAGAGCGTCGATATAGCTGCCTTCAACAAAATATAAGTGTGAGCTGCCTGCAGCAAAATCTTGAGAGTTGGCCAATGATTATGAATGTGAGGAACAATAAACATTTGTTATGAAAGTATATTCCATTGTGCTCAGACTGTGCACTGTGTGTGTAGGTGTGAATGTGTGTGTGTGTGACTAAGTGTGTGTGTCACAACATAGAAGAAAAAGTAAAAAGAAATAGATTGACAGACACGATACATACAAGAATGCTAAAGACAACTAAAACAACATCAGAACATTTATTACATTAATAAAATATAAAAGTTAGTGACTTTCTTAGACTAGTCCAATGATAATTTGCATAATTCGCTCTTATTCTTGGCATTCTTTCACGATGCCCTCAAGCTGGGAGCTCACTTTCTTCACAAAAGCGGGGAAAGTGGGATCCGCGAGAAAGAGACAAAGATGATTGGCCATGACATCGTCGGGCATTGATGACGTCATCCCTGTGACGTCACCTTCAGGGGACGTCATTGAGTATGCCGCAGGCAACTGGCTCATGCTTGCTCCAAGGACAATCTAAAAAAAAAAAATAAGTTTCTAGTTTTTGTGTGTTGCAGTTGAAAACTTGTAAAAGATTAGACGTAACATATTGTCGGTGAAATTCTGATTAATTCACTAATCTCGTATCTCGATTTTCGTTTTTTTAAAGTTACATACATAGTCAGCTCTCTCATTTTCCCCACCACATTCCACCAAAACCTCGTATCTCTAACGTCTTTCTATGTGGGGTAAATGAGGTTGTGTAAATAGAACAAAAACTCAAGTCCCAAATTCAGATGATACTTAAAGACAAAAATCTCGTATCTTCGTGCTTTTCAAGTATATCTTAGCTAGACGCATAATGGCAGCATGACGCATCTAACAATTCAGGACTAAACTTGCAATGTCTTGAACAACATATTCATCATAGTTAATACATTGTGGTAAACACGGTTAATTTAAAAAATTCTGTTTTTCTCCTAAATCGAGATACAAGGTTTGTGAATTTCATCGATATCCACTGTCATCACCACACAGTCTTATCCAGGGCTGGGTGGAAAAAAGCATTGTAATTGCTTATCACGTTCCCTGGTTACCGTAATTAAAAGTTTTGTTCTTTTCTTGTTTTTCCACTTATGTCTCATAAAAAGAGATTGTATGTTACTTGGTCAACCAAGTTCTCTTACCCACACATCTCTTTCACACACACGCACACACACAAAGCAAACAGACAGACGGGGGGGAAAAAACCCAACTGAGAATACTTATACTAAGGGGAATAACCCAGGCACACAGCATCGCTCACATACATGCGTCATGGCAGACAGAGAGATTTCTCCATGTAGAGGTTGTCTCCCTTCCCCCTGGGCTGAGGTACCATGGCTCTTTGAACAATGCTCCTGAAAGTATACCAACAAATTAAGTAAACTTTGAGCAAAGTACAAGATTTCTCCATGTAGAGGTTGTCTCCCTTCCCCCTGGGCTGAAGTACCGTGGCTCTTTGAACAATGCTCCTGAAAGTATACCAACAAATTAAGTAAACTTTGAGCAAAATTGTACGACATTTCTCCGTGTAGAGGTTGTCTCCCTTCCCCCTGGGCTGAGGTACCGTGGCTCTTTGAACAATGCTCCTGAAAGTATACCAACAAATTAAGTAAACTTTGAGCAAAGTTGTACGAGATTTCTCCGTGTAGAGGTTGTCTCCCTTCCCCCTGGGCTGAGGTACCGTGACTCTTTGAACAATGCTCCTGAAAGTATACCAACAAATTAAGTAGACTTTGAGCAAAGTACAAGATTTCTCCGTGTAGAGGTTGTCTCCCTTCCCCCTGGGCTGAGGTACCGTGGCTCTTTGAACAATGCTCCTGAAAGTATACCAACAAATTAAGTAAACTTTGAGCAAAGTTGTACGAGATTTCTCCGTGTAGAGGTTGTCTCCCTTCCCCCTGGGCTGAGGTACCGTGGCTCTTTGAACAATGCTCCTGAAAGTATACCAACAAATTAAGTAGACTTTGAGCAAAGTACAAGATTTCTCCGTGTAGAGGTTGTCTCCCTTCCCCCTGGGCTGAGGTACCGTGGCTCTTTGAACAATGCTCCTGAAAGTATACCAACAAATTAAGTAAACTTTGAGCAAAGTACGAGATTTCTCCGTGTAGAGGTTGTCTCCCTTCCCCCTGGGCTGAGGTACCGTGGCTCTTTGAACAATGCTCCTGAAAGTATACCAACAAATTAAGTAAACTTTGAGCAAAGTTGTACGAGATTTCTCCGTGTAGAGGTTGTCTCCCTCCCCGCTGGGCTGAGGTACCGTGGCTCTTTGAACCGTGCTCTTGAAAGTATACCAACAAATTAAGTAAACTTTGAGCAAAGTTGTACGAGATTTCTCCGTGTAGAGGTTGTCTCCCTTCCCCCTTGGCTGAGGTACCGTGGCTCTTTGAACAATGCTCCTGAAAGTATACCAACAAATTAAGTAAACTTTGAGCAAAGTTGTACGAGATTTCTCTGTTTAGAGGTTGCTTCCCTTCCCCCTGGGCTGAGGTACCCTGTCTCTTTGAACAATGCTCCTGAAAGTATTCTAACAAATTAAGCAAACTTTGAGCAAAGTTGTACAAGATTTATCTGTGTAGAGGTTGCTTCCCTTCCCCCTTGGCTGAGGTACCGTGGCTCTGAACAATGCTCCTGAAAGTATACCAACAAATTAAGTAAACTTTGAGCAAAGTTGTACAAGATTTCTCCGTGTAGAGGTTTGTCTCTCTTCCCCCTGGGCTGAGGTACCGTGTCTCTTTGAACAATGCTCCTGAAAGTATACCAACAAATTAAGTAAACTTTGAGCAAAGTACGAGATTTCTCCATGTAGAGGTTGTCTCCCTTCCCCCTGGGCTGAGGTACCGTGGCTCTTTGAACAATGCTCCTGAAATTATACCAACAAATTAAGTAAACTGAGCAAAGTTGTACTTTATTCCCCCTCCCCCCTGAAATTTTCGCATTGAAGTTTAACTGCGAAGTAATATTCTGCCGTTCTCGGGAGGATAGGGTTAGGATCAGCCCAGGGTTATTGTCATGAAACTGAAAGAACCAGACTTTGAGATCGAGAGTCATAAGCATGAAGTGGGTTTTTAAAGTACAACTTGACCAAACTTTGTGTAAGGGCCGCGCTTCGTGTCGAGTAAACCCGAGTTCGAACCTGGGTACAGGGGATTTTTCCTCTCACTTTGCACTAGGCCTTACGGTCTGAATGTGGAGTCTTTCGGATGAGACGATAAACCGAGGTCCCGTGTGCCCACACACTTTAAACCCAGTGGCAACGAAAAAGTTGTCATTTGGTCAAAATTTACACCCCCCCCCCCCCCCCCCCCCTTCCTCATCAATCACACACAAAAATCGCATGCCCAAAAAAAAAAAAAAAGGGTGGCGCGCCTCTGGCTGCGACGCGCTCTCCAAACAAGTGGGAGCAACCCGAATTTCACAGAGATGCCTCTGTGACTATGAAATACCTAATACTACATACGATTCGATCCCAATGCGATGTCATTTTGACATTTGTGAGGCATGATGATTTCTCGCGAAATTCTACTGTCTGAATAAATCTGATGAAATCCTGCTATATAGTTATGTACAGTATATTTGTAGTCCCATACACGAATCTGATGAAATATCTGTAGTTTTGTATCAGACATTTGATTTGATTTGATTTGTGTATTGGGGTCTACATGAGTATAGTGAGCGAAAATAGCAGTTTTATATTTTTATTTTTTCCTGTCTCATCTTCTGGGCCGTACAGTGGCGTTGCTCCCACGCCGCTCATTCCGAGTTCCAATTCGCAGCCACACCTCCGCACGTTCAGGTCGCAGAATCCGAGACCAGCAGTCCAAGAGGAGCGAATTTATGTTAGGCCGTCAGGAGGCAAGCAACCGAGGAGACACTGCACTGATGTTGAGTCACTTCGGTGGAGTTCAGTGGAGCCTGTTCAGGACAACACCTACTAAGCCCCCTACTGACGACACTATTCTCTTAGTCGCGGAGCCAGCGTGAGTGAGGTCCTCCTCCGAGGGCGCCACCACGACCGTCCACCGACAGCTCCCCAGAACACACTGATCCCCATGACTTTGACCCGAACGCACCAAGGCATAGACTGGATCGGAAACCGAAACTGAGGTAACCATGAGAGCAGGGCTGGGTTTTTTTTCAGACGGAAGTATTTCATGTGACAGACATCGTCACAATCGCATGGCATTGGGGTCGAATCGTATGTAGTGTGGCTGTCCCCTAAGTGGGACAGCAATCAACCAGTCAATATAACTGAACAAAACAAGCATGCATCAGTGCCAATGTGTATACGGTATTTTACGGACTACAAGGCGCACCTGATTTATAAGGCGCACCCACGAAATTTTACACTAAATTCAGATGTTAATAAAGTTTCTTACTATATTATAAGGCGCAGGGGTCTCAGTCTAGGAAAAAAGTATCGCCTTACAGTCCGTAAAATACGGTAGGCGCATCTGGTTATGCTACAAGTCCCATGCGATCGAACACGCACACACAATTTAAGACACACAAACTATGCATTTGAACATACACACACACGGACACGGACAGACAGACATAGACAGCTACAGACAACATACACCCTTGGCACATGCACGCATACACACATGAAACGTGTACATACAGGCACCTACCGTATTATTCGGACTATAATATAATGCAATAGTTTTTTCCTAGATTGAGACCCCTGCGCCTTATAATGTGATTTAATTATCTATAATAACAAAATCTGTGTTTTGTGTAAAATTTGGGGCATGTGCCTTATAAGCAAGGTACACCTTATAGTCCGAAAAATATGGTATGCACACACACACACAGATCAGCATTTCCAGGCCATAATGGGCAAGGCACATAATATGTGTCCGGTCTTCAGTTTTCACTGGTCTCCCCGCTGCATACAGCCGACATTCTGATTACGGAGGAGCTCAAAGGAGAAAAATTATTTGGAAGATTTTAAAACAAAAAAGAAAGCAGAATATGGGCCAATAAGTCGGACAGATAGTAGATGCATAGAAAGCAAAGGGAAAAGGCAGAGTCAAAGAGTGGCAGATTAGAGGGGATTACAAGCACAGATTTCCAGAAGGAGGGGGAACTATTTTTACAAAAGACACTCCCTTGTATCCCCACGGGGCGAGACTCGTGGAGGGTGCGGGGTCGTCCAGCCAAAGACACTGTAATGGGAATAAGACAGACAAGCGAGACCCTGATTATGTCCCCTTTGAACCATGAACATCAGCAGTAATCTAACACTGGTTGTTTACTATTTTATAGATTTTCTGACCGTATTTGCAGCTTCCTTACCTTTCTTTGTCTTCAGGAAAACAGAAAAAGGTTTGCCCAAGCAACTCAAATTTGAATCTGGTATTTTAAAAAAAACGTTGATTGAAATGCCAGTCTTTGGATAGAGCCGCCATTGTTAATGTGATCACGAAAGATAACCCTATCAGCCCGGCTCGCCGTAACTCTCCAGTTGTCTGTCTTATTCCCATTACAGTGTCTTTGGTCCAGCTCAAAGTATGGAACAAGGCACAAGACATCCAGACCTGTTCTTCGTCTTCTTCGTTAGCTCAGACAGTTTCCTGTCACATGAGTGTAGATGCGTCATGCTGCCGTTATGCGCCTAACTAAGAAATAGT
>CM065706.1:29517467-29522467 GCA_017654935.2 Phymorhynchus buccinoides | reverse complement strand
ACACACATAGCAAGGAAACACACACACACAACACAACCAACACACACACACACACACACAACGTTACATGTTCACACAATTTCTCTTCTCTTTTTTTTTATAGCAAGGAAAATGTGGGAGAAAGAAACATCGCAAATAAACAACTAGTGCAACGACAATCGAAAAGAAGAAGAAAACAATCTTCAGCAACCATCACTTACATCTCTATAGATCATATTCATAATAATTGTTCATATTTTTTATATAACTAGAACGTCAGAACGCTAGATCAACCAGGAGCGCGGCAGCATTTACGGGTCCAGTAACCTTGCAGGAACAAACAAACAGACAAACACCCCTGAAACCAAAGTCCGATCAAACAGTCTACACCTGAACTTTACAGTACCCTTGCGCCAGCGAGGCTATCAACGGTAAGCTCGGGGACCACTGACAGCTAGAGAAAAAGCAGGTGCGCGGCAGTAATTTCGACTCCAGTGACCTTGATCTTTGACCAACGACCTTCGTTTTGGAACTTGGCCTAGATATCTTAAATACATATCAGCATACGAAATGTGAGCCTCCTAGGTCCCTGCGTTCAAACGCTATCGTGTTCACATAGTGAGACAGCCATGCAGGAACAAACAAAAAGCCCTGAAAACATTCACCAGCTTTGGCTTCGCGGCTGCTTAATCAAGGCTTTTGTTGCTTTGTTTGCTTTCCACTAATGGTGAATCTAGCTCGCCAATTTGACCGCCAGGTGGCAACCAACTCAATAGGGGCTTATCTCGTGATATCTTTAGTTGGGGGTAGAGAAAGCCTCCTAGGTCTCTGCGTTCAAACGCTATCGTGTTCACATAGTGAGACAGCCAGGAACAACAAACAGAAAGCCCTGAAAACATTCACCAGCTTTCGTTACGCGGATGGTTAATCAAGGCTTTTGTTGCTTTGTTTGCTTTCTACTAATGGTGACACTAGCTCGCCAATTTGACCGCCAGGTGGCAACCAACTCAATAGGGGCTTATCTCGTGATATCTTTAGTTGGGGGTAGAGAAAGAGAGAGACAGGGAGGGACCCCTCTCCCTCTCTCCCCCCCCTCTCTCTCTCTCTCTCTCTCTCTCCCTCTCTCTTTATCCCCAACTAAGAATATAGAGAGGATTAGCCCCACTCGAGCGTTATGCCACCTGGCGGTCAAAACAGCCAGCTAAGCCGCTCATTACGCTTTGTTTTGTATAATTACACTTTAGGACCACCACCACAGTCGAACATTTCCCGCACAATAGCAAATACATAAGCACGAGACTCAGGAGTTCAGATAATTAAAAACAAAAAAACAAAAAACCACACCCGTGATTACGTCACAGAAGGCACGAGCATGACGTCGCAGGAGAGAGAGAGAGAGGAGAGAGAGAGAGAGAGAGAGAGAGAGAGAGAGAGAGAGAGAGAGAGAGAGAGAGAGAGAGAGAGAGAGAGAGAGAGAGACTCAATTCAGTTTACTGACTAGGCCTTCTGCCCATGTCACAAGGGAACAGTGGGGAGGGGGAGAATGAACAATGGCATATAACTAACAATACATACATAATTCATTGCAAAACCACACACATTTTTGATCGCATATTGAGGGAACAGTGGGAGGGGTAAGGAATGCAGAATAGTTGGCTATATGTAAGAACTACAGCAATTTAAAGAATTCAAACAAGAAAACATAATCATAATTCATCAATCCATCCCGTGTCATATAGGGACAATGGGGAGGCAAAACAGCACTAATATATTATATATTCAGTAGTAATTAACGAAGAATTTATATAAAAATAAGCTTATTTTTTTCTTTTTCTTTTTTGTGGCTTATGGGAAAATCGGGGGGTGGTGGGGGTGGGGGGATTTTTTATAAAATTTTTTTAGAGGCCACGGAATAATTCATACAAAATGCACAAAGACATTGTCATTCGTCGTGTCAATTTCACGAGGGAACGATGGTAAGACGAAGCACTGGTCGACAACAATGTTTATGTATCTAAACACATAAAAATATCAATTGGTGTTCTTGTCATCAGACAACAATGGGAATAAGAAGGAAAACAACATAACACAACACCAACTGAGAGAGAGACAGAGAGAGAGAGAGAGAGAGAGAGAGAGAGAGAGAGAGAGAGAGAGAGAGAGAGAGAGAGAGAGAGAGGAGAGAGAGACTCGCAGAGAGAGAGAGAGAGAGAGAGAGAGAGAGAGACGAGAGAGACAGAGAGAGAGAGAGAGAGGAGAGAGAGAGAGAGAGAGAGAGAGAGAGAGAGAGAGAGAGAGAGAGAGAGAGAGAGAGAGGAGAGAGAGAGAGGAGAGAGAGATAGAGAGAGAGAGAGAGAGTGAGTGAGAGAGAGAGAGAGAGAGAGAGAGAGAGAGAGAGAGAGAGACGAGAGAGAGAGAGAGAGGAGACTGGAGAGAGAGAGAGAGAGAGAGAGAGAGAGAGAGACGAGAGAGAGAGAGAAGCGAACGAACGAACGAAATTTTTTTATTGAGGGAAAAAGAGTAAGCACACAATGGGCTTTTTTACATCTTGCCCTCAAACAAACATGCAAGAAAATCAATATATTCAACACAAAATAATGAAGAAGCATGCAAAAAAATAATCATCGAAGAATTATCCATGAATAAGAAAAAATAGATACAACAAAACCGTCTATCTATCTCCCCCCCCCCCCCCCTCTCCCCCCCTCCCCCCCTCTCACACACACAAAAGGAGAGAGAGAGAGAGAGAGAGAGAGAGAGAGAGAGAAGAGAGAGAGAGAGAGAGAGAGAGAGAGAGAGGAAACACATGACAATAAGGTAAATACAAAACTTGTTAATAATTTAACAACAACAAATTAGATAATATGCATAGATGTCAACATATCAAAAGTGGAAACATATTTGAAACTAAGATGGGGTTAAACAACATTGCTTGTATGTTTCAACATAAGATACTTATGGTACTCTCTTTTAAAAACATTAATGCCCGAGTACACATTAAAGGAAGATGAAATAGTGTTCCATAAGCAGCCACCTGAATATACAAGACTAGATTTAAAAAGAGAGAGAGAGAGACAGAGAGAGACTCCCCCTTTAGGTTGCTTCGTTATATTATGTCTTATTTCTGCGTTTCGTTCTGTTCGAGTGACTAGGGGAAGACAAAAAGCGCATGGGCGGGTAAGATTATATCATGAAATAAAGAAAATTTCAGTACAAATTTGTCTGAGACGAATGCTAGACATTAATGCTCGTCTCATGGGCAAAATGAGACTGAAATTTGCTTCATTTCATGAGATAATTGGGGTGGGCTTCTTACCCGCCCATGCGCTTTTTACCCCGTCTTCCCCTAGCACAGGAAGATCAACAGCTGATGACGTTATACTCGCAGGAAACGAAGACCCTGCTGACGTCACATATCAGAGCAGTTACATCATGCGACGTCAGCTCAACAAACATGAACCATCTCGTTACGGCAGCAGCCACGAGTTTCTAGAAGATACTAGACTGATGATGCCAAAAGACTTAACTCAAAATGACTTATTAAGTTAACACAGTTACTCGAGACAGTTACTTGTATCATTTACGCATTGGACTGTAGAGGGGAAGTATTGTTTTTTTAAATTTTGATCTTGTTGGTTTTTTGCTCCTTTTGTTGCCTGCTTTTTGCTCCTTTTGCTATATTTTTGCTGTTTGCTGTTTAATTGTTTGTCTGTGTTGATAAAGGCGCATTCGCCGAAATATCCAGTAGTTTTGTTTTGTCTCTTGTGAATAAAATAACGTCACTTTACACTTGTCGTGTAGTTGTTTGTTTGTTGACAGTTACTTGAGGCCAGGACGTCCTAAAGACTAGGAAGAAGATATGACCCAACGACCTCAGGTACAGCGCAAAATTGACACATGACGTCATAGATATGACGCAGACATGACCTACGACGTCATATAATGTATTTATTACTGGAAAGCAGCCATGGCGTCTCAGGCAATATGCCTCACAACACCCAAGCAGATCCTTTGAAGACGGACATATTCACAGCGGCTATAGCTACGACCCAGGACACCATAGCAGATACTCGAATACAGACATGATGTCACATGATCCATGACGCCACAGCAGAATACGCAAAACAGCCATGACGTCATAACATTCTATGACCAATGGCATCCCCGATTATTATTGAAAAGGCATAGCGATTATGACATCATAGCAGAATACTCGAAGACCGACATGACGTCAAGTATGCTATTGCCCGATGATGTTATCGCAGCAGAAAGTTGAAGACCGACATGATGTGTCACAGCGACAATGACCCATGACATCACAGCAAAGTGTTGAAGACAACATCACAGCAGGTACTTGAACACGGCTATGACCAGTTACATATGCTCTGATTCGTGACACCACAGCAGATCCTTGACAACAGCCAATACGTCACAGAGATTCCGATTCATGACCATCACAACAGAGTCCTTGACAAACAGCCATGACGTCACAGCGGCTATGATCCACGACGTCATTGCAGGCAGATCATTTGGTGACAATCATGACATCATGTATATGCTACTACCCCTTAACATCGCAAGCAAAAAGACGTGGTTTTAACAAAATGTTCAATAGCAGACGCTTGAAGACAGCCATGACGTCGCATATGCTATGACGTCATCACAGCAGGTACTTGAACACCGCCATGACGTCACAGATGCTATGACGTCATCACAGCAGGTACAGTTTGAAGACGGCCATGACGTCACAGATGCTATGACGTCATCACAGCAGTTACAGTTTGAAGACGGCCATGACGTCACATATGCTATGACGTCCTCACAGTAGGTACTCGAAGGCGGCCATGACGTCACAGATGCCATGGTGTGATCACAGCAGGTACAGTTTGAAGGCAGCCATGAGGTCACAGATGCCACGACGTCATCACAGCAGGTACTCGAATGCGGCCATGACGTCACAGATGCAACGACGTCATCACAGCAGGTACTCGAAGACAGCCATGACGTCACATATGCCGTGA
>CM065706.1:29509967-29512467 GCA_017654935.2 Phymorhynchus buccinoides | reverse complement strand
ATGGCGTTGCTGCAAACACGTAGGTGAAGACGGGGTAAGAAGCCCATGGGCGGGCAAGAAGCCCATGCCAAACTCAAAACTCAAACTCTTTTATTTGTTGTAAAACCATCAAAGGAATTATTGACACAGAAGCAGTAAGTACATACCACGAAAGAAAGAAAATAAAACAAAAAGCACAAGGTAAAGTTCGTGACGAAGTAAATGCAGAGACGGGGTAAAAAGCCAATTATCTCATGAAATGAAGCAAATTTCAGTAACATTTTGCCCATGAGACGAGTGTTAATGTTGAGCGTTCGTCTCTGGACTGAAATTTACTTCATTTTATGAGATAATTGGCATGGGCTTCTTACCCGCCCATGGGCTTTTTACCCCGTCTTACCCTATATTGGCCACTGCAACTAGGGTTATTCACGCCCTTGACGGCAAGAGTTGAGCCCTTGTTGGTCAGTGTGTGTATGTGTGAGGAAGTAAGAGAACGTTGCGTGCAATCATCGTGTTTATTTTACTTTCTAACGATTCATTATTTGTTTGCCTTTAATGTTCTTGTTATCAATGTAAAGCGCACTGAGCTCATGTGAGAAAGAGCGCTATATAAATCCCCATTATTATTATTATTATTATTATTATTATTATTATTATTATCTAAAAGGGCCTTCACTCTTGCAAAAAGCAGGCATAAAGTGACCTCAGATAAGGGTTATTGGCGAGAGTTACTCCCTTGTTTGGTCAGTACTCAAGCATCTTCCCTCACCCACCAAGGGCATTCACTCTCGCAAAAGGTGTTCGTTGCAGTGGCCCATAGAATACGCTTGCAGCACAATAATTGCGAAGCTCAGATTTTTAGATTTTTGCAGTTTTGAAAAGATAGTGAGCGGGAAAAAACCACACCACTTGGTAAAGGTGCAGATCAACCACCCCCCTCCTCTTTTCGATTTCTCGGCTCTCCCCACATTCCCCCCCCCCCTCCTCCTTTCGATTTCTCGGCTCTCCCCACACATCCCCCCCCCCCCCCGCTCCTCCTTTTCGATTTCTCGGCTCTCCCTTGCATTTTCAGACTTACCTTTCTTAGCAAATATTAAAGCTGTATTTCATCAAGAGTTTGAGCTATTTATCTTTGGTCGAATAATTATTCGCATTAATAATAATAATAAAGGTCATTATTTTGACATGCATAGCGCAATACACGGAGCATTTGTCACAGTCCTGATTCATAGCGTGTTTTCCATCTTGCCTTTACTCTTCTACTATTATTGAATGCTTGTGTTTAATTGTGTGAATGGATGAAAATTAACGTTAAATATAGCAAACGATAGAGGTTGAAGTGCTCAATCTGCAGTAAGAAAGGCAAGAATGGAAACAAAAACCCAGGAAAGAACCGAGAAATGGAGGAGGGGGTGAGGATCTGCATCTTTTCCCCACCCGGACTTTTCCCCCAAGACTTTCCCCACCCGGACAATTCCCATTTAAGATTTTATTTTATTTGTTGCTTTTTTGTTTGCTTGTTTGTTTGTTGCTGGGCATTATGTCAAAAATAAATTGTGAATCGTATAACCTTTTCCACCAATAGTGGTTGTTTTTTGAACAGAAGACAGAAGACCCCTGTTTTAGGGTTCTTTTCGCAAGCGTTATCGCAAAGAAAAAGAACACAAACATGGAAATATGTAGGCTACATGCAAGGTTTAAGCAATTATGTAAGCATGCATGACGCGCACGCACACACGCACACACGCACACACACACACACACACACACAGAGACACACACACACATACACACACAGACAGACAGACACACACACACACACACGTGCGTACGCAAGCACGTGCACGCATGAATAGGAAGTATTTGCGCGCGTGCGCACGCACACACCAAACACCACACACACACACAACACACACACACACACACACACACACACAACACACACACACACAGACAGACAGACACACACACACGTGCGTACGCAAGCACGTGCACGCATGAATAGGAAGTATTCGCGCGCGTGCGCACGCACACACACACCACACACCACACACACCACACACCACACACACCACACCCACACCCACACCACACCACACACACACACCACACCACACACACACACACACACACACACACACACACACACACACACACTCACACACACACTCTCACACACACACACACACACACACACACACACACACACACACACACACACACACACACACACACACACACAGACAGACAGACACACACACAGGTATTAGGTATTAGGTATTAGACTTTATAGTCACAGAGGTGTCTCTGTGAAATTCGGGTTGCTCCCACCTGGAGAAGTATTCGCAGCCAGAGGCGCGCCACCATTTTTTGCGCATGCGATTTATGTGTGACTGATGAGGAAGGAAAGGGGGGGGGGGGGGGGGTAAATTTTGACCAAATGACAACTTTTTCGTTGCCACTGGGTTTAACGTATGCTAAGTGCATGGGCACACGGGACCTCGGTTTATCGTCTCAC
>CM065706.1:29504967-29507467 GCA_017654935.2 Phymorhynchus buccinoides | reverse complement strand
AAGAGGTAGATGTGACCTGTTGGAGTTGACATTGGGGAGCTTTCGAATTTTTGTTCTTCTTCTTCAGAGTCATCTCCATCAGGTCAGATCTACCTCTTTATTTTCTTCATTGGCATTGCTTCAAGACCCGACAGTCACCCTCTTCAACCACTCCAAACTTACAGATGGCAGATAAAACAGACACAGACACCGGCAAACTTATACAGGCACAGATATAGCCTACAGAGACTTCTTTCCAACCCTTTGTCACAAAAAATGACAGGTGCAACCAAAAACCTCTGAAAACACAGGCCCTGGTTGCAACTTTACGTCCTTGAGAAAACACACCAAAAAGGGTTAATTATCTAATTTTCGACAAGTTTTAAGGTCATTGTACCGTAATTATTCTATAAGCAAATCACACAAGTTCAAAGGTCACCTTACTTGATGCTATATGTAAATCAGCATCGTCCTTGACCGCTCCGTACTGAGCTTCCCCCTCCCCCTGAAAAATTGATCACAGAAACATTTCTGTTAATCTTCTCAGAAGGTAGACCTACATAGAAACAGGGACACCTAGAGACGGTGGCAGAGTGTTACGTAATTGGCCAACATAAGCTTAGCTCGTGAATTCTGATTGTGGTAAAATATCTATCATCACAATGAGTAAAAGTGTGCGTGTGTGTGTGTGCGTGCGTGCGTGTGCGTGTGTGTGTGTGCGCGCGCGCGCGCGCGCGTGCGTGTGCGTGCGTGAGTGTGTATGTATGCGTGGGTGCGTGTGTGAGGGCGCGCGGAGTGTATGTGTGTGTGTCATTAAAAAAAAAGATTTTCAAAATAGCAGATGAGGCAACGGCTATTCTGAAAAATGTGGGTTGGAATAGACGTTTTTCGAAGAAAAAAAACTAGGGGAGAGCACTTCGCGAAAATCAGAGTTGCTTACCTCCATTACTCGGTCAAATATCATAGCGACAATGCAACAATGGCGTTGAAGCTTGAAACCGCAGGATGCGAGTCAGCGACTTGCAAACATTTTTTTGTTAGAAAAATAAGGGGTGACCAGTTGCTACAAAATGATAGAACTTGCAAACTGTGACGTAAAAATATAAATTTCATCAATTTCAGAATGACGCACTGCGTTCTACATGCTGTGTGTCTCCTCAAACACAAGAAGCGAGGGCTGGGGGGGATTTACCTGATGGCAGAGTAACTTCCCCTGTTTGACCGATTGAATTAGGCAAGATAACTCCCCGTCGAGGACTGCTTTAAAGTCCTCGTGGCCGAAAGAGTGGGGATGTCTTTTGGGCAAGGCCAATAGGAAATGTTCAGAAATATAATCACACACCATGAAATTACTCCCCTTAATTATTTCTGAACAATTCCTATTGGCCTTGCCCAAAAGACATCCCCACTCTTTCGGCCACGAGGACTTTAAAGCAGTCCTCGACGTTAATTAGGGGGAGGTCTCCCAAATTTGGTATGTTGGTACTTTACAGTCACGTCTTATTTTTTAATCATCATTGTTTAGTGGCATAATATTTGAAACTAATATATGCCAGGAACAAGTCATTATAATCTTTTAATTGAATTAATGCACGATTTCACTGAAAACTGCAGTATTGTGTGATAATAATGATGATGATAATGATAATAATAATAATAATAATAATAATAATAATAATAATAATAACTAACGTTGATAGAGTTCCCTTTCTCTCTTGAGCCCACGGCGCTTCACAAATTATTAAAATAAATAAATAAAATAAATAAATAAATAAATAAATAAATAGATAGATCATTAATATACAAATAAACAACTACAATGTTAACTATCACAAACATGCACACAGCCACAACACGCACACGCGCGCGCACACGCACACGCACACCCACACAAGATGATATTGAAACCAAACGTGTAGGACCTACTTACCGGACTTGCGAAGCTGTTACATTCTGCATCCGACTCATGAACTGACAGTAAACAAAAGAAGTATAAATGCTTTTGATAGGTTTTAAATATAACGAACAGTCTTTCATTATGAATGTCAACACGATCATCATGATCGTGATCACCTTTATCATCATCATGTAAATGAAACCACCTGTTTTCTCATCTGTCATTCTGTTTAGGATTAAATCGTCACCTTGATCTTTTATCATCATCATCATCATCATCATCATCATCATCATCATCATCATCGTCGTCGTCGTCGTCGTCATCATCATCATCATCACCATCATCATCATCATCAACAACAACGCTATCACAATCATCATCATCATCATCATCATCATCATCATTGCTATCACAATCATCATCATCATCATCATCATCAACAACGCTATCACAATCATCATCATCATCATCATCAACGATATCACATCATCATCATCATCATCATCATCATCATCATGAACAACGATATCACAATCATCATCATCATCATCATCAACAACAAACAACAACGCTATCACAATCATCATCATCATCATCATCAACATCACGGTCTATCATCATCAT
>CM065706.1:29469967-29474967 GCA_017654935.2 Phymorhynchus buccinoides | reverse complement strand
ACTAGGTGGTTTAAATCAATATATTCTGTTTCCTTTACTTGATTTTTCCTATTGATTCTAAGAAGCCAATCTTATATATGTTTTTAAACACATTTTTATTCCTTCCTTTCATTCTTCCTCTCCACAGTTCCTTCATTCACACACACACTTTCATCCATCAACATTTTGCCAATCGGATAGTTTGTATGTGCATTCACTTTCTCTTCTTCTTCTTCTTCTTCTTCTCTCTCTCTCTCTCTCTCTCTCTCTCTCTCTCTCTCTCTCTCTCTCTCTCTCTCTCTCTCTCTCTCTCTCTCTCTCTCTCTCTCTCTCTCTCTCTCTCTCTCTCTCTCTCTGATTCTTTTTCCATGGTCACCCCCTAGAGTGTGTGCAATTACTTCTGTATAAAGAAGTTGGTCACCACCACAGAAGAAGAAGAAGAAGAAGAAGAAGAAGAAGAAGAAGAAGAAGAAGAAGAAGAAGAAGAAGAAGAAGAAGAAGAAGAAGAAGAAGAAGAAGAAGAAAAAGAAGAAGAAGAAAATTAAACTGTTGAATGTGGGTACCTAATCGGAAGAAGAAGAAGAAGAAGAAGAAGAAGAAGAAGAAGAAGAAGAAGAAGAAGATCATATATGTATGTATATATGTCAGGATAACCCATCAAGAAGCGAGTAAAGTATTGCCATGGTGCTTAGTAGTGTTTAGCTCAATGTTAATGTACAGCGCTCTGAGCTCCCTGCAAAGGCAGTAGAGCGCTTTATAAATGTCCAGAATTAGTATTAGTATTATTCACTTTATGAAGAGGCGCGCGCGTGTGTGTGTGTGTGTGTGTGTGTGTGTGTGTGTGTGTGTGTGTGTGTGTGTGTGTGTGTGTGTGTGTGTGTGTGTGTGTGTGTGTGTGTGTGATCGGAAAGCGAGAGAAACTATGCATGTTTCTGAGAGAGAGAGAGAGAGAGAGAGAGAGAGAGAGAGAGAGAGAGAGAGAGAGAGAGAGAGAGAGAGAGAGAGAGAGAGAGAGAGAGAGAGAGAGAGAGAGAGAGAGAGAGAGCGAGAGTATGAATATAACATTATATATATATTATATTATAACTTTGCAGGCCGACAACTTTGCAGGCCGACATGCAGACTGAAGAGTCTTTAACGAAGACGAAACAGCTGTCTTTGCATAGGCATTGTCTATCTCCACCATTGGGAGAAAAAGTAGATCAGCACATTTTCTTTTCAGAACACAAATCATAAAGTTAAAGTTAAAGTAATTGAGTTTGTTTCTTAGGTTCACAAAATATACATTGGATACCAAATTTTTCTTATCAAAGCAAATTATATATATATATACATAAGAGGAAAGTTTAATGGTGTGTTTGTTTTTTCTTCTTCAATTTTTGATCGTTTATATTATATTATATATATATATATATATATATATATATATATATATTATATCTTTATATATATTTTCTAAATCTGTATGTGTGTGTGTGTGTGTGTGTGTGTCCCTTATGCACGGCCACAGTTCTCAACCGATCGACACCAAATTTGGCATCAAGCATCCTTGGCACCCTCCGAAGGTCATGCCGTCCTTACTTTTCGGAAACCTCCGCCAAGGACGAGAAGTCGAACCGCGCGTGTAGCGCTAGGACTGGAAGCGTGCAAGTGCTGAGTCGATCTAAGGGGGCGGAGTCAAAAAGGGGGCGGAGTTTAGTGGAGCGCGAAGCGCGAGAAGGCGAAGCGCAAGGACCGAAGCGCGCAAGCGCTGAGTCTTTAAACCTATGTCTCATGTGCCAAGGGTTCCACAGCTAGTACATTATATATGTGTGTTTGACATGCACATTATTGTCACTGAAGTGAGACACAACAGCATCTCTAACGAAGCTTTCCAATACTTTACAGGCAACACAAGTCAGACTTACCGGATGATAACTACCAGGGTCTGATTTCTGTCCCTTTTTATGTACAGCAATTTACCTCTGCTGTTCTCCAATCAGTAGGTAGATCACCCGACTCCTACAGACTGGCTGAACAAGGAAGAAAGAGGAATGAGGCAAAAGAAGAAAGGAGGCAGTGCAACACCAGTAAACTCCCGAATTTGTAACAATACAGATAGGTGTAGCGGTAACCACGCCTCGGTTAAACCTCATCGGCTATGGTACCGCCACAAGCAGCAAGTACATACGACTTAAGAAGAAAGAGGAACATATATTTCATCGCTTTTAAAGATCCACCAAATCACGTGTCAAAATCACGGGTTTCACGTGTTTTCTCTCTCTAATAACAGGAAATAAATCTTTTTTTGACCAAGTCTGACTCCCATACAAATGCCCCCAAATTCAAATCGAAACATCATTTTAAAGAGCAGCCTCAATTTGAATATGGGGAAATTCGTATGTGGGTCACAGCAACCCAGAAAAAAAAAAAAGGGACTTAATCGTGGTGCGTCACTGGGTCTTTAAAGACACATTGACGCACCACGATTAAGTCCCTTGTTTTTTTTTCTTCTGGGTAGCTGTGACCCACATACACATGCTCCCCAACTTCAAATTGAGGCTGCTCTTTAAAATGATGTTTCGGTTTGAATTTGGGGGCATTTGTATGGGAGTGAGACCGGGTCAAAACAAGATTTCTTTCCCAGCTGTAAGAGGAAAAACACGCGAAATACGTGATCTGATGGGTCTTTAATTAAAACTCTAGATGGAATTTAAGTCTGGACCTTGTGACTTGTTGGGGGGGGGGGGGGGGGGGGGGGGGGGGGTGGGGGGGGGGGGGGGGGGGGGGAGGGGGGGGGGGGGGGGGGGGGGGGGGGGGGGGGGGGGGGGGGGGGGGGGGGGGGGGGGGGGGGGGGGGGGGGGGGGGGGGGGGGGGGGGGGGGGGGGGGGGGGGGGGGGGGGGGGGGGGGGTCAAGCTCATTTAAATTATTTCTCGCATAATTTTCTCCAATTCAGTGTTTCCCCACGGCAAGTGATTCACACACACACAACACACGCACACACGCACGCCACTGCAAGTCACACTCACACACACATACACACACACACACACACACACATACACACACACACACACACACCACACACACACACACAAAGCTACACCCACACACACACACACACACAACACACACACACAAAACACAAGGCGCGCGCACACATGCATACACACACTACACACTTGACTACACACACACTGGTATAAGCACATGATAAGTTTTCAGCCTGCGTTAGATTCTCTACAAAACGAAGAGTCAAAATGTAATGTGAAAATAGGGTTTTACGCCCTCTTCGGGCCTGTCGGCCATGTGGGGCATTTGTAAATATAAAGAGGGTGGGAACAATACTGGGGGCAATACCCGGAGGCAGTGCTTAACCAGTAAAGTCCCGATCTTTTTATTTTAATACAGATAATATGTGTAGCAGTAACCACGCCTCGGATAAACCTCATCGGCTACGGTACTGCCACGATAAAGTTATGTATGGAACATTTTTAAGGTCAAAATGTATGTCCCTGTTCATCACCTATATACTGGCCTTCAGTAGCCTACTTGTTAGCCTAAAGGTCCACTTAGTTGATATAGTAATAAATGCTGAAGATATTACCTGCCACGAACCAACACCGGTTGGGGCATTCTCAAAATGGATTCGTTCTCAAACATGTCTGCGCATGTGCGAAATCGATCATGACAAATTGTATATTTTTGATCAAATTTTATCTTTTGTGTGTATTCGACACTCTAAATTGACCCTAAGCCTATCCCTAACCCTATTTCCTTCCCCTAACCCTAACCCTAACCCTAAAAACCCCTAAACCTACCCCTACCCCTACCCCTAAACCTGAAAACCGTACAAATACACACAAAAATAATTTTTGCACATGCGCAGACATGTTTGAGAACAAATCCATTTTGGAGAACGCCACACCGCTACAACTACACACCGGCTACACTACATACACCGTGGGGTTATTTTATAATGTATTTATAATGTTCGGGTTGTTGTAGGCTAATTTAAGCGCATACAGGAGCACATTCACACACACACACACACACACACACACACACACACACACACACACTCACGCGCACCACACACAGACTACACACACACACACACACACGCGCGCACACACGCGCACGCACGCGCACACACGCACACACACACACAGAGGGGGGGGGGACGACACACGCAGAGACACACGCACGAGAGCACGCACAACAGAGACACAAAGTAATCACACACAGACAGGACAGGGGGGGTAGAGAGAGAGAGAGAGAGCGAGGAGAGACGAGAGAGAGAGAGAGAGAGAGAGAGAGAGAGAGAGAGAGAGAGAGAGAGAGAGAGAGAGAGAGAGAGAGAGAGATCGGAGAGAGAGAGGAGAGAGGAGAAGATAGAGGGAGAAGCACACGAGATAGAGTGTCGAAGAGAGAGTGAGAGAGAGAGAGAGATAGAGAGAGAGAGAGAGAGAGAGAGAGATAGAGAGAGAGAGAGAGAGAGAGAGAGAGAGCGGAGAGAAGAGAGAGAAGCAGGGCAGGCAGGACAAACACACACACACATACATGTGCGCACACACACATACAGACACTGTGCCCCCCCCCCCCCCCCCCTGCGCTTTGCGCTGTCGCACCACACGTTTATACACATACTCAAACACACTCGGACACCAAAACATTACTGGCTCAGACGTACATAGACCTAAGCCTACTCACACTCACACACCTCCCAATCGTCCCGCAAAACAATGGGTCCCAGGGACTCCTTCACTTACAGCATAGAGGGTCATAGAGGGTCCAAGGATAGAGGGTCCCAGTTGCTTTGTTTTCTTGAATGCTAAAAAGAATTTTTTCTAGTGCATCTCTGGGACCCCCTGCACATTGTTTCAGAGGGTCCTTTAGAATTATAGTACTTCATAGACCCCCAAATGCGGGTCCCTGGGAGCCCTGCACACACGCATATGTTCACAATCGCCACCTCCCCCCTCCCACCTCCCCCCCCCCCATCCAACCCACACCCACGCACACACATACGCATAAACAC
>CM065706.1:29450911-29469467 GCA_017654935.2 Phymorhynchus buccinoides | reverse complement strand
GAAAACAACCAAAGAACGGCACAGAAGAGTACCGGAAAACGCAAGACACGACACAACAGAGAAAACGGAAACTCCAAGAAAGACACAACAGAGTTCAGAAAACTCCAAGACACGACAAACAGAGAACGGAAAACTCCAAAGACACAACACAACAGAGTTAGAAAACTCAAAGACACGACACAACAGGAGTCGGAACACTCCAAAGACACAACACAAAGAGTGCGGAAACTCCAAAGATACGACCACAGCAGAGTAAGGAAAACTCCAAGAACGAAAACACAGAGTATAAACAGTTCCCAGGGCACGACAGGGCAGCGTATGACCCAATCTCCAGGCATGACAAATCAGGGTATGCTCAATCCCAGAGCATGACAAATCAGAGTATGCCAATTCCCAGGGACATGACAATGCAGGCGTATGCCCAATTCCCAGGACATGACAAGCAGCGTATACTCACATTTAAGACATGAGAAAGCAGAGTATGCCCAATTCCCAGGGACATGACAAAAGCAGCGGATACCCAATTCTCAAGCATGACAAAGCAGAGTATGCCCAATTCCCCAGGGGACATGACAACGCAGCGTATACCCAATTCAAGGACATGACAAAGCAGAGTATGCCCAATCCCAGAGATGACAAGCAGAGTAGGCCCAATTACCGACATGCAAAGCAGAGTACGCCCGATTCCCAGGACATGACAAAAGCAGAGAATAGCAATTTCTCAGAACATGGGACAGGGCAGGAGTACAGACAGTTTCCGGCAACAGAGCCGGTACAGACCGTTTCCAGGGCACGACAGGGCCAGAGTACAGACAGTTTCCAGGGCACAACAGGGCAGAGCACAGACAGTTTCAGCGCACGGCAGGGCAGAGTACAGACAGTATCCAGGGCACGAACAGGCAGAGTACAGACAGTTCCAGGACACGCAGGGCAGAGTAAGGACAGTTTCCAGGGCACGACAGGGGCAGAGTACAGACAGTTTCCAGGGCACGACAGGCAGAGTACAGACAGTTCCAGGGCACAACAGGAGAGCACAGACATTTCCAGCGAACGGCGGGCGAGTAAGACAGTTCCAGGGCACGAAGGGCAGAGTACAGACAGTTCCAGGGCCGACTTGTCTAGTTACAGACAGTTTCCAGGGCACGAAGGGCAGATTACAGACAGTTTCCAGGGCACGACAGGGCAGAGTACAGACAGTTTCAGGCACGACAGGCAGACTCTTCACAGTGCAGGCAAATTCGTGGCAGAAATGGAAGCACCAAGCAGTGACACTGGTGCGAGAAAACATTCTGCGATGCTGCTTACACTGCTGGACCCACTTTGTAGAGCATGATGGATCTCCCAAGACAGCTTCAGGCCGAACGGAGCACTCAAACACGTCAGACAACCTCCAGCTAAAGCCAGTACCTCGAAGCACTTCAGACAGCTTGACCAGATTGTACACTTCAAGCACTTCAGACAGCTCAGGCCAGAACAGGCCACCTCAAGCACTTCAGAAAGAGACAGTGTAAACACTCAAAGCACTCAGACGGCTACTGCCAGAACCAAACCCATCAAAGCCTCAGAAAGAGACGGTGTACACCTCAAAGCACTTCAGACAGCTCAGACCAGAACCAACCTCAAAGCCTTCAGAAAGAGACCGCGTAGCACCTCAAAAGCACTGCAGACGGCTCAGGCCAAAGGCAGAGCTCAAAGCACTTCAGACATCTCAGCCAGAACCCGCACCTCAACGTTTCAGACGGCTCAGTCAAGAACCCAACCCAATCAAAGCCCTTCAGAAAGAGACAGTGTAACTCTCAAAGAAAAGCAGGACAGCTCAGCCAAAGGAGAGCTCAAAGCACTTCAGACATCTAGGCAGAACCGGCACTAAAAGCACTTCGAACAGATGCCAGCACTGGCATAGGTCTACCAACAGCCAGGTTCTAATCAGAGGGTTGGAGATGTAGTAGAAGACATGTCTGTGAAGAAGCTGGGAGAGAGGACAGAGAAATGACAAAAAAAACAAAAAAAAAAAAGGAGAAGTGCTAAATCCACCCAGAGCTGTATTGATGTTGAGATAGCAGGAGATTAGCATCATGCCTACTAGAAAGTCTTCCAAAAGTCCTATTAAATCCTAGGGACATTGGAAGTGCTTCTAAGTTAGCATATATGATAAGTTCTCATGCTATCTCAAACGTGAATACCGACCCTGGGTGCATAGGACAACGTATACAGTGAAGAGAAAGTTGGTGACGGTGTGGTTGACGGAATACACAGCGATGAGGGAGCGCACTCGGTGACGATGAGGGTCGTAGACTTGGTTTCCATTTGTTGTCGTTCCAACTGCCGTCTGGCATAAAAAAACAAGTGTTAAAGGAACCGGCGGATGAGTTTGCAAGAAAACATCGAGATCACCCATGAAAACACCATTTAACAGAGATCGCAAACACTCACTTTGCTCTGGTTTCCAGAAATCAAACGTCAACTCGCGATTATCCTTGGCGGAGGTGTGGAAGTCCAAATTATTTCACTGAAAGAGAAGACGTGTGCTGTCTCTTTTTAATGGCGACAAAATTGTTGCACGATGTTTTCGCATACAAGCCTTTTTATGTTTTATTTTTAAATTTTAGGCCTCTGCAGGCTTATCTAAAATGGTTTCGCTCCACAAGGAAATACACTGCAGCCTTCTTTTTCTTTCTTTTTTACTGGCACTACAAAAAAGAAAAGCTTCGCCACAATGGCTTGTCCCACCCACCCCATCCAACATGGCTTCTATCTCTCCGGCACCTACGCCCAAAGGAAGAATCGCGTTTTTGACGGTTTGATTTTAGAAACCAGAGCAAAAACGAGTGTTCGATCTTTGAAAAGGCGTCTTTCTGGTGATATCCAGGTTCCTTGCAAAAACTCATCGTCAGTGTCACCTTAATAGTGGTTGTGGTATTTTGTGTGGGTGTCTGGTTTGGTTGGTTTACCTTGTCGATTTTACATCCTATACCCTCTTTTTGAACCTTTAGGAAAGAATGATCATGTTTACGGATCAAGAAATTAGATGAAATAAAGAAGTTACGGCATTTTGTGTAACGTATGAAAAAACCACTGCCATCAGGCTTTATTCGCATATTCAAACAGAATTTAACAAGCGCGGAAATGCAAAAGTTTGTGGCAGCGGTCTATTTTTACCACTCCAATCATTGAGTCACTCCTGGCTTTTCAAATAATTTTAATCTGTAACCAGAAGTTACTCTCCTGCACCATTTCGTAAACTTTATATCTTTGAAAACATATAAAACGGATGTATCATATTATATCATCGAAAGAAGCACCGCATACTCGCGTGTCTGTTGCAGGTCTGTATTACGTATGTTTATTATTTGTTAAACGGGGCCCCTTTTTTTAATAATACATCATTTTAAAGAGCAGCCAGAAGGTAGCCTCGAATTTGAAGTGCGACATTTGTCAAATGTGCGACAATTTTTGACCGACAGATCAGACAGACCGACAGGGACCGGGACCGCCGGACAAGGATTATAGGTTGTGGCTTGAGCCACAAACAAAAATCGCTCGGTTTGATTATGTTTTGACAGACTTTTACACAGTTTATCTATCTGCGTACCAGGATTTGTAAGGTGATAGTACATGGAATAATATTGCGCTTTCTATAATGTAAAGTCGCTTTTTTGTCTTGGGAAAACTTTAGATTAATGTCAGTGCGCGCATGTTTTAAAAGTGCATGGTATGGTTTTAAAGGTTGTGGTATGCCTGGTTTTTTGAACATTACACTTTTAGCTCACTCTATAGATGATAGTTGTTTGGGTGTGTGGTGTGTGTGTTGTGTGTGTGTGGTGTGTGTGTGTGTGTGTGGTGTCGTGTGTGGTGTGTGTGTGTGTGTGTGGTGGGTGTGTAGCGCGCGCGTGCGCGAGTGTGTGTGTGTGTGTGTGTGTATGTGTGTGTATGTGTGTGTGTGTGTGTGTGTGTGTTGTGTATGTGTGTGTGTGTGTGATGTGTGGTGTATGGTGTGTGTGTGTGTTGTGGTGGGTCGTGTGTGTGTTGTGTGTGTGTGTCGGTGCGTGTCGGTGAATGTGTCTGTGGTGTAGGTGCGGATATTAGCATCGATCGTGCGTAGCCGGGTGGCTTGTAGTTAGCTACAACAGAGGCGGTGGCGATGTAGCGTGTGAGTGTGAGTGCGTGCGTGCGGGCCTGTGTGTGTGTGTCGCGTCTGTGATGCTCGTCTGTGTTGGGGAAGCCACACAACAAGTAAATGTGCATGTGTTATAGTGTATGTAAATACTGTTTCAATAGGAGTACACCGTCTACCCACGGAAAGAAAAGAAAAAACACAATTTAAAAAAAAATATATATTTCTTGAAGTCACACGCACAGCGAACACGCGAACACGCACGAAAACAATATAAGGGAGACTAACTCAAGACGGACACAATAGAATATGCGCAAGGGAATAACGGTAGTAGCTGTCTCCTTAGATTACCCAACGCCGTGAACTTGCCCCCACACACCCTCGGTCAATTTGAGAGGATGCTTTCAGCTACGCACAAACTAATTCATTTCTCCTAATCCGCTCTCCCCTGCCCCGCACACGCGACAAAAGATTTTGCTATATTGTGGTTTTGCTCTGTCCTGAAAATTGGTGTTTTACGTCCTCGGTCATAGACACATATGGGACATTTGTACATTACAAAGATGGTGGGAACCAATACTGGCTGGCAATGCCGGAGGCAGTGCAACACCAGTAAAGCCCGAGTTCATTAACATATAGATATGTGTGGTTGTTTGGCGTTAGTGCTTGGAATTACCACGAATATAGTCCACAGAGACCTTGTCTGTGAAATTCGGGCTGCCCCCACTTGGAGAGCGAGTGCAGCGCCCAAATTTGTATTCGTGGGTGGGAGGCGATGAGGCATGTAGGAGGGTGTAGATGCTAGCTTGGAAAAATGGCTTTTAATCTTGATTATACCAATGCAGCGGATTTGTCACTTGCCGACTTTAATCGCGTGGGATTCTAAGAGCCATCAAGTCGGCACGGGTCAGTTCCGGCTTTAAGGGGCCACCCGAGGTGATTTGTTGCAAGAACACCACGTGCAAGATCACCAGGAAAACACCCTGGCTACATGAGAATAGGCAAACACCACTTGCTCTGGTTCCTAGAAAAATCAACGGTCAATCGGCGATTTCCCCCACCTCGACCGGAGGTGCAGGGGTAAATCAGATCGTTTCAGTGAAGAGAAAGTCACGTTCTACTCTTTTCTAATGGCCGCCTGAGTCGCTTAGACCAATCAAGAAATGTCCACAAAGTCGGGTAAAGTCGAAGGTAATCAACTCTAATTTTACGAAAGTGCTCTCCCCTAGGATTTTTTTTCTTCGGAAAAATCGTTCGGGATTCGACACCCGACGGTCACTTAAGAATATAAATGGAAGTGTCTGCCCACCTTATCCTTCTTTGACACAAAACGTTTTAAGCAGTGGAGGTAAAACTCCGAGAGGGGGCGGCACAGAACGCGTGCCTCGTGGTATCGTTGCACATGTGTCCTTTCCGGTCCAGCAGTATGGGATCAGATGTATATCATCACCCGAATGGGGCTAGCAGAAGTGAAAAGAGGGAGGATCCTCCCAATTTTGTAACCCTTTAAGGGTCTATATACATCGATCAAACCAACCCTACCAACCCTCATCCGGCCCAACCCCCCGACAAGCAACACACAACGACAATCACACCACAACCACACACACACACACCCACACCACACCGACAGGACACCAACCCACGCACCTAGACCACCCCAACACAAAGAAAGCGCGAGCCACCGGCGCATTACGGAGCGTCCCCCACATCAACCCACGCCATTGTTACAATCGACGCACGTTAAGAGGCTCCCAGCGATCTCCGCACCGCAGTGTCGACCAAGCACACACGCCACAAAGACACACGACAAACACACACACATACACAACACACACACACACCCACAAACACACACACACGCACACAACCACCTACACTACACCACACTTACACTAAGTAAGCCCATCTGTGTGACACAAAGAAATCATATACTTAGCGATGGTCCGTTCTACCCTCAGATATTGAGACCCTCTACACAGCGTCCTCGTTGCTCGCGCCCCTATACGAAGCCGCGCACAGAGCACCGACGCACGCCAACAACGATTACAACACACACACACACACACACAACACACAACCACACATCCACACACACACACACACACACACACAACAACACACACACATCAACAAACAAGCACGCCACACAACATACACACTACACAGGTGCATATCTAAGAACATACAACTCGAAACCAATTATGGCTACTGGTTAACTGTACCATGAATCGGCCTACCGACACTACGAAAGAAGACGTAAATATATGTTGCATGAAATGCAAAACAACACGTGAGGGGAAGAAGGGGTAAAAAAAGCGCATGGCGGGGAAGAAGCTAACCCCAATTATTCATGAAATAAAGAACGCATTCAGTCAAATTTGCCATGAGCCGAATGCTAGGGCATTAAAACGCCTCGTCCATGGGCAAACATGAGAATGAGACTGAAATTTGCTTCATTCAATGAGATAATGGGGTGGGGTTCTTAGCCGGCTCCATGCGCACTTTTTTACCCCGTCCTTCCCCACAACAGATGTGACCAAGCACACAGAAAGAGAATTAAGTCGTGGGCTAGTTTCTCACACCAGGCTGCCAAAGTCAAAAATATAATTTTTGTATCAGTTTTATAGAGTTATGGGTTTTTCGTGCTCTCTAATTGGCATATAATCTCTAATATAGGAAGAGGGGTAAAAAGCGCATGTGGGCGGGTAGAAGCCCACCCAATTATCTTCATGAAATGAAGCAATTTCAGTCTCTATTTTTGCCCATGAGTACGAGCGTTAATGTCTAGCATTCGTCTCATGGGCAAAATGACTGGAAAAAACCCAATTCTTTTTACTTCATTTCATGAGATAATTGGGGGTGGGTTCGTACCCGCCCCTGCGCTTTTTACCCGTCTTCCCCTAATCATGCTCTCTAACTAATCTTTCATATTTATCCAGGACAATCTTGTTTGGTCTCTACATACTCCAAAATGCTTTAAACCCTTTCACGCCAGCCATATTTCAGCCCCAAAAATGTCCATTAAACATACTTGTGTAGAGAACAAATCTGTCTGCAGTATTGAGGATTCTTCAGTGACATATATAAAATAAGGTCTATTCCTACTTCCCCAAACGAGACAATAGGGTCTTTGGAAATAGAACCAATCGTGATGCCTTTTAATGACAAGGGTTAAATCACGGTGCGTGCCTAAAATGCGACTTGGCGGTGAAAGGGTTAAAATGTGAGTAGGTCGGTGCATTTATATTAGCTGGCTAAACTTCAGACTGTGATTTCTTCAAAAAAATGGTCGCCGTCACCTACCAAACTTCAAATGGGTTCATAAACTCTGAAAACAAACAACGGTTACAGAATGGTTTTATATCGTTGAAAGAGACTTGTCTTGCAAAGTTTCTAACGGTACAATTTTCTCAGAACGGTCATTTAACACTTAACCTTTCACCACCATAAAAGTCACAATTTTAGCACCAAAGTGATATAACCACCTATGTCACTAAAATTGCATCGACATTGGGGTCTATTTCCACAGACCCTATTGTTTTATGTTTTGGGAAGTAAGGTTAGTAGACCTTCTTCTATATAATTCTTACAGAAGAATCACCGATACTGCAGAAGGATTTGTCGGACTACCCAGGTAATTGTCATGTAATTTTTGGGCTGAAATGTATGGCTGGCACGGTTGAAAGTGTTAATAAGTCCCTTTCGTGGGTGCTAGGTCAATATATACGTTGCTGTCTCCCTGTGTCGACCGCGCAAGAACGTTTTCTATAGTTAGGCACGGCATCCGGCTGTCTTCGGCTGGAACAAAGTTATAATGAGAGTTTCAGAAAACAAAGAAGACTGTGAACCAGGAAAGCAGAAAAGGAGCAGTAGATGACAGTAAGCAAAGGGGAGTTACAGCACAGAACTTCCATAGGTGGGTGAATATTTGTATGAAGGACGAATAACGTGACTGATTAATAGGACGAGGGGCACCATAGAGACAGGGGTCACATATGAGGAAGGGAGCACATAGAGACGGGGACACCATAGAGACGGGGACACATGAGAGCCCGGGACCACATAGAGACTGGGCACATAGAAGGGACAGGACACATAAGAGACGGGGACACATAGAGAGGGAGGGACACAAGAGGACGGGGACACATAGAGACAGGGACATAGAGAAGGGGACACATTAGAGACCGGATGGGACACATAGAGATGCGGGATACATAGAGGACAGGGACACATAGAGACGGGCAGCACATAGAGACCGGGGAAACATAGAGACCGGACAATAGAGAACGGGGGGCACATAGAGACTGGGACAAATAGAGACGGGAAACCAGAGACAGGGACACATAGAGACCGTGGACACATAGAGACAGGGACACATAGAGACCGGGACAACATAGAGACGGGGCACATAGAGACTGGGGACACATAGAGACGGGACACATAGAGACAGGGACACAGAGAAGGGTACCATAGAGACTGGAACATAAAAACGGGGGCAATAGATATGGGGGCACATAGGACGGGGACACAATGAGAGTGACACCTTGAGAGGGGGCACATAGAAAAAACGGGGACACAATGAGAGTGAACACATGAGACGGGGGGCAATAGAGCGGGGACACAATGAGAGTGACAAATGAGACGGGGGCACATAGAGAAAAGAGGCGCACTTTTAGAGACGGCGGTGGACACAATTGGAGAGTGGGACACGTAGAGGAGGGGGCAGCTCAACTTAAAACATTAATCCCCTACTGCTGAGAGAACAAAGAGAACATGTTGCGTAGGAATTAAGAAACGGTTATAAGAGCATGGTGCATGCGACCCAGTGTTCGTGAAATCGACCGTGTATATTGTAGTGGCTCCCCACATTTCAGTTGAGTGTCAATTTCCCTCTCTCTTGTGTCCTTTCTAATTATATTCATACTCTCACGCGCGAACATGTAGACACGTCGAGCATGTTTGATCATATATAGCCTAATAGCAGGCGCGCGTGCAAGGTTAGATAATGATGATCGTGAACATGATAGTGTGTGGTGTCATTTGTTATATGTAAGTGATTGTGATAGTGAATAAGCCTTTAATTATAGATGTACCACTCCGTTTCGTTTTCTCATGAGAAAAGGTGATAAGCGTCTTGTCGAGCATGTAAACTCCACACATCTTTGGCTAATATCTTCTTCTTCTTTTCTTCAGTGTTCCAGGCCTTATCGGCCATAATGGGTAAGGTACATATGTATAGGTTTTCAGTATTTCAATGGCTCCCCGCTTGAGTACAGCCGACACATTCGATTTCGGAGGAGGCAAGAGATTAAAGATGTTTTGAAAAAAGGGCAGGAGAATGGACCAATACGTCCGAAAGAATCGTATTTGACAGAAAGCAAAAGAAAAAGGCAGAGTCAAGAGAGTGGAGATTAGAGAAGTTACAAGCACAGAACTTCCAGAGGTGGGGGAACTATTTTTACGAAAGAGCCCCACCCGGTACTCCCCACATGGGAGTGGCTAAATATATATCGTGGCTTAGTATGAGAGAAAATGGTGTGTAAATACAAGGAAGCCTTTCGTAATGTAGTTTGAAGACAAACGTATTTAATTGTGCCTGTGCTGTGCCCCCCCCCCTTCGTCTATGTAGGCCTAGGCCTTATGAGCGATCGGTGCTTACCAACTACATAGTTGAAATTATACGGTTAGGTAGGGAGGGAAGACAGGGGTACAAAGCGCATGGCGGCTAAGAAGCCCACCCAATTACTCATGCAAATGAGCAAATTTCAGTCTCATTTTGCCCCATGGAGACGAGCGTTAAATGTTAGCATCGTCTCCTGGGCAACTTTGGACTGAAATTTGTCTGAGATTTCATGAGAATATTGGGATGGGCTTTTACCCGCCATGCTCGCTTTTACCCGTCTTCCCCTAGTATAGGGGGACAGGCTTTCAATCAGCCTAGAGCCCGCTGCCTTATAACAAAGTCCTATCATTGACCTATTTATACAATTTGATTTGCATTCGGTCGGACACCAAGCATACAAGTCAAGCAAATCAAATAAACTTTAGCATACTAATCAAAATTCCAGCAGAGATCTCTAAATTTGGTAATTCGTCCACAAGATCTTAAACAATTAGTATTGGTGCATGTTTGTGATATTGGTGGGTGTCATTCAGTATGAAGCAACCCTGTTAGAAAAACAACCGGCAGAGGTGAAGATGCACGCAATGTTATGTGTTTATTTCGACATGCTCAGATATTTTAATCACACCGTCTAATGAAAGTTCCTGCTGATGATGAATGGAGTTTTGTTTCATTTGTCTGTTGTGTTGATGCTGTTGTTGTGCTGTGTTGTTTTTTGTTTATTGTTTTTGTGTTCGTAGTAGAGTGTCGTTTTTGTTATTGTTATGATAAGACCTAAATCATTCAATCAAAATGTCGTTGTGTGGTTGTTTTTGTTGTCAGTTCTATCTCTCTCTCTCTCTCTCTCTCTCTCTCTCTCTCTCTCTCTACTCTCCTCTCCTCTCTCTCTCTCTCTCTCTACTCTGCTCTCTCTCTCTCTCTTCTACCCCTACCCCTCTCTCTCTTTAAATACTTGATAAATATGTTTGGAATGAAGTTGCTTTCACCTCCTACTGTCATCAATAAAAATTATATTTGCTCACTATGTTTTGGGTTGGGGTTTTTTGTGTGTGTTTTAGTTGTACAATCGTAGTGTGTGTGGTGGTTGTGTGAGAGATGAGAGAAGGAGGAGCAGAGACTTAGGAGAGAGATGAGAGAGAGAGGAGAGAGACGAGACTAGAGAGAGAGAGAGAGACTCTGAGAGAGTAGAGGAGAGACGAGACTGACGAGAGAGACGAGAGAGAGAGAGACTGAGAGAGAGAAGCGAGTCTGAAGAGAGAGAGAGAGAGAGAGAGAGAGAGAGAGAGAGAGAAGAGATGAGTCTGCAGAGAGAGAGATGAGGACGATAGAGAGAGAGAGAGACTGAGAGAGAGAGAGAGAGAGCAGACGAGGAGAGAGAGACGAGATGAAAGAGAGCAAGAGAGAGAGCGTTTTGAGTTTTTCTTTTATCAAGTACAGATGTACGAACAAGCATCGCCGTAAAAGTCTTATCTTGTCACAAATAAAGTTTTCCAGTGTTCAGTGTCCCTCTCTCTCCTCTCTATATATCTTCAATCTCTCTCGCCTCCCTCTCCCTCTCTCTCTCTCTCCCTCACATCCCTCTCTCGCCTACTCTCCCTCTCTCTCTCTCTCCCCTCTCTTATATCTCTGCTTGTGTGTTTGTGTGTGTGTGTGTGTGTGGGTTGTGTGTGGGGTGTGTGCAGTGCGTGTATGCTGTGCGTGTGGTGTGTGTGCGCTCTTGTGGTGTTTATGCGTATGTGTGTGCGTGGGGGTGTGGGTGTGATGGGGGGGGAGGTGCGAGGTGAACATGCGGTGTGCAGGGCTCCAGGGACCCGCATTTGGGGGTCTATGAAGGTACAATAATTTCTAAAGGACATCTCTGAAAACAAGTGCAGGGGGCTCCCAGTGGATGACACACTAGAAAAAATTATTTGTAGCATTCCACATATGCACGGGACCCAATATGCCGCCTCTATGACACTCTAGGCCGTAAGCGAAAGCAGTGCCTGGGGAACCCATTGGTTTTGCGGACACGATTGGGAGGTGTGTGAGTGGAGAGGAGGCTTAGGTCTATGAGTCTGAGCAGTAATGTTTTGTGTCCGAGGTGTGTTTGAGTATGGGATGAAACGTGTACGGACAGCGCAAAGCGCACGGTGTCGGTATGTGTGTGTGCGGCACATGTATGTGTGTGTGTGTTCTGCCTGCTTGCTTCTTCTCTCTCTCTCTCTCTCTCCATCTCTCCTCTTCTTCTCTCTCTCTCATCCATCTTCTCTTCTCGAGATCTTATCTCTTCTACTCTCTCTCTCTCTCTCTCTCTATAATCTCTCTCTCTCTCTCTCTCTCTCTCTCTCTCTCTCTCTCCACCCCTCCCTCGCGTGTTTGGTGTGTGGGTGTGCGTGCGCGCGACGGCGAGTGTGTGTGTGCGTGTGTGTGTAGGCGCGCGCGCGCGCGTTATGGAGTGTGTGTGTGTGTGTGTTGTGTGTGTGTGTGTGTGTGTGTGTGTGGGTGTGCGGGTGTGTGTGTGTGTGAATGTGCCCGCTGTAATGCGCTTAAATTAGCTAGCAACCCGAACATTATAAACACATTTAAATAACACCCCGGTGTATGTATGTAGGCGGTGTGGACGTCTCAACAATGGATTGTTTCAAAATGTCTGAGCATGTGCAAAATTATTTTTGTGTGTATTTGAACGGTTCAGGTTAGGGGTAGGGGTAGTTTAGGTTAGGGTTAGGGTAGGGAAGGAATAGGGTTCGGGATAGGCTTAGGGTCAATTTAGTGCTCAGAATACAGTCACAAAGATACATTTTGTCTGGTCGATTCGCACTGCGCAGACATGATGAGAACGAAATCATTCGAGAATGCCCAAAACGGTGCTTGTCGTGGGAGGTAATATCGTCAGCATTAGTACTATATCAACTAAGTGGCCTGTTAGGCTAACAAGTAGGCTAACTGAAGAGCAGATATAGTGAGAACAGGGACATACATTTGACCTAAAAAATGTTCCAATACATAACTTTATCGTGCAGTACCCGAGCCAGATGAGGTTTATCCGAGCGTGTTACTGAAATGTTCATCCCGTACACATATTGTATCTGTATTAAAAAAAAGATCGGACTCTAACGGTTAAGCACTTGCCTACGGGGATTGCCCCCAGTATTGTTCACACCATCTTTATATTACAATGACCCACATGGCCGACAGGCGAAGCGGCGTTACACCCTATTTTCACATCTACATTTTGACTCTTCGTTTGGAGAATGAAATCTAACGCAGGTGGAAAACTTATCATGTGCTTATGACCAGTGTGTGTAGTCAAGTGTGTAGGTGGTATGCATGTGTGCGCGCGCCTTGTGTTTGTGTGTAGTGTGTGGTGTGTGTGTGTGTGTGTGTGTGTATGTGTGGTAGTATGTGTGTGTGTGTGTGTATGTTTGTGTGCGTTTGGTGCGTGTGGTGGTGTGTGTGTGCGTGTGAATCACTTGCCGTATGGGGAAACACTGAATTGGCGAAACTCTGCGAGAAATCATTTAAATGCGCTTGAGCCCCCCCCCCCCACCCCAACAAGTCACAAGGTCCAGACTTAAAAATTCCATACATAGAGTTTTAATTAAAGACCATCAGGTCACGTATTTCGCGTGTTTATCCTCTACAGCTGGGAAGAAATCTTGTTTGACCCGGTCTCACTCCCGTACAAATGAGCCCCAAATTCAAACCCGAAACAGCATTTTAAAGAGCAGCCTCAATTGAAGTGGAGCATGTGCATCGTGGGCACAGCTACCAGAAGAAAAAAACACAGGGGACTTAATAGTGGTGCGTCAATGTGTCTTTAAAGACCAGGACGCCCCACGATAAGTCCTTGTTTTTTTCGGGTTGCTGTGACACACATACGAATTTCCATATCAAATTGAGGCTGCTCCTTAAACTGAGGTGTGGGATGAATTTGCGGCATTTGTATATGGGAGCAGACTTGGTCAAAAAAGATTATTTCTTGTTATAGAGAGAAAACACTGTGAAACCCGTGTTTTGACCAAGTGATTGGTGGATCTTTAAACAGCGGATGAAATATATGTTCCTCTTCTTCTTAGTCGGTATGTACTTGCGCTTGTGCGGTACCATAGACGATGAGGTTAACCGAGGAGGAGTTACAGCTACCTATCTGTATTGTTACAAATTCGGGAGTCTACTGGTGTTGCACTGCATACTTTCTTCTTTTGCCTCATATCTCTTTCCTGTTCAGCAGTCTGTAGCAGGCGGGTGATCTACCTACTGAGTGGAGAACAGCAGAGGTAAATATGACTGCTACATAAAAAAGGACGAGAAATCAGAGACCCTGGTAGTTATCATCGGAAGTCTGACTTGTGTAGACTGTAAAGTATGGAAAGCTCGTTAGAGATGCTGTTGTGTCTCACTTCAGGTGACATAATGTGCATGTCAAACACACATATATATGTGAGCTAGTGGAACCTTGGCACATGAGACATAGGTTTAAAGAAATCATCGGCCTTGCGCGCTTCGGGTCCTTGCGCTTCGCCTTCTCGCGCTTCGCGCTCCAGCTAAACTCACGCCCTTTCTGCCTCCGCCCCTTAGATCGACCAGCACTTGAACGCTTTCAAGTCCGTAGCGCTACAACGCGCGGTTCGACTTCTCGTCGGGAGGAGGTATCTCCGAAAAGTAAAGGACGGCCATGCCTCGAAGGGTGCAAGAGAAGGTTTGATAGCCAATTTGGTGTGCACACGGACGGTTGAGAACTGTGGCCGTGCATAAGGGACACAGCACACACCCACACACACACTGACAGATTAGAAAGAGATATAGAAGATAACTAAACTAAATACTCAGATATATATATTATATATATATAATAAATATAAATATAAACGATCAAAAATTGAAGAAGAAAAAACAATAAAAACACCTTTAAGTCTTCTCCTCTTAAATGTATATACAAAAATATAATTTTGCTTTGATAGAAAAATTTTGTATCCATGTATATTTTGTGAACCTAAGAAACAAACGCACTTACCTTTAACCTTTAACTTGATGAATTTGTGTTCTGAAAAGAAAAATGTGCCTGATCTACTTTTTCTCCCAATGGACTGAGAGATAGACAATAGCACGATAATGAACAAAGGACAGCTTGTTTTCGTTTCCGTTAAAGACTCTTCACAGTCTGCATGTCGGCCTGCCAAAGTTGTCGGCCCTGCAAAGTTATAATGATAATACATATATAATGTATATATTCATACTCTCGCTCCTCTCTCCTCTCTCTCTCTCTCTCTCTCTCTCTCTCTCTCTCTCTCTCTCTCTCTCTCTCTCTCTCGTCTCTCTCTCTCTCTCCTCTCTCTCAGAAACAGATTAGTTTCTACATCGCTTTCCGATCACACAACACACACACACACACACACACACAACACACACACACACACAAAAACAAACACCACACCACACACACACACACACACACACACAACGCGTCCCCCGCGCCCTTCATAAAGTGAATAATACTAATACTAATTCTGGACATTGATAAAGCCTACTACTGCTTTGCAGGGAGTCAGAGCACTGTACATAAACATGACTAAACACTACTAAGCAAACCATGGCAATACTTACTCGCTTCTTGATGGGTATCTGCCATATATACATACATAAGATCTTCTCTCTGCTTCTTCGTCTTCTTTATTCTATTCTCTTCTTCTTCTTCGCGATAGGTACCCACATTCAACAGTTTAATTTTCTCCTCTTCTTTTTATTTTCTATCTTCTTCTCTTCTTCTTCTTCTTCTCTTCGATTCTTCTGCGTCTTCTTAATTCGTTTCTTCTGTGTGGGACCAACTTCTTATACAGAAGTAAATTGCACACAACTCTAGGGGGGACCATGGAAAAAGAATCAGAAAGTAGAGAGAGAGGAGAGAAGAGAGAGAGAGAGGAGAAAATGATGAGAGAACGAGAGAAAAGGAGAGAAGTAGAGAGAGAAGAGAGGCGAGAGAGAGAAGAGAGGAGAGAGAGCGGAGAGAAGAGAGAGAGAGAGGAGGAGAGAAGAGAAGAAGAAGAGAAAGTGAATGCACATACAAACTATCCGATTGGCCAATGTTGATGATGAAAGTGGTTTCCACGTCTCGTGAATGAAGGAAACTGTGGAGATGGAAGAATGAAAGGAAGGAATAAAAATGTGTTATAAAATCATATATAGATTGGCTCCTTAGAATCAATAGGGGAAAAATCAAGTAAAGGACAAACAGAATAATTGATTTAAAACACCTAAGTTCTGGGCTGGGAAGGGGAACAACATACAGGGAGCTGCCGCAAGCTAGAGGGAAGACGGGGTAACAAAGCGTTGGGGGTAAGAAGCCACCCCAATTATCTACAGAAATGAAGCAAATTTCGTATCATTTTGCCCATGAGACGACGCGTAATGTCTAGCATTCGTCTCATGGGCCAAATTTGACTGAATGTTTCTTATTATGAGATAAGGGGTGGGCTCTTAACCGCCCATGCGTTGTTTACCCCGTTCTTCACCCATAAGTTCACCACGTTGTGCCCCACAGCATCATTATGTTCATATTCTGAATAGCTCTCAGCCTTTCGCTAAGACAAGTGATTCAGTGGACATTTAAATTTTTCTTTAATGCCTGGTTGTGTGTCAGCCCGTCGTACATGGCGAAAGCCGATACGCGACGTTAACTGAACTTTCCACCCCCAGCAAGCTTGGGAATAGCCGCCTAGACACCTCATAAGGCAATGCCAAAAGCCAACAAAGAAAGACCAAACAAACAGATCGCTAAATACTACTGGGGTAAAAATAATTGGGGGTGAAGATACAGACAGACAGACCAAACGAGAGAAAAACAGCGCGAAATCGCAATAGTTACGCGGGGTTTCCTATTTTACCACTCCAATCGTGGCACCTCCCCTGGCTCTGGCAATATATTGTAATCTGTAAAACCAGAATGTTATCTCTGCACCATTTCGTAACTTTCTATTATCGTGGAAAAACATTTTCAAACTATGTATCCTACTTACGCTCATCAAAAGAAGACCGCATATCGTGTGATCTGTGGTAGTGTCTGTAATTACGTATGTTTATTATTTTTGTGACGCTTTAAATAAATCATTTTAAAGAGCGTGGGCCTCAATGAAGGGTAGCTCGATTTGAAGTGCGACAATTTGCAAAATGTGCGACAATTTGGAACCGACGACCGACCGACAGACAGACAGACAGGACGACAAGTGAGTTATAGGTTGGGTGAGCCACAAAACAAAACCACTTGCAACAAAAACAGCATAATTATAGCCACTTCGTGGTGGAAACTTAGTTAAATGTCTACCTACAATACATAAACACGCTTGTATCGCTTGCAACAGCTGTCGCGTTAAATCAGCAATCGTTCGGTTTATTCTGTTTAATCCCTTGACTGCCATATAAACGTATCACGTAATGACTTGAGCCATTACTGATGGAAGTCATCAGATGAAGAGGAATCAATTGAATGCTGGCTTTTGCCTGGCACAGTCAGAGAGTTATATCACCAGACATTTGCCGATTGGCTCTATCAGTTGTCTATCAGGTTCGTGGCTAATTCTGTACAATGAGTTTTTCTGTCGTTTTCCTCTGGCAGTCAAAGGGTTCATATTAGTAATCTAGAGTGTGTTTTACAAACTAAGCGGATATTCCATGCGGAAACACGTGCGCAATCCATCAAAACAAAGAAGGGAAAGATCGCGCACGTGTCCGAAATTTCCCCTATTGTGAGGACCACTTTTATCATTCTTTATTCCACTTATTTAGGGTTTTTCCGTACGGAACTTCGGCAGCTAATGTGAACCGCCTTAAGGGAAATGTTGGGCTCAAAGATTTATGGCCGGGAAAGGGTGTAATCTTCTACTGTATGCTTTAATGTGGTGGTGATGTGTTGGTAGTGGTGTTTCTGCCCTGAAGCTAGCTGTGGGGTTGAGTGAAGACAGATTACGGGGTAGAAACTTTTTACTTTCTCCAGTATGTGCGTTTGTAGGGTGTTTCACTTGGCTATAATTGTGCCAATGCGTTGCTAGCCTGTAGACTGTAGGTAAATCATGTGTGGCAAGCGATTCACGAATCAGAACAAACATTGTGTTGTTTTTTGTTTCTGTGTGTGTGGAGGTATGTGTGGGGGGAGGGTGTTTGTGTGTGTGTTTGTGTGTGTGTGTGTGTTTGTGTGTGTGTGTGGATTGTTGTGGTTGTCGCCTGCGCGTGTGTGTGTGTGTGTGTGTGTAGTGGTGTGTGTGTGGTGTGTCGAGAGTCTTTTTCTCGTTCTTTCTCCATACCCCTCTCTCTCTTCTCTATCTAATCTCTCTCTCTCTCTCTCTCTCGCTTCTCTCTCTCTATCTCTCTTTCACTCTCTCTGTCTCTCTCTCTGTCTCTCTTCTCCTCCGTGTCTCTCTCTCTCTCCTCTCTCTCTCTCTATCTCTCTCGCTCTCCTCTCTCTCTCTCTCTCTCTCTCTTCTACATTTTGTCTCCTGTCGAGGTCTCGTCACTAGATCTATTTATTTGTCGCCACGCTCTCATGTGCCTTGCTCTTGATAATGTCTTTCTTGGAATTTATTCTGTCTCTCCCATCCTACCCTCCTCTTATCTTACATTCTTTCCAATGTGTGTGCGTGCGGAGTGCGTGCGCGTGCGTCCGTGCGGCGTGAGTGTACGTATATGTGAGTGCTGTTTTGAGTGGCGTTGTAGAGGTGGTTTTAGTGCGTTGGGTGGTAGGTTAATTAAGGATAGACGAGGTGGAAAAGGTCTAAATCAAAACTTCACCCAACGATTATTTTTTTCCATACGAAAAAAACAAATAACCGACAAAATATACA
>CM065706.1:29440911-29443411 GCA_017654935.2 Phymorhynchus buccinoides | reverse complement strand
ACGAATGCTAGACATTAACGCTCGTCTCATGGGCAAAATGAGACTGAAATTTGCTTCATTTCATGAGATAATTGGGGTGGGCTTCTTACCCGCCCATACGCTTTTTACCCCGTCTTCCCCTAGCTGCCGGCAGCTCCCTGTAGTTTTCCCCTTCCCAGCCCAGAACTAGGTGGTTTAAATCAATATATTCTGTTTCCTTTACTTGATTTTTCCTATTGATTCTAAGAAGCCAATCTTATATATGTTTTTAAACACATTTTTATTCCTTCCCTTTCATTCTTCCTCTCCACAGTTCCTTCATTCACACACACACTTTCATCCATCAACATTTTGCCAATCGGATAGTTTGTATGTGCATTCACTTTCTCTTCTTCTTCTTCTTCTCTCTCTCTCTCTCTCTCTCTCTCTCTCTCTCTCTCTCTCTCTCTCTCTCTCTCTCTCTCTCTCTCTCTCTCTCTCTCTCTCTCTCTCTCTCTCTCTCTCTCTCTCTCTTCTGATTCTTTTTCCATGGTCACCCCCTAGAGTGTGTGCAATTACTTCTGTATAAAGAAGTTGGTCACCACCACAGAAGAAGAAGAAGAAGAAGAAGAAGAAGAAGAAGAAGAAGAAGAAGAAGAAGAAGAAGAAGAAGAAGAAGAAGAAGAAGAAGAAGAAAGAAAAGAAGAAGAAGAAAATTAAACTGTTGAATGTGGGTACCTAATCGGAAGAAGAAGAAGAAGAAGAAGAAGAAGAAGAAGAAGAAGAAGAAGAAGAAGATCATATATGTATGTATATATGTCAGGATAACCCATCAAGAAGCGAGTAAAGTATTGCCATGGTGCTTAGTAGTGTTTAGCTCAATGTTAATGTACAGTGCTCTGAGCTCCCTGCAAAGGCAGTAGAGCGCTTTATAAATGTCCAGAATTAGTATTAGTATTATTCACTTTATGAAGAGGCGCGCGCGTGTGTGTGTGTGTGTGTGTGTGTGTGTGTGTGTGTGTGTGTGTGTGTGTGTGTGTGTGTGTGTGTGTGTGTGTGTGTGTGTGTGATCGGAAAGCGAGAGAAACTATGCATGTTTCTGAGAGAGAGAGAGAGAGAGAGAGAGAGAGAGAGAGAGAGAGAGAGAGAGAGAGAGAGAGAGAGAGAGAGAGAGAGAGAGAGAGAGAGAGAGAGAGAGAGAGAGAGAGAGAGCGAGAGTATGAATATAACATTATATATATATTATATTATAACTTTGCAGGCCGACAACTTTGCAGGCCGACATGCAGACTGAAGAGTCTTTAACGAAGACGAAACAGCTGTCTTTGCATAGGCATTGTCTATCTCCCCCATTGGGAGAAAAAGTAAATCAGCACATTTTCTTTTCAGAACACAAATCATAAAGTTAAAGTTAAAGTAATTGAGTTTGTTTCTTAGGTTCACAAAATATACATTGGATACCAAATTTTTCTTATCAAAGCAAATTATATATATATATACATAAGAGGAAAGTTTAATGGTGTGTTTGTTTTTTCTTCTTCAATTTTTGATCGTTTATATATATATATATATATATATATATATATATATATATATATATATATTATATTATATCTTATATATATTTTCTAAATCTGTATGTGTGTGTGTGTGTGTGTGTGTGTCCCTTATGCACGGCCACAGTTCTCAACCGATCGACACCAAATTTGGCATCAAACATCCTTGGCACCCTTCCGAAGGTCATGCCGTCCTTACTTTTCGGAAACCTCCGCCAAGGACGAGAAGTCGAACCGCGCGTGTAGCGCTAGGACTGGAAGCGTGCAAGTGCTGAGTCGATCTAAGGGGGCGGAGTCAAAAAGGGGGCGGAGTTTAGCGGAGCGCGAAGCGCGAGAAGGCGAAGCGCAAGGACTCGAAGCGCGCAAGCGCTGAGTCTTTAAACCTATGTCTCATGTGCCAAGGGTTCCACAGCTAGTACATTATATATGTGTGTTTGACATGCACATTATTGTCACTGAAGTGAGACACAACAGCATCTCTAACGAAGCTTTCCAATACTTTACAGGCAACACAAGTCAGACTTACCGGATGATAACTACCAGGGTCTGATTTCTGTCCCTTTTTATGTACAGCAATTTACCTCTGCTGTTCTCCAATCAGTAGGTAGATCACCCGACTCCTACAGACTGGCTGAACAAGGAAGAAAGAGGAATGAGGCAAAAGAAGAAAGGAGGCAGTGCAACACCAGTAAACTCCCGAATTTGTAACAATACAGATAGGTGTAGCGGTAACCACGCCTCGGTTAAACCTCATCGGCTATGGTACCGCCACAAGCAGCAAGTACATACGACTTAAGAAGAAAGAGGAACATATATTTCATCGCTTTTAAAGATCCACCAAATCACGTGTCAAAATCACGGGTTTCACGTGTTTTCTCTCTAATAACAGGAAATAAATCTTTTTTGGACCAAGTCTGACTCCCATACAAATGCCCCCAAATTCAATCCCACACATCAGTTTAAAGAGCAGCCTCAATTTGAATATG
>CM065706.1:29433411-29435911 GCA_017654935.2 Phymorhynchus buccinoides | reverse complement strand
TTTCTATGTGCCCCCGTCTCTATGTGCCCCCATATCTATGTGCCCCCGTCTCTATGTGTCACTCTCATTGTGTCCCCGTTTCTATGTGCCCCCGTCTCTATGTGTCACTCTCATTGTGTCCCCGTCTCTATGTGTCCCTGTCTCTATGTGTCCCCGTCTCTATGTGTCCCAGTCTCTATGTGTCCCCCGTCTCTATGTGTCCCCGTCTCTATGTGTCCCCGTCTCTATGTGTCTCCCCGTCTCTATGTGTCCCTGTCTCTATGTGTCCCTGTCTCTATGTGTCCCGGTCTCTATGTGTCCCTGTCTCTATGTGTCCCGTCTCTATGTGTCCACGTCTCTATGTGTCCCCGTCTCTATGTGTCCCTGTCTCTATGTGTCCCCTGTCTCTATGTGTCCCCGTCTCTATGTGTCCCCGTCTCTATGTGTCCCCGTCTCTATGTGTCCCCGTCTCTATGTGTCCCTGTCTCTATGTGTCCCTGTCTCTATGTGTCCCCGTCTCTATGTGTCCCCGTCTCTATGTGTCCCCGTCTCTATGTGTCCCTGTCTCTATGTGTCCCAGTCTCTATGTGTCCCGGTCTCTATGTGTCCCCGTCTCTATGTGTCCCGGTCTCTATGTGCCCCCTTCTCTATGTGACCCCTGTCTCTATGTGCCCCCGTCATTAATCAGCACTTTTTTTCAGTCTTCCATACAAATAGTTCACCCACCTTATGGAAGTTCTGTGCCTGTAACTTCCCCTTTGCTTACTGTCATCTACTGCTACCTTTCTGCTTTACTGGTTCACAGTCCTGTCTTTGTTCTAGAAACTCTCATTATAACATTTGTTCCAGTCGAAGACAGCCCGGAATGCCGGGCCTAAACTATAGAAAACGGTCTTGCGCGGTCGACACAGGGAGAAAGAAAGTATATATGACCTAGCACCACGAAAGGGACATTAATTAACACTTTCACCGCCAGCCATATTTCAGCCCAAAAAATTCCATGAAATTTACCTGGGGTAGTCAACAAAATCCTTCTGCAGTATCGGGGATTCTTCTGTAGAAATATATAAAATAAGGTCTAACCTTACTTCCCAAAACTAAAACAATAGGGTCTGTGGATAATAGACCCCAATTCGATGCCTTTTAGTGACATAGGTGTGTTATATCACTGTGGTGCTAAAATGTGACTTTGGTGGTGAAAGGGTTAAGTGTTAAAATGACCGTTCTGAGAAAAATGGTACCGTTAGAAACTTAAGACAATTCTCTTTCAAACGATATAAGAACCATTCTTGTAACCGTTTTTGTTTGTTTCAGAGTTATGACCATTTGAAGTTGGTAGGGTGACTGTCGACCATTTTTGAGAAATCACAGTCTGAAGTTTAGCCTAGCTGAAGAAAATGCACCGACCTACTCAATTTAACCCTTTCACCGCCAAAGTCGCATTTTAGCACCACAGTGATTTAACACCTATGTCATTAAAAGGCATCAAATTGGGGTCTATTATCCAAAGACCCTATTGTCTCAGTTTGGGGAAGTAAGGATAGACCTTATTTTATATATGTCACAGAAGAATCCCCAATACTGCAGACAGATTTTGTTCTCTACACAAGTATGTTTAATGGACATTTTGGGCTGAAATATGGCTGGCGGTGAAAGGGTTAAAGCATTTTTTGGAGTATGTAGAGACCATAACAAAGATTGTCCTGGATAAATATGAAAGATTAGTTAGAGAGCACGATTAGGGGAAGACGGGGTAAAAAGCGCATGGGCGGGTAAGAAGCCCACCCCAATTATCTCATGAAATAAAGAAAATGTCAGTCAAATTTGCCCATGAGACGAATGCTAGACATTAACGCTCGTCTCATGGGCAAAATGAGACTGAAATTTGCTTCATTTCATGAGATAATTGGGGTGGGCTTCTTACCCGCCCATGCGCTTTTTACCCCGTCTTCCCCTAGTTAGAGATTATATGCAAATTAGAGAGCACGAAAAAACCCATAACTCAAAAACTGATAACAAAAATTATATTTTTGACTTTGGAAGCCTGTTGTGAGAAACTAGCCCAGCGACTTAATGTCTCTTTCGTGGTGCTTGGTCACATATGTAGGGGAAGACGGGGTAAAAAAGCGCATGGGCGGCTAAGAAGCCCACCCCAATTATCTCATGAAATGAAGCAAATTTCAGTCTCATTTTGCCCATGAGACGAGCGTTAATGCCTAGCATTCGTCTCATGGGCAAATTTGACTGAAATGTTCTTTATTTCATGAGATAATTGGGGTGGGCTTCTTACCCGCCCATGCGCTTTTTACCCCGTCTTCCCCTACGGTTGTTTTGCATTTCAATGCAACATAATTACGTTCTTCTTTCGTAGTTGTAGGCCTATTCAAGTACAGTTAACCAAGTAGCCTAATTGGTTTCAGTTGTATGTTCTTAGATATGCCCTGTGTAGTGTGTGTGTGTGTGTGTGTGTGTGTGTGTGTGTGTGTGTGTGTGTGTGTGTGTGTGTGTGGTGTGTGTGTGT
>CM065706.1:29420911-29430911 GCA_017654935.2 Phymorhynchus buccinoides | reverse complement strand
GTCTGTCGGTCAAAAATTGTCGCACATTTTGACAAAATTGTCGCACTTCAAATCGAGGCTACACTTCTGGCTGCTCTTTAAAATGATGTATTTTAAAAGCGTACAAAATAATAAACATACGTAATACAGACACTGCAACAGACACGACGAGTATGCGGTGCTTCTTTCGATGAGTATAAGTAGGATACATAGTTTTAAATGTTTTCCAAAAGATATAAAAAGTTACGAAATGGTGCAGAGATAACATTCTGGTTTACAGATTAAAATTATTGAAAAGCCAGGGGAGGTGACTCATGATTGGAGTGGTAAAAATAGACCGCGTGCCACAAACTATTGCGATTTCGCGCTTGTTAAAAATTATGTTTGAATATGCGAATAAAGCCTGATGGCAGTGGTTTTTCAATACGTTTACACAAAATGGCCGTAACTTCTTTATTTCATTCTAAATTTCTGATCCGTAAATGATCATTCTTTCCAAAGGTTCAAAAAAGGGTATAAGGAGTAAAAATCGACAAGTAAAACCAAACCAAACCAACGACACCCACACAAAAAGTACCACAACCCACATTAAAGGTGGACCCTGACGGATGAGTTTTTGCAAGGAACACGTGGAGATCACCAGAAAGACAGCCTTTTCAAAGATCGGAACACTCGTTTTTGCTCTGGTTTCCTAGAAATCAAACCGTCAAAACGGCGATTCTTCCTTGGCGGAGGTGCCGGAGAGAGAGAAGCCATGTTGGATGGGGTGGGTGGGGGACAAGCCCATTGTGGCTGAAGCTTTTTCTTTTTTGTAGTGCAGTAAAAAAGAAAGAAAAAGAAGCTGCAGTGTATTTCCTTTGTTGTGAGCGAAACCATTTTAGATAAGCTGCATAGGCCTAAAATTTAAAAATAAAACATAAAAAGGCTTGTATTGCGAAAACATCGTGCAAACAATTTGGTCGCCATTACAAAAGAGACGGCACACGCCTTCTCTTTCAGTGAAATAATTTGACTTCCAGCACCTCCGCCAAGGATAAATCGCCGATTTGACGGTTTGATTTCTAGGAAACCAGAGCAAAGTGAGTGTTGCGATCTCTGTAAAGGGTGTTTTCATGGTGATCTCGATGTATTTCTTGCAAAAAACTCATCCGCCAGGGTTCACCTTTAACACTTGTTTTTATGCCAGACGGCAGGTTGGAACAGAAACAAATGGAAACAAGTCTACGACCCATCATCGTCACCGAGGGCGTCTTCCTCATCGAGGTGTATTCCAGTCAACCACACCCGTTCACCAACTTTCATCTTCACTGTATACAGTTGGCCTATGAACCAGGGTCGGTATTCACGTTGAGATAGCATGAGACTTAGCATGATGCTAACTTAGAAGCTCTTCCAATGTCCTATAGGATTTAATAGGACTTTTGGAAGAGCTTCTAAGTTAGCATGATGCTAAGTCTCATGCTATCTCAACATCAATACAGGCCCTGGGGTGGATTTAGCACTGCTCTTTGTCATGTTCTCTGTCCTCTCTCACAGCTTCTTCACAGACATGTCTTCTACTACCATCTCCACCCTCTGATGAGGAACCTGGCTGATGGGTAGACCCTATGCCATGCTGGCTCTGTTCGAAGTGCTTTGAGGTGCCGGGTTCTGGCCTGAGATGTCTGAAGTGCTTTGAGCTGCTGCCTTTTGGCCTGAGCTGTCTGAAGTGCTTTGAGGGGTTACACTGTCTCTTTCTGAAGGGCTTTGATGGGGTTGGGTTCTGGCCTGAGCCGTCTGAAAAACGTTGAGGTGCCGGGTTCTGGCCTGAGATGTCTGAAGTGCTTTGAGCTGCTGCCCTTTGGCCTGAGCCGTCTGCAGTGCTTTGAGGTGCTACGCTGTCTCTTTCTGAAGGGCTTTGATGGGGTTGGGTTCTGGTCTGAGCCGTCTGAAGTGCTTTGAGGTGTTACACCGTCTCTTTCTGAAGGGCTTTGATGGGGTTGGGTTCTGGCCGGAGCCGTCTGAAGTGCTTTGAGGTGTTACACTGTCTCTTTCTGAAGTGCTTTGAGGTGCCGGGTTCTGGCCTGAGCTGTCTGAAGTGCTTTGAAGTGTACAATCTGGTCAGAGCTGTCTGAAGTGCTTCGAGGTACTGGGCTTTAGCTGGAGTTGTCTGACGTGTTTTGAGGTGCTCCGTTCTGGCCTAAGCTGTCTTGGGAGATCCATCATGCTCTACAAAGTGGGTCCAGCAGTGTAAGCAGCCATCGCAGAATGTTTTCTCGCACCAGTGGCACTGCTTTTGTGCTTCCATTCTGCACGAATGTGCACTGCACTGTGAAGGATTCTGCCCTGTCGTGCCCTGGAAACTGTCTGTACTCTGCCCTGTCGTGCCCTGGAAAACTGTCTGTACTCTGTCTCCCTGTCGTGCCCTGGAAACTGTCTGTACTCTGCCCTGTCGTGCCCTGGAAACTGTCTGTACTCTGCCCTGTCGTGTCCTGGAAACTGTCTGTACTCTGCCCTGCCTCGTGCTCCTGGAAACTGTCTGTACTCTGCCCTGTCTTTTGTGCTTCCCTGGAAACTGTCTGTACTCTGCCCTGTCGTGCCCTGGAAACTGTCTGTACTCTGCCCTGTCGTGCCCTGGAAACTGTCTGTACTCTGCCCTGTCGTGTCCTGGAAACTGTCTGTACTCTGCCCTGTCGTGCCCTGGAAACTGTCTGTACTCTGCCCTGTCGTGCCCTGGAAACTGTCTGCACTCTGCCCTGTCGTGCCCTGGAAACTGTCTGTACTCTGCCCTGTCGTGCCCTGGAAACTGTCTGTACTCTGCCCTGTCGTGCCCTGGAAACTGTCTGTACTCTGCCCTGTCATGTTCTGAGAAATTGCTATTCTCTGCTTTGTCATGTCCTGGGAATCGGGCATACTCTGCTTTGTCATGTCCTGGTAATTGGGCATACTCTGCTTTGTCATGCTCTGGGAATTGGGCATACTCTGCTTTGTCATGTCCTGGGAATTGGGTATACGCTGCTTTGTCATGTCCTGGGAATTGGGCATACTCTGCTTTGTCATGTCCTGGGAATTGGGCATACTCTGCTTTGTCATGTCCTGGGAATTGGGCATACTCTGCTTTGTCATGTCTGGGAATTGGGCATACTCTGCTTTGTCATGTCCTGAGAATTGGGTATACGCTGCTTTGTCATGTCCTGGGAATTGGGCATACTCTGCTTTGTCATGTCCTGGGAATTGGGCATACTCTGTCATTTGAATTCATACTCTGCTTTGTCTCTGGGAATTGAGCATACTCTGATTTGTCATGTCCTGGGAATTGGGTATACGCTGCCCTGTCATGCCCTGGGAATTGTTTATACTCTGCTTTGTGTCGTGTCTTTGGAGTTTTCCTTACTCTGCTGTGTCGTGTCTTTGGAGTTTTCTCTGATTTGTCACTCTGGGAATTGCATACTCTGATTTGTCGTGTCTTTGGAGTTTTCCTGGGAATTGTTTATACTCTGCTGTGTCGTGTCTTTGGAGTTTTCCGAACTCTGCTGTGTCGTGTCTTTGGAGTTTTCCTTACTCTGCTGTGTCGTGTCTTTGGAGTTTTCCTTACTCTGCTGTGTCGTGTCTTTGGAGTTTTCCGTACTCTGTTGTGTCGTGTCTTTGGAGTTTTCCTTACTCTGCTGTGTCGTGTCTTTGGAGTTTTCCGTACTCTGCTGTGTCGTGTCTTTGGAGTTTTCCGAACTCTGTTGTGTCGTGTCTTTGGAGTTTTCCTTACTCTGCTGTGTCGTGTCTTTGGAGTTTTCCGAACTCTGTTGTGTCGTGTCTTTGGAGTTTTCCGTACTCTCTGCTGTGTCGTGTCCTGGGTTGAGTTGTTTGAAGGATCTGGTAGTATTATGTTCTGTAAAAGAATGTTTTTAATTTTTGAAAGTAACGTTAATACCTAAAAAGAGTAAGTCACATGTAAAAACACACACGCTATTATTATTATTATTATTATTATTATCATTATTATTATTATTATTATTATTATTATTATTATTATTATTAATATTATTATTATTATTATTATTATTATTATTATTATTATTATTATTATTATTATTATTATTATACTATTATTCATCTTATTGCTGTATATTTATTTGTAACTTCTTTGCACGTTCAATGTTTGGAGTACCCGCCCCGATGAAACAAGGTTAGGCTAGGTTAGGTTAGGTTAGGTATTATATAGGGACAGACTTTCATCTGCCTAGGCCTCGCTGCCTACAAAACGTCAAATCATTGACATTATGCATTTTGATTTTGCATTGGGGTCTGACACACAAAAAATACAAATACAAGCAATCAAATCATCTTTAGTAATTACTAATTAAATTCCAGAAAAATCTCAGAATTGTTTGGGCAATTCACCCACAAGATTCTTGAAACAATTAGTATTTGGTGCACATTTGCTGGTTGGTGTCATTCTTGAATGCTGTTTTTGTTGTCTATTTGTTGATGAATAATTGATTGTAAAGCGGTTTGGGCTCATCTGAGGTAAAGCGCTATATAAATGTACTATTCTTATTATTATTAGTGTAAGTGTTAGTGTTAGTGTTAGTGTTAGTGTTAGTGTTATTATTATTATTATTATTATTATTATTATTATTATTATATTTGATGTTAGTGGCGAGGTCATTCCAGTATGAGGCAACTCTGTTAGAAACCCCCCCAATATTTCCTATTGTTAGTACGGCAGTGTTAAATAAACATTTTGCCCTCAGAATTTCTTGTATTATCATATTGCGATACAGTGAATAGTGAGTCAACAAAAATATTGTCTATTTCATTGAATATTTTATATGTTTGAATTAGGTCTCCCCTCAATCTTCTTCCTTTAAGAGAATGGAGATTTCAATAATTCAGTCTTTCAGGATAGGTCATGTTTTTACATTCCTTCAAAAGTTTAGTAGCACGCCTTTGAACTTTTTCAATTTGAATTGATTGCCGTTTCATGTATGGACACCAAATTGTATTAGCATATTCTAAGTGTGGCCGAACAAATGATTTATACAATTGAAGAAAAATATATTTGTTGAGATATGAAAAACTTCTGATAATGCCCAACATTTGGTTCGCTTTGTTTACTATTATTTGGATGTGGTTGTCAAAAGATAAACATGTATCAAATGTTACTCCTAGAATTGTTTTTGTATCGGTAGAACATTTTATAAGTTGCATATCATTATTTAATTTCATAGTATAACCACTCTTCTGATTTGTCTTACCAACATGTAAGACTCCACATTTTTGAAACATTAAAATATAAATTCCAGGTTTTAGACCAATTTTGTAAACTATTGGTATAATTTTGCAGAACATCATGATCAGAAGTTTCATTATAAATGTTCGTGTCATCGGCATAAAAATTACAGGTCAGGTCAGGTAGTTAGGACATTAAGCCTCGCGGCCTCTTCACTGTCCTTTCACTTTTGTTTGAACTTTTCGCACAGCTCAGAGGTTTTTCAATTATTTTTTTTCAAATCTGCCTTCTGTTCATGCTCATATTTATTGTAGTTTTGAGATGTTGGTGTAATGATCAAGGAGGTTTTTGAATTGTGTTAGATTCTGTGCTCGTTTAATATGTACAGGAAGAGTATTCCAAAACTGTGTTACTCTGTTAGAAAAGAAGGTTTTTTTTCAAACATTAGTTCGGCTATACTGGGTTAGTATTTCAAAATCATTGTTACGGGTTCTTGAGTCAGTTGTTAGCTCGAACAAAGATTTATTAGTATTGTTATCACTGTGAAGCATTTTGTATGTGTTGATCAAATCCCCACGAATTCTTCTATATTTCAGAGATGATAATTTCAACTTCCTTAGTCTGTGTTCCTTCCTTAGTCATTCAAAATACCAAATGCTGACAATTTAACTAAGGCTATTTTCACATTTATGACCGTCTGCTGGCGTCAAGAACGATAATTTGTAACAGAAAAGAACATAGCGATTGCTTTTTCAGTCAACAGATTATCGTTCTTGACCGGGTTGACGGGCATAAATGTGAGTATAGCCACTTTTTTTCCTTTTTAACGAGTATTCCAATGTTAAGAAAAATGGCTTCTACCTGACTTTGAATTAGGGGCGTCTGTTCGTTTTTCCGGGATTCTGCACCCACTTCTGCCTTCTCAACCTCGACGAGTGTTGTCCAACATTGCAAACAGTAAAATGCGTGTGAGCAGGACGATCGCTTCAGTTGGCCTCTTTTAAAAGACTTCACTCTCTCACCACAGCGATGCATTTTTTTGCTTTAAAGAACTGTACTTGCTTCCAACGCCTTTTGCTAAGTTGATGTGTAGGCCTACGCTTGTCAACTGCGGTTGAGATCACATTTCATAGAGAAGAGCTCTTTTCGTGAACACGGACTCGCGTGTTTTTTTCTCTTTATTGAATTTTTACCAGTCGCGAAGCGAGACTGGTATTGTTATCACTTTTATCCGTCCGTCCGTCCGTGTTCAAATTTGCTCAAAATGCATATTTCGGTGTAAAATGGCCTCACATAGAGTTATCAGTGTGTTTCAACAAAAAAAAAAAAGGTTTGTCTGTTTGTCTGTCTGTCTGTTTGTCTGTCTGTTTGTCTGTCTGTTTGTCTGTTTGTCTGGGACAGCGATAACTCGAGAACGCTTGGATATATCAACATGAAATGTTACAGGCGGATACTAGGGGTCAAAAGCTTGGACAAGTTCGAATTTGGGCCAAATCGGATTAGCGGTTAACGGTTTAGGTTAAGATTAGGGTTAGGGTTAGGGTTAGGGGTGCAAGCGTGTGTCGCGACTGGGTCAGTTTACGCAAGTACTCTAGTTTTTTTTTTTAAAATGACAAGTGATTTTTTTAATTTCACGTTCAGTGACTGTTTTTATTAGCACGGACTCAGATTTTTTTAAATGTATAAATTTTAGTTCCTGTCACGCGATTTTTGTTTTTTTTACGCATTATTTTACTTTGGATTTCTCTTTTGTTGTTTTTGTTTGTGGCACAAGCCACAAACCTATAACTCACTTTGTAAGTCATGGAGTCTGTATTTCGGGACGGTGCCCGTTGTTACTTGTGTACAGAAACGTAGACATCGCGTCGCTCATGTAAGGGGGGGGGGGGGGGGCAGATGTAAGTCATGTCAGTCACACAGCCAGGGTTTCTGGAGGAATAATCCTGCCTTATGAAGCAGGCAGAGCGGACTTTTTAATAACTTACAACATTTCACGAAAACTCGATTGTGATTTTTTAAAAAGATTTACATATGCTACTAGGCACTAACGGTTAAGGGCCATTTCAATCAACATGCACTACAACGAAACGTAAAAACAGACAGATTTGCCCCTATGCTCAATTGCGCCTGTTTTAACAGTCCCTATGCTCAATTGCGCCTGTTTTAACAGTCCCTATGCTCAATTGCGCCTGTTTTAACAGTCCCTATGCTCAATTGCGCCTGTTTTAACTGTCCCTATGCTCAATTGCGCCTGTTTAATAACTGTCCCTATGCTCAATTGCGCCTGTTTAATAACTGTCCCTATGCTCAATTGCGCCTGTTTAATAACTGTCCCTATGTCCCTATGCTCAATTGCGCCTGTTTAATAACTGTCCCTATGCTCAATTGCGCCTGTTTAATGCTCAATTGCGCCTGTTTAACTGCCCCTAACTGTCCCTATGCTCAATTGCGCCTGTTTAATAACTGTCCCTATGCTCAATTGCGCCTGTTTAATAACTGTCCCTATTCTCAATTGCGCCTGTTTAATAACTGCCCCTATGCTCAATTGCGCCTGTTTTAACTGTCCCTATGCTCAATTGCGCCTGTTTAATAACTGTCCCTATGCTCAATTGCGCCTGTTTAATAACTGCCCCTATGCTCAATTGCGCCTGTTTAATAACTGTCCCTATGCTCAATTGCGCCTGTTTAATAACTGTCCCTATGCTCAATTGCGCCTGTTTAATAACTGCCCCTATGCTCAATTGCGCCTGTTTAATAACTGTCCCTATGCTCAATTGCGCCTGTTTAATAACTGCCCCTATGCTCAATTGCGCCTGTTTAATAACTGTCCCTATGCTCAATTGCGCCTGTTTTAACTGTCCCTATGCTCAATTGCGCCTGTTTAATAACTGCCCCTATGCTCAATTGCGCCTGTTTAATAACTGTCCCTATGCTCAATTGCGCCTGTTTAATAACTGCCCCTATGCTCAATTGCGCCTGTTTAATAACTGTCCCTATGCTCAATTGCGCCTGTTTAATAACTGCCCCTATGCTCAATTGCGCCTGTTTAATAACTGTCCCTATGTTCAATTGCGCCTGTTTAACAACTGTCCCTATACTCAATTGCGCCTGTTTAATAACTGTCCCTTGCTCAATTGCGCCTGTTTAATAACTGTCCCTATGCTCAATTGCGCCTGTTTAATAACTGTCCCTATGCTCAATTGCGCCTGTTTAATAACTGTCCCTATGCTCAATTGCGCCTGTTTAATAACTGCCCCTATGCTCAATTGCGCCTGTTTAATAACTGTCCCTATGCTCAATTGCGCCTGTTTAATAACTGTCCCTATGCTCAATTGCGCCTGTTTAATAACTGCCCCTATGCTCAATTGCGCCTGTTTAATAACTGTCCCTATGCTCAATTGCGCCTGTTTAATAACTGTCCCTATGCCCTATCTCAATTGCGCCTGTTTAATAACTGCCCCTATGCTCAATTGCGCCTGTTTAATAACTGTCCCTATGCTCAATTGCGCCTGTTTAATAACTGTCCCTATGCTCAATTGCGCCTGTTTAATAACTGTCCCTATGCTCAATTGCGCCTGTTTAATAACTGTCCCTATGCTCAATTGCGCCTGTTTAATAACTGTCCCTATGCTCAATTGCGCCTGTTTAATAACTGCCCCTATGCTCAATTGCGCCTGTTTAATAACTGTCCCTATGCTCAATTGCGCCTGTTTAATAACTGTCCCTATGCTCAATTGCGCCTGTTTAATAACTGTCCCTATGCTCAATTGCGCCTGTTTAATAACTGTCCCTATGCTCAATTGCGCCTGTTTAATAACTGCCCCTATGCTCAATTGCGCCTGTTTTAATAACTGTCCCTATGCTCAATTGCGCCTGTTTAATAACTGCCCCTATGCTCAATTGCGCCTGTTTAATAACTGTCCCTATGCTCAATTGCGCCTGTTTAATAACTGCCCCTATGCTCAATTGCGCCTGTTTAATAACTGTCCCTATGTTCAATTGCGCCTGTTTAATAACTGTCCCTATGCTCAATTGCGCCTGTTTAATAACTGTCCCTATGCTCAATTGCGCCTGTTTAATAACTGTCCCTATGCTCAATTGCGCCTGTTTAATAACTGTCCCTATGCTCAATTGCGCCTGTTTAATAACTGTCCCTATTCTCAATTGCGCCTGTTTAATAACTGCCCCTATGCTCAATTGCGCCTGTTTTAACTGTCCCTATGCTCAATTGCGCCTGTTTAATAACTGTCCCTATGCTCAATTGCGCCTGTTTAATAACTGCCCCTATGCTCAATTGCGCCTGTTTAATAACTGTCCCTATGCTCAATTGCGCCTGTTTAATAACTGTCCCTATGCTCAATTGCGCCTGTTTAATAACTGCCCCTATGCTCAATTGCGCCTGTTTAATAACTGTCCCTATGCTCAATTGCGCCTGTTTAATAACTGCCCCTATGCTCAATTGCGCCTGTTTAATAACTGTCCCTATGCTCAATTGCGCCTGTTTAATAACTGTCCCTATGCTCAATTGCGCCTGTTTAATAACTGCCCCTATGCTCAATTGCGCCTGTTTTAACTGTCCCTATGCTCAATTGCGCCTGTTTAATAACTGCCCCTATGCTCAATTGCGCCTGTTTAATAACTGTCCCTATGCTCAATTGCGCCTGTTTAATAACTGCCCCTATGCTCAATTGCGCCTGTTTAATAACTGTCCCTATGCTCAATTGCGCCTGTTTAATAACTGTCCCTATGCTCAATTGCGCCTGTTTAATAACTGTCCCTATGCTCAATTGCGCCTGTTTAATAACTGTCCCTATG
>CM065706.1:29413411-29415911 GCA_017654935.2 Phymorhynchus buccinoides | reverse complement strand
TTTGAAGTGCGACAATTTTGTCAAAATGTGCGACAATTTTGGACCGACCGACAGACAGACAGACAAAGTGAGTTATAGGTTTGTGGCTTGAGCCACAAACAAAAAATACTACTACTGATCAAGAATAATCAATATGAGCCTCAAGACGGCGCCACACACGCGCGTAATATGGTATGAGGATGCGATGCGACTGGTCACGTGAGTCATGCATGATTCACGCGAAATACTGCCGTCTAAAACAAACTTCTGCCATTTTCGCTCACTGTATATACTCCAGTAGACCCAATACATGAATTTTCACGTGAATCATGACTCACATCGTCAAAATCGCATCGCATTCAGACCCGAATCCTATGTAGTGTAGCAGGCCCTTTTAGGAAGAAATACGGCCGATGGTTTTCCGAATTGTGTGACCTTCCATGCGGATAAACACACGGACAGACGGTAAGCTTTGGTGAAGACGGGGTAAAAAGCCCATGGGTGGGTAAGAAGCCCATGCCAATTATCTCATGAAATGAACCACTTCAGTCACATTTTGCCCATGAGACGAGTGTTAATGTTTAGCATTCGTCTCATGGGCAAATGTGACTGAAATTTTCTTCAGTTCATCAGATAATTGGCATGGGCTTCTTACCCGCCCATGGGCTTTCTTACCCCCTCTTCACCTATAGTTTTTCTTTGGTTTAAACAATTATTTATTCATTTGAAAACATCGTCAAACAGAAAGACAATTAGAGCAACAACAACACGATACCGCTCCTTAAATTAACATCATAGTTGAACAGATGGAGACTGTATTTAAACCAAGTAATGTAATGATGAACAAAATTAAAGGTATCAATATCATTTAGGTAAAGGTAAAGATGTGCCACCCCCCTGCATTTCTCGGTTAATTGTATTTTTTCCGTTTTTGCCTTTCTTACCAAACATAAAGCTGTATTTTAGGAACATTTCTAGCTAATAACCTTTTTGGAATACTAACCCTATCCCTAACCCTAGCCCTAACCCTAACCCTACCCCCCACTATGTACTGCAGTACACCGCGATTTGTCACAGTTGTGGTTCGTTGCGTTTTCCCGTCTTATAGGGTGGGGGGTAGGGTTAGGGTTAGGGCTAGGGTTAGGGATAGGGTTAGTATTCCAAAAAGGTTATTAGCTAAAAATGTTCCTAAAATACAGCTTTATGTATGGTAAGAAAGGCAAAAACGGAAAAATAGAATTAACCGACAAATGTAGGGGGAGGGGGGGGGGGGGGGGGGGCACATCTTGACCTTTACATCATTATTTAGAAACTTATTACAACTGTGAATACAAAAGAAGAATTTAATGACTGAACAAAATAGAAATAACAAGTTTTGCTTTCTAAGTTGTGCTCTCCCCGAAATTCGTCGATATTATAATGCCACAGAGTGGCGATTTCGACTACAGACAAGATCAAGATCAAGATCAAGAAGATGATACTCACCTGGAGTACAGATTTGAGGCTTACTATTTTGATTTGATTTCACGTTATCTTTCATACCATCGCTAAAAAAAATAAAAATAAAAATAAAGGGGGGGGGAGGGGGGGGAGGGGGGGGGGTGTGTGTGTGTGACAGGGGTAGTTTGTCATTATATAACTAATGTCCATATTTTAGGGGGGGGGGGGTTGGTGGGGTGGGGGGGGGGGGGGTGGGGGGGGGAGAGGCGGGGGGGGTGCTGACAAGATAATCTCAGTCAGGGATATTATTCGACTGTCTGGGACCATGCCAAAAAAAAAGGGGGGTTATTTCTGTCAAGGTTGTATGATTAGTGGCAAAATCTAACTGATATGGTCCTGTGGAAAAAATGTCCTCATTCGCGTTGTGAGTCACAGCAGCAAAAATGTCATTTAACCCTTTCACCGCCAAAGTCGCATTTAAGCACCACAGTGATTTATCACCTATGTCACTAAAAGGCATCAAATTGGGGTCTATTATCCAAAGACCCTATTGTCTTAGTTTGGGGAAGTAAGGATAGACCTTATTTTATATAATGTCACAGAAGAATCCCCAATACTGCAGATGGATTTTGTTCTCTACCCAGGTAAATTTAATGGAAATATTTGGCTGAAATATGGCTGGCGGTGAAAGGGTTAAGTAATGATCATAATGGAGTTGTATCATTTACGCATTGAACTGTAGAGGGGAAATATTGCTTTTTTATTTTGATCTTGTTATGTTTTTTTGCTCCTTCTGTTGCCTGCTTTTTGCTCCTTTTGCTATATTTGATGTTTTCTTGTTTGTCTGTGTTGATAAAGGCGCATTCGCCGAAATATCCAGTAGTTTTGTTTTGTCTCTTGTGAATAAAATAACGTCACTTTTACACTTGTCGTGTAGTTGTTTGTTTGTTGTATGTTCCAGTGACGTCGTGCAGTCTGTTTCAGTGTTTTTTTAATGATCATAAAGAACCGGCAAAGGTGCACTTTAGACACCCCTCTCATTATATCTACTAATGCCCCATATGTACAGGTGGGGGGAAAA
>CM065706.1:29400911-29408411 GCA_017654935.2 Phymorhynchus buccinoides | reverse complement strand
GAGAGAGAGAGAGAGAGAGACTGGAGACTGGAAAACTTTTATTTGACAAGGATAAAGATTTTAGGCGATGCCTATTCTTACAATCTGTCCTTGAGAGAGAGAGAGAGAGAGAGAGAGAGAGAGAGAGAGAGAGAGAGAGAGAGAGAGAGAGAGAGAGAGAGAGAGAGAGAGAGAGAGAGAGAGACTGGAGACTGGAAAACTTTATTTGACAAGGATAAAGATTTTAGGCGATGCCTATTCTTACAATCTGTCCTTGAGAGAGAGAGAGAGAGAGACGCTTCAGACGCTTCAGACATTGTTTTATTGACAATGGCACAAATACAGCCTTTATGTCAATGTGGTGAACTGTTTCTTGCAGCGCCGAAGTTAAGGAACATAAATCATGAAACTCAAAAAGCAATAATAAAAATGAAAACCAACTTATTAAGTAAAGTGAAGAAACGGATTAAACATACATGTACCAATAATTCAGGAAACAAATTACAATAGCAAGCCGAAACCAGACATGAAAACAAACAAACAAACAAACAACGAAACATTTATATAACATACACAAGATTCTCAAGCTCATATAACACGAGATATGACATAATGAGCACACATTACTTTCATACATCACAAATAAGCATTCTCTTTTTTCTAACATTAAATGCTTCTGCAACATATTTGGCTAACGAAACAATAGTGTTTTCATTATCAGAAGATAATAATCTGCACAGATCATGATTGTTATAAATACATTTGTTAGAAAGCTGTGATCTCATTCTGATTTCCTTGTACGCAACACAGTGGAATATAAAATGTTCTTCGTTTTCGATAACACCAGTTGTACACATCATACACACACCATTTTTTCTGTCTTCGGGGTCAAACCACCTTCTATTTGCTTTTAAACCCAGTGTTCTGTTTCTAAGCCTAGCATATGTATCCCTATGCCATTTATTAGTTACTACCCTTATAAATTTTTCTGGTTGTAAAATACTTTTAAACGAATGATACCAAGAGTACTTGTCATTGTCTTCTAACTTGGAGTGCCAGTTTTGCTTAAAGCAAGCTATTAAACGGTCTTTAAATTCGAGTGTAAAGCATCTTACGTCTCCAACCCCCTGGCTAAGCCATATTATACCAAATCCATTAATAGACAAAATATGCTTTACTTTACTAACCCAATTATTTTTTCCTAATTCAGATTGATGTACTAACATGTTGTAAGCTTGTCTACATATTCTACTTTCAGGTAACTGTGCAAGCTTTAGCCAATATTTAACACATTTTACAAAACTTTTTATGTATAGGGGATACCTTCCGGAATCCCCATATGCTATTGTGTTTGATGAGTGTAATGGTATTTTTAGAAATCGTTTTATAGCTAGCGTGTGTACCTTTTCCATGTGAATGTTTTCTTCAAGGCCCTGTATTTCTGCAGCATAAGTTAACATAGGAACTATCTGTGTATCAAATAATTTCCAAAATAAAGAAGGGTCTATAGCATTTAATTTCCTCGTGCATCTTAATATTTCTGTTACACCTTTCTTCCCTTTCCTATATGATTCATACCACCCAGTATTTAAGCTTAATATAGTTGTAAATATCATCCCAAGGTATTTGTATGCGTTAGTTACCACTACTTTAACATTATCATAAAACCATACTTCTCTATGTGACAAATACCCACCATTTCTGAAAACTATAATGTTTGTTTTATCAAGGTTTACAGATAATTGCAGTCTAACTGCTTCATTCTTTAAACTATCAAGTTGATTTTGCAAACCGATTGCTGTACTGGAGACTAAAATTACATCGTCAGCAAAGAGCAACATAAACATTTCTACAGCTCCAGAAAGTAGTTGCACACCATGTCTACCATTTTTCGACATTTCAATTGACAGTTCGTTTATAAAGAAGGCAAATAACTGCGGACTTAAAAGACAACCTTGTTTGACGCCACGAGGGCAAGAAAATATATCAGAATAAACACCTTTTTCCCGCACGCATGCAATCACAGAATCATATATTCCTCGAAGTGCATTATACAACTTACCATGAACACCATTTTTCCTGAGAACATGCCATAATACATTTCTATTAACTGAATCGAACGCTTTTTTTAAAATCGACAAAAGCAATGTATAATTTAGTATTTCTCATGAGAAATTTTTGTACTAAAGCATATAGAGTGAAGATATGGTCTGCAGTACTGTATCCTGCTCTGAACCCTGCCTGCTCTTCCACTATCTTTCCCTCCCTTTCTGCCCAAGTTGATAGTCTTTTATTTAAAATATGAGTATAAACCTTACTAATTACACTAGTTAAAGCAACCCCTCTGTAGTTATCTGGATTGTTAGGGTCTCCCTTCTTATAGATGGGAACCATAATAGACTTAGACCATTCAATTGGAAATGCTCCACCATCAAACAATTTATTAAAAAGCAAGACCAAAAAATTTAGAATAGAATCATCTACATGCTTTAACATTTCACTAATAATTTTATCTAACCCACTACTTTTTCCATTTTTCAAATGTTTTATACTGGATCTTACCTCTTCCACTGTTAAAGGCTCGTTAAATAAAGGTTCATCTTGAACTTCTCTGACTTCAACATTTTCTTACATTTTGTTCTGTATCAAAAGAGTTAAATACACTTGCAAAATGGGCATGCCATTGCTGGGAGGTTATTTCATTGTATATAAATTTCCTTCGATTAATTGACCTTATTGTTGACCAAAGCTGTCTAGGGTCGTTAATTGACTGTTTTAATTTTTCTAGCCTCTTTAAATCATATTCTTTTTTCTTTTCTTTTCTTAAATCAACGTACTCCTTTCTTTCTTTAACATATCTAGCATGTTTTTCTTTTTTCCCTTTTGATGATTTAGCTCGTCGAAATTGCTGAAGTAGTCTTTTAACCAGTCTTTTTTTGTTCTCACATTCTCTATCAAACCATTCATTAGAAGTTTTAATGTTTCCACCAATCGTTCTAACCATGCATGCAGCAGCCCCATAAAGGGCGTTAACAAAAACTTCAACACATTTATTTACATCTGTATCCAAACAATTGGTAGCTTCAACTATACTCTGTTTAAACTCGTTAGAATTTAACTCAGTTTTAAACACATGTACACTCTCTTCACACCACACAACTCGTTCTTCACCCAACTGAGGCATTAAAACAACATCTTCCTCAACAGAACAATACTTCCAAGTCAGCTGTACAGGTAAATGCCATGAAAAGAGACAATCGTTAACAGTTAAGTTACAGAATGAAGTTACTTCCCTTGATACAAGAAAATAATCGATTACGCTACACCCTTGTGGTGCCACAAAAGTAAACTCTCCTTCTATATCAGTATTACAGGAACCATTCATAATTACAAGGTCAAACAGGAAACAAAAATCCAGCAATGAACGTCCAAAGTTATTTATAGTTACATCTTTAGAGCTACGTTTAAAGCAATAAAAATCATTATCATCATCATCACTGTCATCATTATCAGTATTCTGTACATAGTTCAACATTTGTTCTTCTTTGGGTTGTTCCCTGCCCGTCCTAGCATTCATATCCCCACACACAATTATATGCACACTATCATAATCAATCGTTTGCAAAACACGTTCTTCAACAATAACAATGCCATCTTTTAACTCTTTATCACGATATGCTGGCCCTCCTTCAGGAACAACATAGCTAGCAATCAGTACGACATCTTTATCAACGCCAAACACGCATTTATTAACCTGGACAGCAACAACATTATCACACTCAAATTTAATTTCTTTAACATACTGAGCAAAACATTTTTTGATTAGTAATACTACTCCACCTGAGTTTCTACCATGCACTGACAGTTTTTTAGCAGGAGCAACAAATTTTACATAATCGGCAAACAAACAACTCCAGTCAAACGAAGAACCAACAAAGGTTTCAGTTAGACAAACTATATCAAAATTACTCACAAAATTCATAAAAGAAACATCAGAAATTTTATTGTACAAATTTTCCACATTGTAGTTAAGAAAGTTTATTTCCTTAGCTTGACAACCTTGCCTGGCCTATTTATCTGTGTTTGTGCTTGACCGCAAAGAGCGAGAGTTTCCCGAAGCCTGGGGTCTATTCAACTGTTGTGCTTGTCCTTTAAAGAAAGTACTAATCCCTGTCTGCTTCTCTTTAGCTCCCGAGTGCGCATTTGCCTTTGAACGTGCCCCTGCAGCTTGCTTTCCTATACCGGGACTACTGTCACGCAAGTTGCCTGAAACGCACGCTTTTTCTGCCTCACACCTGCCACCTGCACGTGCCTCAGAGTCCGTGCAGTCTGCAATAATCACTTCCGGGTTCATTGCACTATCATTAGATATTTGCTGACCGCAATGATTGGGGTTACTCGCCATAACAGCAGGAGAGGCAAGGCTAGCAACAGCTGGGGATTCTTGGGAAGGGAGAAGGGTGCTGGAGTGTCTTTGCTCTGTGTCATGGGGGGTGGGGGAGGTGCTTCTTTTTCTTGTTCTAGTACTCTCTCCCCTTGCCACTTGTGCCCAACTTCTGTCATCTCTGTCAGTCTGTCTACGAGATTCCCCCACCACTAACTTTCCTTTGACGGAGAATGCAGACTTACCTAATTTCTTCGCTGATTCGATTGTCTGTCTTTGTCTGAACGTGAGATCATTGGCTACTCTCACTCTTTTCTTTTCTTCAAGCTTCCCTCTATAATCTCTGTTCGTGACCAACATCATCTTATCTTTCCATTTCCTAAACTTTACAATCATCGTTCTAGGTTCCCCTGTCTTCTCTGGGCCCACTCTGTGAGCCCGCACAATGTCCTCCTCTGACCATACCTTTCTTCCATCCACCCCATTCAACGCCTCACACACAGCTCTGGCACAATCATCATAACTCTCCCTCTCACCACTCACAACAGACGCCACACCAAACATACGGAGATTGTCTCTACGTGAGAACTCCTCCAATCTGTCTATCTCCTCATGCATTTTGTTTATTTCCTCTTTCAAACCATCCACCACAGCACACATCTCTGCACCTTCATCCTTTCTCTCAGCTGTCTCGCGAAACAGATCATTCACATCAGAGGTAATATCATCAACTTTAGCACATAGGGAAGTGTTGTCATGTTCCAGTGTGTTACAGCGTTCATTGATTCTTTCACACTTCTCTGATACTCTGTGTAAGTTCTGTTTAATGTCACACAGTTCGTCTTTGATTGATTTGTTTTCTTTCATTTGTTCTTCTCTGTGTTGACTTAGTTGTTGACTTAGTTGTTTGTTTTGCTCGTTGAATTGGGACTGGAGTTGCTGGGACTGCAGTTGAATGGCCTTCAAAATCTCACCCACCCCCTGCGAAGTAAGAGGCCCGTCTTCTGTCAACATTGATGTCCCAGATTGCGTACTGTCTTCTGCGTGCTGCACGTGCTGTCCATTATTTGGGCCAGGGTCCGTCTGTACATCATTACTTAGCAGGATCTGCCACTTTGAAAACACAGCATTGACAAGAAACGCGAACAGCACGACCGGCACGTGCAAGGGAAGTTTACACATCATGTCGTTTCCAACGCCAGATGAAAGGTACACGTTTTCTGTGCATGGCATAGTTTCCGTGATGAAGTTTTGATCATTGCATGTCACAGTTGATATGTTGTTCATGTCATGTACGTTTATGTTGTTCATTGCTTCTATGTTGACACACAAAGCATCTGTCAGCTTTACCACGAACAAGATCAAAACAAACCCGATCACAATGTCCATTGTTGTCACATCGACCTTGCCGTCACCCACCTGTGTTTTCCTATGTTTGAGAGCTGACACACCTCGATTCAAACCATGAAACAGGCCAATGCAGGCCCTCCAGGCGTTCACATCGATCATGTTGGTCAGTTTTACAAAGTCAAACACAGCACGACTTCATTACAACAATATTTTCCACTGTAGAATTTGATTAACGCTCCCAAATCCATTTTGAATCGGACAACTCATTCAGCAGCTGCATACTGGTCGCCATCTTGCCTGTTCACCCGAGAGAGAGAGAGAGAGAGAGAGCGCGAGCGAGAGCGAGAGCGAGAGCGCGAGAGAGAGAGAGAGAGAGAGAGAGAGAGAGAGAGAGAGAGCGAGAGAGAGCGAGAGCGAAGAGAGAGCGAGAGAGCGAGAGAGAGAGAGAGCGAGAGAGACGCCCGGATGTGCTGAACAACAAAACGGTCCACAGCGTTTGGATTAGGCAAGTCCGGATTGCTTCATTGAATGCTGCAGATAAACGGGGCCTTGGCCCCCAAACCGATATGAGTGAGAGTAGCATCGATAAAAGGACAGAAAATAAACCGTTGGACACTGCCGTCTGGCGCCACCACCCCCTCCACCCCTTTCCAAATGGTCTCGCCTTCAGTCTTCTTGCACGCTCTCTCTCTCTCTCTCTCTCTCTCTCTCCTCTCTCTCTCTCTCTCTCTCTCTCTCTCTCTCTCTCTCTCTCTCTCTCTCTCTCTCTCTCTCTCTCTCTCTCTCTACTCTATTACCCTCTATAAATAAAATTCAATCAATCAATCAATCAATCAATCAATCTCTCTCTCTCTCTCTCTCTCTCTCTCTCTCTCTCTCTCTCTCTCTCTCTCTCTCTCTCTCTCTCTGTGTCTTTTGTGCTAAGTATATAATCTCGAGGGGTGAATGCCATAACTGTCTATCTGTGTTCTTTATTCCTTTTGAGATAGACCGTTCTGGCAGACACCCCTCGCTCGATATGTATCAAGGACAGATTGGAAGAATAGGCGTTGCCTAAAATCTATATCCTTGGAAAACAAAGTTTAAGGTTTCAAGTGTTTCAGTTCTCTCTCTCCTCTCTCTCTCTCTCTCTGATTATATCCCAAACATCCCCCCCCCCCCCCCCCCCCCCCCCCCCCGCTCCTTCAGTTTTCAACACAGCAAAAGTGACGCGGTGACTTTTTACTGTTAGTCATTGTCCGAGAGGGTGTCTTCGTCATAGCTTGCGCTCTTCCGCTGCCACTGCGTGAGTTGCTCACACGCTTGCGCGCGCGCGCACGCACGCACGCACACACACATACACACATTCTGTGCATCCATAGGCCACAATGTATGCTGTATGTACAGTGCAACCCATAAACAATGTCGAAACATACAGCGCAGCATAATGCCAAAACGCACTGTGCAGCAAAATGGCAAAAATGTACAATGCAGTATAATGCCAAAAATGTACAGCGCAGCAGAATGCCAAAAATGTACAGCGCAGCAGAATGCCAAAATATACAGCGCAGCAGAATGCCAAAAATGTATAGCGCAGCAGAATGCCATAAAAAGTGTACAATGCGCAGCATGTACAATGCCAAAAATGTACAATGCAACATAATGCCAAAAGTGTACAATGCAACATAATGCCAAAAATGTACAATGCAACATAATGCCAAAAATGTACAATGCAGCACGATGCCAAAAATGTACAGTGCAGCATAATGCCAAAAATGTACAGTGCAGCATAATGCCAAAAATGTACA
>CM065706.1:29378411-29385911 GCA_017654935.2 Phymorhynchus buccinoides | reverse complement strand
CCCCCCCCCCCACCCCCCCCCCCCCCCCCCCCCCCCCCCTTTCATAATAATTGCCATCAAAAAGCCTAAATGTCACAAAGAGTGATTATACTTGGCAGCCTACAAAACCTTGCATAGAATGAAGCCAACTTTCTCACTTCCCACCTGGAAGATGAAAAGGTAGGTGGAAGGTGGGAAACGTTAAGTATGGTAACAGAGGCAGTGAGTGAGTTCACAATGATCCCCAGCTGTAGTGTAGGTGAAAGGGTGGGAGTATATAATAAATTAAAAAAACCCGGCTTCAGTCAGCTGCGGACTGCGAACTCTTTTGGTATATTCAGGCTTTTTTGGGGGTTGCCATTCACACAGGACAGTCTCCACGGATTACTACAAAGCGTTCTGAGCGCGCTCGACGGACTCACGCAGGTATGAAAACTAACTCACTGTTACTTGTACGCTTTTGTTTTCTTACAGAACGTCCCTCAAAAAAACACAACACAAATTCTAAAACTTAGGCAACCCGCTCCGTTTGCAAAGGTTAAAATTGTGATGCAAAAGGGAGATTACGCTGCGTGAGATCCGACACGACGTAGAGTGACTTTACACCCAGGAGAGCACTTACCGGTTCTCCAATGGGGGGTTGTCTTTCCCTGATTGCGTAATTTTTGCCGTAGTTGTAGCTTTTGTTATCAACAACAGTGGTCCATTCTCAAAATGCATTTGTTCTCAACATGTCTGCGCATGTGCGAAGAGTTAGGGAAAGGTTTAGGGTAAGGCCGGGTTCACATTAGACGCGTAAGTTCCGTACGGAAAACCCTAAATAAGTGGAAGAAAGAAGGATACAAGTTTACGCATATAGGGGGAATTTCGGACACGTGCGTATAAATCTTTTCCCTTCTTTGTTTCACTTATTTATGGATTGCGCACGTGTTTCCGCATGGAATATCCGCTTATGTGTGTCCACGGTCTTAGGGATAGGGTTAGGGATAGGTTTAGGGATAGATTCAGGGTCAATTTAGATGTCGAATACACAAAAGATAAAATTTGATGGTACGTCATGATCGATTTCGCACATGCGCAAACATGTTGAGAACAAATCCATTTTGAGAATGCTACACCTGTACTGGGGTGAATGGCCATTTTACCCCAACTAGCGCAACGCCTAGTACTGGCAATGCACCGTACTGGTAACGCCACGTACTGGTAACGCTGAGTACTGGTTTCGCCGGGTCCGCGAAATATTATTATTACTTTTGTCTCTCTCCCTCCTTCCATCTTCTTCACTCATCCCGTTCTACTACCCCCCGCACCTTACTGAGTACAGCAAATTCGAAGCGAATCGGTTAAGAAAAGGCGGAGTTATAAGGCCCTGTTTCCCGTTGGTGCTGCTCTGAGAGTGATGCGCTCTCCCTAGTAACGGTAACGCCTAGTAACGGTAACGCCAAGTACTGGTAACGCTGAGTACAGCAAATTTGAAGCGATTCGGTTAAGAAATGGCAGAGTTATAAGGCCCCGTTTCCCGGCGAAACCGCGCAAATGACACGGCCGCCTCGGTTGCCGTTGCCAAATTTGAAGCGATTCGGTCAAAAAACGGCGGAGTTATAAGGCCCGTTTTGTGTTTCAGACAGACAGACAGACAGACAGACACACGGACACTTGGCTTTTTATTATATGATGATGATGATGATGAGTTTTGTCTCTGCATGGTTGACCTTACAATGTAGCAAGGGCCAATAGTCGAGTGAGAGCAATGCAGTAAATGTTTCCATTTTTGCTACAGTGATGGAACATCAAGCAAGGTGCAGCCAGGGCTCCCAATCATCCCGCAAAACAAGGGGTCCCAGGGACTCCTTCACTTACAGTATAGAGGGTCCTAGTGGCGGGATAGTGCCAGGGTCCCAGTGGCATTGCGAATGCTAAAAAGAAATTTTCTAGTGCATCCCTGAGACCCCCTGCACATTCTTTTAGAGGGTCCTTTAGAATTTTAGTACTTCATAGACCCCCAAATGGGGGTCCCTGAGAGCCCTGTACAACTTCGTCTTTTTGTGGAAGTAGGGAGAAATAGTAAAATGAGAACTGTATATATATAATAGATGATTTTTTTTTGGTAGTACAGGAAAATCACGGTACAATTGAGTCTTTTGTACAAAAACAAAAACTATGGCTGTTAAACTAGGGGGGGGGGGGTGTTGCCCGCCGGGGGGGGGGGGGGGGGGGGGGGGGGGGCCGCCCGCACTAGGACTACAGACATTTTTCGGGGAGGGGAGGGGTGCTGTTTTTAACTCGAACGCCGGTTCATCAGAAGGTGAATCTACTTGTGGCCGATGAAGTTTAACTGAGGCGTGGTTACCGCTACACCTATCTGTATTGTTAAAAACTCGGGACTTTACTGGTGTTGCACTGCCTCCGGGCATTGCCTCCAGTATTGTTCCCACCATCTTTGTATTTAAAAATGCCCCACATGGTCGAAAGACCGCAGAGGGCGTAAAATCCTATTTCATCAGAAGGTGGCCCCTAGCTTCTTCTTCTTCTTCGTCTTCCTCCTCCTCCCTCCCCCTCTCCGCCTCCCCCTTCTTACTCGTACTACCTACGACAGGAACATCCCGCTATCGCTACGTATCGATAACACTACCAAGATAAATCAGCACGGCTATCACTACATATCGATAACACTACCGGGCTAAATCACTAACGGGCAACTAAGGGATAGGGGTTAGGGTTAAAATAGGGTTAAACTTAGGTAAGGACTAGGGTTAGGTTAGCGAAAAGAGTTCGGGTTAGGGTTAGGAATAGGGTTAGGAAATAGGGAATAGGGTATACACATATATGCGGAGATTCCGTGCAGAAACCCGTGCGCAGTCCATAAATAAGTGAAGCAAAGAAGGGAAAAGATTTGCGCACGTGTCCGAATTTCCCCTATGTGCGTAAACTTGTATCCTTCTTTCTTCCACTTGTTTAGGATTTTCCGTACGGAACTTACGTGTCTAATGTGAACCCCGCCTTAGGGTTAGGGTTAGTCTGTCGGAACTCAAACTAACAGATTGGCACAGTCATCGTTAATATTGTTCTCTATGGGTAGGTAGTAGTGACAAGGCCATGCAAGGCAAGGCAAGGCAAGGCAAGGCAAATGTTTTATGTCATACCCACTTGGGGCACAGAAATATAAAACAAAGCACACACATGGTTAAACAATCGAACATCAAAACAGAGTGATGTCTATGTTATGACAAACGACAAGTAGATATCTAAGTTGTGGTAACAACGGGTAGTTCTTTCGATACGTAACGATAGCGCTACGCATCCACGACGACCTGTCAGTCACCTTCCTGAACCCGACACGGGCAGCGCCTTGATGACAATGCCTAGCATGGAGGAGGAGACTCGAGTTAATTTAATTCCTTCACAATTTAATTATATCTTACTTGCTCAGTCAATCTACGTACGGCGTCATGCACTTAATTCATTTTTAGTCCAGATCGAGATTCCAATTCCAAGGACTCCCTTCCATCTTCTGGTCAAAATCACTCAATTATTGTGGTCATCTGATGGCCGCGTTGATTGGTCTTAGCCCACGAGTTTTCAAAGAACACAGGCAACAGTTTCTTTTTGTCAGAAACACGTCCAGATCACCAGGAAAACACCCTTTACAGAGATTGCAACACTCACTTTGCTCTGGTTTCCTAGAAATCAAACCGCTTAAATCGGCGATTCCTCCTTGGCGGAGGTGCTGGAAGTCAAATTCTTTCACCCAAAGAGAAGGCGTGTGCGTTTCTTTTCTAATGGCCGCCTGCGTTTAGACCAAATCGTTTTTGCACGAAAGTTTCGCAATACAAGCCTTGTTTTCCTTTTTAATTTTTTTTAATTCAGATTATCTAAAAGAGTTTCGCTCACAACGAAGGAAACAGATCCCTTTTTTTTTTTTTTCTTTTTTTTTTTTTACTGCACTACAAAGATAACAAACGCTTCAACCACAATGAGTGACCTCCACCCACCCCATTCAAAATGGCTATTCTCTCCGGCATCTCCGCCAAGGAGGAATCGCCGTTTTGACGGTTTGATTTCTAAGAAACAATCTTGAGCAAAGCAAGTGTTCCGATCCTTGAAAAGGCTGTCTTTCTGGTGATCTCGACGTGTTTCTTGCAAAAAAGCCTCATCCCTCAGGGACCACCTTTAAGTGAAAATCGCCCAGTCAGTACAGTTCTCCTGCCCCCGTGGGGATACCGGGGGGGGGGGGGGGGGTCTTTTTTATAAATAGTTCCCCCACCTTCTGGAATATCTGTGCTTGTAACTTCCTCTAATCTGTCACTCTCTTTGACTCTGCCTTTTCCCTTTGCTTACTGTCATATACTATCTTTCTGCCTTACCACCGGTCCATTCTCCCTGCCTTTTTTTTTTCTCTCTCATGAAAAACACTTTCAAAAACATTTCCTCCAGCCGAAGTCGGACTTGCTGGGCCTAACTATTTCTTAGTTAGACGCATAACGGCAGCATGACGCATCTGCGCTCACAATTGACAGGAAACTGTCTGAGCGATCGAAGAAGAAGAAGAAGAAGAGGAAGTACAGTCCTCCTCATTCATTAATATTCCTTCACTCTTTTCATTTTCTTTCTCTCAAAATTATCTCGCCCAGTTCTGGACCCTGTTACTTATGGAGCGCCAAAGATACAAAACTCTATTTAGCTGTTCGATAGAGTTTCGAAACTGTATCTATCAGTTCGATAGAGTTTGAAAACCCTATATCTAGCTGTTCGATAGAGTTTTAAAACTCTGTCGAACAGCTAGATAGGGTTTCCACAAAATAACCCAATCGAGATATAGTTTTTCTATCGCGATTTCTGATTGGTACATGGCTTCAGCGACAAGTTTGTGGCCTTGGCAGGGCAGTGACCCGTGAATTTGAATAAGACGATAGGCCTAGGCCCCTACATGTAGTCAAACAAACATGGCAGCTGAACGATTTCAACGAGGGAATCTTCCCGGCGTTTCATCTGTAATTGAAGCTGCTAAACGAGTTCGTAGAATGTCACCTATTAGGCTAGGTGTAGGTCACAGTCAAAGATACTAGTCCTATCTACCAATGGAATGCTTCGTTTAAAAAAAGTATCAAAATGGCGCATTCGATAGAGTTTTTCGACGAGAAACTCTATCTAGCTGCTCGACAGAGTTTAGAAACTCTATCTAACTGCTAGCTATAGTTTAGAAACTGTATCTAACAGTTATGAACAAATTATACCACAAAACACTACCAACCCTCCATGCCCTGTACAAATGTGGCTTGAAAACGCTTTATAGCTTAAAATGCCACTGTTAATAGTGGTGGATCCATAAAGGATGCTAACAGTTCGATAGGGTTTTTAAACTATGTCGAACTGCTAGATAGAGTTTTGGTCATTCGGCGCGCCATAGTTACTATTCTAACGTTCACTACTACCCCTTCCATCCCAGTCCCAACTAATCCTATTATTTTGAGAGAAGTCAGAAATGCAAATCCCTTCTTCAGTTTCTTCTGTCTCTCTCCCTGTGTTCCATTTCCGATTCCGTCAACAACAAATTACCACTTGCATTCTAGTAGTCTCCCCTCTGCTGCTCTCTCGTTTTCGGGTGTGTAGCATTGTGCCCCCGTCTCTATGTATCCCCAATTTCGTACCTAGGTGTCCTCCTGTCTCTATGTGTCCCCAATTTCGTATCTATGTGCCCCCGTCTCTATGTGTCCCCAATTTCGTACCTAGGTGTCCTCCGTCTCTATGTGTCCCCAATTTTGTATCTATGTGCCCCCGTCTCTATGTGTCCCCATATTCGTACCTAGGAAGTGTTTGTTTTACGTCCTCCCGGCCTAAGCCATATGGGACATTACTATTGATTTTTAGTTAGAAGAATTCGTACCTAGGTGTCCCCTGTCTCTATGTGTCCTCAATTTCGTCTCCATGTGCCCCCGTCTCTATGTGTTCCCAATTTCGTCTCTTATATGTGTCCCCGTCTCTATGTGTCCCTGTTTTTGTGCGTCCCCCTGTCTGTGTGTCCCTGTGTCTGTGTGTCTCCGTGCTATGCCTTTCTGTCTCTACGTGACACTAAAAAACAAACAAATCCCAACCCGAAAACCTAACTTATTTCTAAACGTATTCCTATTCCATAGAGACGGGGACACAGAGACGGGGGCACATAGAGACGGGGACACGGAGACTGGAACACACAGAGACGGAGACACATAGAGACGGGAACACAAAGAGATGGGGACACAGATACGTAGACGTGGACACATAGAGACGGGGACACAGAGACGAGGACACGATAGAGACGGACACATAGAGACGAGGACACATAGAGACGGGAACACATAGAGACAGGGACAGAGAGACGAGGACTTATAGAGACGAGGACACATAGAGACGGGAGCACACAGACACGGGGATAATGATAGAGTTGAAGTTGGTGACACACACACACACACACAAAAAAAAAGACTAAAATGTGATCACTTCGCAGCCCACGAACCTTGCCAAGAATGATGCCAGCTTTCTCACTTCCCACCTGGAAAGGTGGGAAGTGCTAAGTGTTGTTGTTGTAGGCAGTGAGTGAGTTTACAATGATCCCCACCTGTAGTGTAGGTGAACGTGTGGGAGCAAAAAAAAAAGAACAACCGGCTTCATGAGTCAGCTGCGGAGTGCCAGCTCTTTGTATGTTCAGGCTTTGTTGGTGACGCGGCGAGTGAGATAGGGACGCGTAGAAAGTGGGGCACATTGCTACGTCACTAAGTCCTCTCCCACTCTCTCATTTTCTCCCATCTTCGTAACCTTTTGAACTGTTGGGGGTGGGGGGTGGGTGGGGGGGACGGGGAGGTTAAGGGGCATGGACAGGGGAGCTCGCAGGATAACTAACACACCACATGCAGTATTTGTTTTTATGGACCCTTCTCACGAACCGAGCAGTTGGGTCGGATCGATAGAAGCACTGGGGGGCCGTTTCTCAAGGGCTAACTTTACGTGGCGTGGCGCAAATCGGAAAAAAACCGGTACTAAGAAACAACCTCTTTCGCCGACGTTTGCCAAAAACGTTTTGTGGCTGTGATCGAGGTAGCAAACCACAAACTATTTGAAGGATCATGGGAAATATGAATGCTTCCGGCTTTTTTAAAATTTATATATATCTCGCGTGACGAGCTTGAACTTTTAAAATGGAAGACCAAAACAACAAGCTTGCCACATAGCAAATATTCTTTAAGTCTATCGTGAAAAACATACGGGATGGTTTTTAGCAAATTAAACGAACGCGAGAGTTTTGGAGTGCTCTTTCTTAATTTTCATCATGTTAGATGGCATAATATAGTGCAAATTGAAATTTCTGCACGCATATAGGGGAAGACGGGGTAAAAAGCGCATGGGCGGGTAAGAAGCCCACCCCAATTATCTCATGAAATAAAGAAAATTTCAGTCAAATTTGCCCATGAGACGAATGCTAGACATTAACGCTCGTCTCATGGGCAAAATGAGGCTGAAATTTGCTTCATTTCATGAGATAATTGG
>CM065706.1:29355911-29365911 GCA_017654935.2 Phymorhynchus buccinoides | reverse complement strand
CCAGTGACGCACGACGATTAAATCCCTTGGTTTTTTTCTGTAAATTGAGGCTGCTCTTTAATTAAAATGATGTTTCGGTTTGAATTTGGGGCCATTTATATGGGAGTCAGACTTGGATCAAAACAAGATTTATTTCCAGTCATAAGAGGAAAAACACGTGAAACCCGTGATTTTGACACGTGATCTGATGGATCTTTAACCCTTTCCCGCAATCATAAAATGGCGGACGTGGACCTCCTTCCTGGTTCTGGATCTACACTGCAACAGCAGCAACATCAACATCATAATCAACATCAACATCAGCAGCAGCAGCAGCAGCAACAGAAACAACGTGGAACAGGAGGAGGAAGATTGGTAAACTCTTTCCCTTCGTCTTCTTCTTCTTCTTCTTTCCTTAGAAAACCTGCTACTCCAGACCCTGACGACGACGAAGACCTCAGTTCTGCCTCACACGGTAGTAGTAGCGTCAATAGCGGAGCAACGACGAAACGAAAGACCTTTCCCCGTTCTGCTCCCGATCCGGAGGACGACGAAGACGAAGAAGAAGAAGGCTTCAGTTCTGCTTCATCACACAACAGCAGGAGCAGCGAAACAACTAAGGGAACGATGCCCAGTCTCCATTCTGACAAACAAGGCGACGAGAGACTGTGCCCCGTGATGAATCAAGACCCTTCTTCTTCTTCTTCTTCTTCTTCTTCTTCTTCTTCTTCTTCTTCTTCTTCTTCTTCTTCTTCTTCTTCTTCTTCTTCTTCTTACTGTCAGACTACTGGACTTTGGGGACAACAAATCGCTGTTAATAGTGGTGGTGGTGGTTGTGGTGGTCTTTCTGTAAAGGATCAAGGTTCCTCCTCTGGTCAGGGTAGATTATCCATGCACGAGGGTGAAGGTGGTGACGGACATGGTGGTGACCCTCCTGGCACTGTTCTGAGTCAAATGTCTTCCTCCTCTCCCTCCTCCTCCTCCTCCCGTCAGAGGAGCTCCGCAGGAACACGGCACGCTAACAACGGTGCTGGTGCTGGTGATGATGGTGGTGAACATCCTCCCCACTCTGTCCTGGGTCAAGGTTCCATCCGCTGTCAGCGGAAGAGCACGATCCTTCCTGGACACGATGGGGGTGAAAATGGTGATGATGGTGGTGGCGATCTTTCTCATCCTTCTCCTCATATTCCCGCTCCTCCTCCTCCTCCTCCGTCTCTTCTTCCTTTCCTTCAAGATCTGTGTGTGATGAAGGAAAAGAAGCCTTGTGTTGTTATAACAACTACAACTACTTCTTCTGGTGTTACTACTTCTACTGCCTCTCCTGCTGCTGCTGCTGCTGCTGCTGCTACTGCTACTACTACTGCTAACATCTCAAAGGCTGGAGAAGGGATGTTTTCCGAAGTCCCTCATCAAGGTTCTACTACTACTTGTATTGCTACTACTACTGATGGTAGCAAATCGAGGAATGAGGACGAGTGTGAGTCTAACAACAACAGAGTTAGCCATCAGGGTTCTAGTATTTCTACTGCTGCTGCTACTGCTACTACTGCTAATACCTCAAAGGCCGGAGAAGTAACGTTTTCAATTTCTGAAGTCCATCATCATGGTTCTACTAGCTCATGTACTGTTGACGCCGCTATTGTTGCCAGCAGATCGAGGAACGAGGAAGAGCTCTCGTCTGAAGTTTACCACCAGGGTTCTACTAGTAGTAGTATATTATTAGCTACTGCCCCTGCTACTGCTGTTGCTGTCAACACGTCGAGGGCTAATAAAGAAGGACTGTGTTCTGACGTCCCTCATCAAGGCTCTAGTACTTCTGCTGTTGCAGCTGCTACTACTACTACTACTACTACTACTACTACTGGTGGTGGTGGTGATGGGGAAAGAGTGGTGATGTCTGCTTCTCATTTTGGGGGGAACTTGGGGGCTTCCCGTGGAAGCGAGGATGGAGAATGTTCCAGGTATATGATTTGACTTCATTGCGTATTCTTTGCTAAGTGTGCGAATGAGTGATTGATTGATTGGTTGATTGATTAATGGATGGATGGGTGGATTGATTGATTGATCGATTGAGAGAGAGAAGGAGGGAGAAAGAGAGAGAGAGAGAGAGAGAGAGAGAGAGAGAGAGAGAGTGTGTGTGTGTGTGTGTGTGTGTGTGTGTGTGTGTGTGTGTGCGTGTGCGTGTGCGTGTGCGTGTGCGTGTGCGTGTGTACGTGTTGACAATGAGAGACAGAGAACGAGTGTGTCCGTGTGTGTGTCTTGTGTGTGTACGTGTGCGCGCAAGCGCGTTGTGTGTATCTGTACATCTGTGTCTGTGTCTATGTGTGAATGTGAATGTTTGTGGGTAACGGGTGAGTGGAAGGGGGTAGAGAAAGAGGGAAGACAAACAAACAAACAAACAAACAAACGAATAAAAATACATTGAAGGCAATTACTTGTACATACAATTTACGTAGTAAAATAAAGCTGCCACGGCGGATATTCTAGGCCTACATTTCTTTCGATTAGTACACTGGGTTTCTACTTTTAGGAAAGTAGATTGTGTAAAGGTTTATCTACCCACTGGAAATTTATCAGTGAAAAGTTCATGTTTATCTTCTCGGACTTTGGTCAGTTTTTTGGGGGGTGGACATGTCGCGTTATCAGCGAGCGACCTGCTGAAAATATAACAAAGCTAAACTGGACAAAAGCTACACAGAGGTCAAATGGGTTGGTTCTTTCAAAAAGACAGACCGTGTGTAACTTAGTATACTGATCATCATACGCCAAATTTATTAATTTATTGTTAGTACAACGTTTGGGTAACGAAAGCCGTAAAAGTGGCCTGCTGAAAATATAACCAAGCTAAACTGGACAAAAGCTATACAGAGGTCAAGTGGGTTGGTTCTTTCAAATGACAGACTGTGTAACTTAGTTATATTGATCAGCATACGCCACATTTATGATTAGCACAAAGGTTTGGAACGGAAAGCCGTACTGGACTGCTGAAAATACAAGCTCAACTGTGCGAATGGACAAGAGCTATCTAGATAGGTCAGTTCTGTTTCTTCTTTCAGATAGGCCTAAAAGGTAATACAACTTACTGTACTGATCATCGTATGCTAAATCCCCCCGTGGGGATACCGATACCGGGGGGGTCTTTTGTATAAATAGTTCCCCCATCTTCTGGAAGTTCTGTGCTTGTAACTTCCTCTAATCTGCCACTCTCTTTGACTCTGCCTTTTCCCTTTGCTTTACCGTCATCTACTATCTTTAGGTATTAGGTACTTTATAGTCACAGAGGCGTCTCTGTGAAATTCGGGTTGCTCCCACTTGGAGAGAGCGTCGCAGCCAGAGGCGCGCCACCCTACTGGTGCCTTACTGGTCCATTCTCCTGCCTTTTCTTCCACGAAACACTTTTCAAAAACATTTCCTCCTTCAGCCGAAGTCGGACGTGCTGGGCCTAACTATATCTTAGCTAGGCGCATAACGGCAGCATGACGCATCTGCGCTCATAATTGACAGGAAACTGTCTGAGCGATCGAACAAGAAGAAGTATGCTAAAGGATTAGTGCAATGTATTTGAAACTACGGGCTTCTTCTTCTTCTTCTTCTTTTCCTTCTTCTTCGTTTTCTTCTTCTTCTTCTTCTTCTTCTCCTTCTTCTTCTTCTTCTTCTTCTTCTTCTTCTTCTTCTTCTTCTTCTTCTTCTTCTTCTTCTTCTTTTCCTTCTTCTTCTTCTTCTTCTTCTTCTTCTTCTTCTTCTTCTTCTTCTTCTTCTTCTTCTTCTTCTTCTTCTTCTTTTTCTTTTCTTCTTCTTCTTCTTCTTCTTCTTCTTCTTCTTCTTCTTCTTCTTCTTCTCTTCTTTCTTCTTCTTCTTCTTCTTCTTCTTCTTCTCTTCTTCTTCTTCTTCTTCTTCTTCTTCTTCTTCTTCTTTCTTCTTCTTCTTCTTCTTCTTCTTCTTCTTCTTCTTCTTCTTCTTCTTCTTCTTCTTCTTCTTCTTCTTCTTCTTCTTCTTCTTCTTCTTCTTCTTCTTCTTCTTCTTCTTCTTCTTCTTCTTCTTCTTCTTCTTCTTCTTCTTCTTCTTTCTTCTTCTTCTTCTTCTTCTTCTTCTTCTTTCTTCTTCTTCTTCTTCTTCTTCTTCTTCTTCTTCTTCTTCTTCTTCTTCTTAGATCACTCAGTCTCCTGTTATGCGAGGGCCGACGCATCGTGCTGCTTTTATACGCCTAACTCAGAAAGAGGTCCAGCGTGTTCAGTCTTCTGCTAAAGAGAAACATTTTGTAAGAGTTTCTAGAACAAAGGCAAGGAGAATGGACGAGAATGGCAGAAAGATAGTAAGTAGATGACAGTAAGCAACAACAACAACAAAAAAGACAGAGTCAAGGAGAGTGATACTGATAGATTAGAGAAAGTTACAAGCACAGGACTTCCAGAAGGTGGGAGAACTATTTGTAAACCCCCCCCCCCCCCCCCGGTATCCCCAGGGGGGGTGGGGGGTGGGGGGTGGGGGGTGGAAACTAAGGGCTAAAAGACTACCTGTTTTGTGGCCGATCAGCACCAAAGAAGAACGAAGAAAGAAGGTAACAGAGATGTTTATATATGAGAAAACTGAAATATATTAGTAATCTCCCACAGAACAATACATTAAAAAACCAACCTAACATGTGGACGTGTAGATTACCCCCCCCCCCCCCCCCCCCTAAAAAAAAAATGGATATGGTTCACTTTTCTTCGTGGAATAATGTGGCTAACGTGTAGATTACCCACCCCCCCCCCCCCCCCCTAAAACCCCCCACCTCCACAGAACAATAAATTTATTAAAAAAAACTGTGGAAAAAATGGATATGGTTCACTTTACTTCGTGGAATAATGTGGCTAACTTGTAGATTACAACCCACCCCCCAAAAAACAACTTTGCGGTTTTTTGTGTTTTTGTGTGTTTTTTCCTAAGAAGCAACATTGCGCCGTTCTTGAGAAAGGGATAAAGTTAGGATCAGCCTAGGGTTCTTGTCATGAAACTGGAAGAACCAGACTTTTAGATTGAGAGTCGTAAACATGAGGGGGGAGAGGAGTGTCTCTAAACTACAACTTTTCCGAATATTTGAACGTGAGAGTGTCACTATTCTAAGGAATTTGTTGTGTTGTATTTTTGTTTGTTTTTTCTTGTTCCAGTGGCAGCCACATGCCGTCTTCAGAGAAGAGTAGTAGACCCCTGTCAAGCAAACCAGGAGCATGGGGAGAGGAGGGACCGGGGACAAAGCGAACGAGAGAGACGGAGCGGGTAGGTCTAGCCTTAAAGGTGGACCCTGACGGATGGAGTTTTTGCAAGAAACACGTCGAGATCACCAGAAAGACAGCCTTTCAAGAATTGGAACACTCACTTTGCACCGGTTTCCTAGAAATCAAACCGTCAAATCGGCGATTCTTCCTTGGCGGAGGTGCTGGAAGTCAAATTATTTCACCCAAAGAGAAGGCGTGTGCCGTCTCTTTTCTAATGGCCGCCTGCGTTTAGACCAAATCGTTTGCACGAAATTTTCGCAATACAAGCCTTTTTATTTATTTTTGTTATAATTGTATACGGTTTATCTAAAGGAGTTTCGCTCACAACAAAGGAAATAGTTCCTTTTTTTTTTACTACACTGCAAAAAAAGAAAACGCTTCAACCACAATGAGTGACCTCCACCCACCCCATCCAAAATGGCTACTCTCTCCGGCATCTCCACCAAGGAGGAATCGCCGATTTGACGGTTTGATTTCTAGGAAACCAGAGCAAAGTGAGTGTTGCGATCTCTGTAAAGGGTGTTTTCCTGGTGATCTGGACGTGTTTCTTACAAAAACTCATCCGTCAGGGTGCCCCTTTAAGAAATCTTCCTAGCATAAGAGGGAATGTGACACGTGACGTGGGGGTTCTTTAAAGACCCACCACGTCTCGTGTCAAAATCATGGTTTCCACGTGTCTTCCCTTTTATAGCTGGTAAGAAATCTTAAAGAAATCTTCCAAGCATAAGACGGAATGTGACACGTGACGTGGGGGGGGGGGGGGGGGGGGGGGTGTCTTTAAAGACTCAGCTCCACACATCCAACTACAGTCGTACGGCTATCCAACTGTGACGACGTCTGTGAGGCACGATTCTGACAAAATGTGACCCAGCACCACGAAAGGGACATTAAGTGTCAAACTGACCATTCTGGGACAATTTACACATGTGACAATTTCAGACGAATTCTCTTTCTAATGATACAAGAATCATCCTTGTATCGTTTTCCATTCCAGAGTTATGAGCATTTAAAGTTAGTAGGGTGAGCGTCGGCCATTTTGAGAAAACACAGTCTAAAGTCTAGCCTAGCTGAAGAAAATGCATTGACCTACTCAGTTTTAAAACACTTTTTAGACCATTTAGAGACCGTATTAAAGAGTATCCTTTATAAATATGAAAGATAAGATGTTAGAAAACACGAAAATACCCATATCTCAAAGTTGAAAAAAAAAAAGAGATTTTTGACTTTCCAAGCCTGTTGTGAGAAACTAGCCCAGCGACTTAATGTCCCTTTCGTAGTGCTAGGTCACTACTTGTGAGGCGAAAAGTTTTACTCCTCTTGGTCAGCGACACATATGGGAATTTGTAAATACAAATTTCGTGGTGAACGATACCCGGTTGTGAGAAACAGTAGTCCCAGCGATTTAACAGATCCCTGTTCGTCGGTCGGCTGGGTCACAAGTATACAAATACTACCCAGGCATCAGACTTGTCTATTCAACCCTTCCCGTACCCCCGTGAGAGCAATAGACGATTTTCGGGGGAAAAAACTAGGGGAGAGCACTTCACAAAAATGTGAGTTGCTTACCTCCATTACTCGGTCAAATTCCATAGCAACAATGCTACAATGGCGTCGAAGCTTGAAACCGCAGGATGCGAGTCAGCGACTTGCAAGCATTTTTTTTAATAGAAAAATTAGCAAACTTGCAAAATGTGACGTAAAAATATAAATGACATTATTTTTAGAATGGCGCACGGTGTTCTAAGTGCTGTATGTCTGCTCAAACACACGAGTCGATAGGCTACGAGAGTTGATGGTAGTGACTTCCCCTGTTTGACCGATTGAATTAGGCAAGATCACTCCCACACACCATGAAATTACTCCCCTTAATTATTTCCGAACAATTCCTATTGTCTGTTTAACCCTCCCCTTACCCCCGTGGGTGCAATCACGGGTGCATTTGCACCCATACTTTTACTCTTTGTCTTATAGTTCCAAAACCGTTCATATGATCTTGCTGACATTTTATGACTTTGTCAATGAAAGAGTTGAGCGCGTGCAGCCAAAAACTCGCGCATTTGTGTTGTGGAAAACAAGAAAGTAAATAAGCAACAAAGTCGTCGCTTTATGGCTCAATCCTCTGAAAACCGAGGTAAAAGGGTAGGGCCATCAAGGCCACGGCAGTTGAAAGTCGGTAAGAGCAGGGATAAATCCCGCTGCCTGGTATGACCAAATTGATAGCTGGGTTTCCCAAGTTCTTCTTCTTCTTCTTCTTCTTCTTCTTCTTCTTCTTCTTCTTCTTCTTCTTCTTCTTCTTCTTCTTCTTCTTCTTCTTCTTCTTCTTCTTCTTCTTCTTCTTCTTCTTCTTCTTCTTCTTCTTCTTCTTCTTCAGTTTCCAAAATCGATAGTTTGATTATCCTTTACTACTTTGTTGTCTTCGGCTCACGAACATGGATAGTATGTTGGTGTTTTTTATTAAAAACTTTGTCTAATCAGTGTGTGTGTGTGTGTGTGTGTGTGTGTGTGTGTGTGCGTGCGTGTGCGTGCGTGTGTGCGTGTGCGTGTGCGTGCGCGCGTGTGTGTGTGTGTGTGCGTGTGTGTGTTTCGCAGGTGAGCAACAAGGAAAGGGAACGTCACCATCATCACCACCAAAGCACTCGACCTACCTTTCCTCCAAAAGAGTTTTTCCACCCTAGCACAGACTACTCTAATGTCTTCCAGTGTCTACCAACCAATACTGAAGAAAGAAATACCACTTCAACTCAACACTACCACAACTACAAACATTCAGTTCTCTCCATTCCTCCCCACGAACGTTCATCATCTTCCCTGGGGCGCTCCGGTTTGTACTCCAATGCAGTGTCTCCGTCGGTATTCGAATTCGAAGAACGCGGAATGAATTTAAGAAACTATGCCGTCACTCCCGTTCGCGACTCCCACGCTAAAGAACCTATCTCTGAAAGGAAAGAGAAGGACCGTTATTATTTGTCCACTGCAGAAAACAGAGGAAGGTTATCTGCAATAACGGGTACTGGCAGTGAAGAGCAAGCTTCGTTGTTGTCGTCAACAAGAGTTGAGGTTTCCGGGAAAAGAGACCCTTCAGAGATCTTGTCGGGTATTGAGGAGAATCCAGACTCCTTTTCTTCATCTCAGGACCATGCTTCAAGAAAACACGACTCGCAAGAACTTTCAGTTAAAAAGGAACCCTACTCATCATCATCATCCGCTTCTACCGAAGCTCGAAACGTGACCCAGTTTGCGTCTTCCTCCCCTATTCTGACTAAGAGCGGAGAACATGCGTCGTTTGAGTCTGAATTCAAAGAGTTCGCCTCTCCTTACCATTCCACCTCTTCTTCCTCGTGTTCCTCTCCTCCTTTCAACCGAGAGCGCTCATGGTCAAAGGGAGACCATCCTTCACGCGATGATTCCGCTCAGCCAGAAATTACCGCCCCTGACCTACTAAGCCCGCACCCGGAGCGGGGACCACCTCCGTTGCTGTTTTCCAATGAAGAAAGCTCGCCCCTTGCTCCCTCATCGTTGGCTTCGTTGTTTCATCATCATCATCATCATGATCGTCGCCATCTTTCTAACGCGTCTCAGTCGTCCTCCTTGGCGGAGCTTCAGACGAGTTTCTCACCAGAGACTTGGTCGCTGTTCCAGAGGGGTGGGATCGGGATCGGGATGGGGATGATGATGATGGCGGAAGAAGCTAGCAGGAGAATGATTGGCGGTGAAGCTGAAGCTGCCGGAGGAGGGTCACGTGATGCCATGACGTCATCGTTGGTTCCTTCTTCTTCTGCTTCTTCGATCGGCCCTCCCCCTTCTGCTGCCGTCGTTGCTGCTGCCGCTGCCGCTGCTGCCGAGGCGGTGATGAACGGTGCTGGGGGTATAGGGGGTGTGGGTGGTGATGGTGACGGTGGAGAGCGTCAGGTGTTCTGGTGTCATCTGTGCGATTTTGAAGGTAAGAAGATGGGGGCCAGCTGAGCAAAACGAGGAATATTTAGTGTTGCTCCCTTCGCTTTTAATTAAATAGTTATGTTATCGCTGGGTGGACTTGAGTCTGCGGTTGTGGCCAATAGTAAGCTGAGAGCTGTATGATAGACTAGCAGTCCTGCTCGTTACGTTTTGCACACGTGCACACACACACACTCTCTCTCTCTCTCTCTCTCTCTCTCTCTCTCTCTCTCTCTCTCTCTCTCTCTCTCTCTCTCTCTCTCTCTCTCTCTCTCATCTCTCTCCCTCTTTCACTCAGATCTATGATGCAAATGCCGAAGTAACCAATGAAAACCAGTCCAGCCAGTCATTCCCTAATTACTACCCTTTAGCTACTACTTCTACTTCTGACCGGTTTTCAATGTCAAACTCCAAGGTCAAGGTCACCATGGTTGCGAATTTTCTACGGGACCCTCCCGGCACCATAATACATCACCACACACAATGTTAAGCGATTCTGTACACTGGTTCATGAGTTACAGGGCGAGCAAACAGAAGGCCACACACACACACACACACACACACACACACACACACACACACACACACACACACACACACACACACACACACACACACACACACACCACACACACACACACACACACACACACACACACACACACACACACACACACACACACACACACACACACACACACACACACACACACACACACACACACACACACACACACACACACACACACACACACACACACACACACACACACACACACACACACACACACACACACACACACACACACACACACACACACACACACACA
>CM065706.1:29343411-29350911 GCA_017654935.2 Phymorhynchus buccinoides | reverse complement strand
TTTGTGTCAGCAAGTCCGAGCTCAACTCACACAAAGTCACATGCCAAGGAAAGTGACAAGTATACCCAAGTGCCAGAATAAGTAACAAGTGCCCCAAGTGCAACTACAGCTACGTCGACAAGCCCATGCTCAACTCGCAAATGAAGTCGCACACCAAGGTAAGTGACAAGTGCCCAGCAAGTGCCAAAATAAGTAACAGTTATTGCCCCTGCGAGTGTCCTAAAAGTGCCCCGAGTGCAACTACAGCTGCGTCAACAAGTCCATGCTCAACTCGCACATAAAGTCAGGTAAGTGACAAGTGCCCAGCAAGTGACAAAATAAGTAACAGTTATTGCCCCTGCGAATGCCCTAAAAGTGTCCCAAGTGCAGCTACAGCTGCGTCAACAAGTCCATACTCAACTCGCATATGAAGTCACACACCAAGGTGAGTGACAAACAAGTCCCCCAAGTGCAAGTACGTTTGTGGCTGCAAGTCCAAGCTCAACTCGCACCTCAAGTCAAGAAAGTAACAAGTGCTCCAAGTGCAACTACAGCTACGTCAACAACTCCATTGTATTGCATTCTATTGTGTTGTATTGTATTGCATTGCATTGTATTGTATTGTATTGTGTTGTGTTGTATTGTATTGTATTGTGTTGTATTGTATTGTATTGTATTGTATTGTGTTGTATTGTATTGTATTGTATTGTATTGTGTTGTATTGTATTGTATGGTATTGTATTGCGTTGTATTGTATTGTATTGTGTATTGTATGGCATTGTATTGTATATTGTATGGTATTGTATTGTATTGCATTGTATTCTATTGTGTTGTGTTGTATTGTATTGCATTATATTGTTTTGCATTGTATTGTTTTGCATTGTATTGTATTGTATCGTATTGTATTGCATCGTATTGTATTGCATTGTATTGTATTGTATTGCATTGTATTATATTGCATTGTATCGTATTGTATTGTATTGCATTGCATTATATTGCATTGTATTGTTTTGCCTGGCATTGTAGTGTGTTGTATTGTATTGTATTGTATTGTATTGTATTGCATTGTATTATATTGTGTTGTGTTGTATTGTATTGCATTATATTGTTTTGCATTGCATTGTATTGTATTGTATCGTATTGTATTGCATCGTATTGTATTGCTTTGGATTGTATTGTATTGCATTGCATTATATTGCATTGTATCGTATTGTATTGCATTGCATTATATTGCATTGTATTGTTTTGCCTTGCATTGTATTGTGTTGTATTGCGCTGTACAGTGGAACCTCCCGTACAAGACCTTCAAAAATCATCCAAAATGAGGTCTCATAAGGGAGGTAATCTTTATACTTACAAAGAAGGGCAAAGTCTCAGAGAAGTAGGTCTTATGTGGGAGGGAGCCTTATAATGGGAGGTCTTATAAGGGAGGTTCCACTGTATTGTATTGTATTGTATTCTGTCGTGTCCTCTCACAGGCGTGCCAGTTCCGCTGCGCCGACTGCCCGTTCGCCGCCAAGTATTCCCACAGCATGAAGCTGCACCTGCAGAAGCACAACCACCGGCCCGGGGCGGTGCTCAACAGGGACGGCAGCCTGCCTCACCGCTACGACCTGCACCGCCTGGTTGGGGGTGGTGGGGGTGGGGGCAGGGGAAGGAGAAGAAATGCCGCAACAACCCCGACCATGCCCAGAAATGCTGAGCGAGGAGGGGGTTTCGGTGCTGGTTTCCTCCCTGGCGCGTTCCCTGCCTCCCCTTGTAATAACTTCAGTCTCCCTCCTCCTTCTCCTTCTTCCATGATGCCCAACGGCGTGTTCCCCTTCCCCTTCTGGCCTTTCATGGCCGGTAATAATCCGCAACAACCGCCTCCCCATTCCCTTCCGTTTCCTCCCCTTCCTCCTTCCCTTCCTCTTCCTTCTTCGTCGTCTGGTTCTTCTCCTCCTCCTCTGATTAACGCGAGAAGTTTGGAAGGTCCGGTGGTTCATCGATCTAAGGATTCAACGTCAAGTCCTGATGATTCAGTTTACCCTACATATTCAACGTCATCTAACATAAGTTCAGAAGGCATAGCATACCCTACATCGACATTGCCTGACAGAAATCTGGGAGGTCCACGTTACTCGAAACCTTCAGATTCAGCTCAAGGTCCGGAAGGCTTGGTCTACCCAAAACCTTCATCGTCTAGCAGACAAGACACGGTCCATGGCTCTGTCTCTGATCCAGAAGCAACGTCACCCAGTGTCTGGAAGACAAGCAGCAGCTTCGTCTGCCGTATGTGTCCGTTCGACTGTGACACGGAGGAACACCTGCAAGCTCATGTGGTCAAGGTGCACGGAAACACAGACGGTGTTGATGGGAATCACCCGAACGTCCACGCGCCTAATCATGCAAATCCGCAGATGAACGGTCAGGGTTACCCGGCTCTGCCTCAACACGTGTCAACATCGTCAAGTCAAGCGCTAACGTGGGAGGCTGCAAGCAAGCTGAGCCGCGAGAAGGGCAGTGTTTATCCTTCCTCCAAGTCTTATTTTCTGTGTAGTAAAAATGCAGAAGAAGCTAATCACCGCAGATCTACCAACATTTTAGATTTCATCCCCAAGCCAATGTTAGCCTGCGCCGGCGGGCATGAGCTGTTTTCCGATTTCATGCACAAAGAAAGCGCCGATGACTTCAGAGAGGTGGAACACCCGGAAAAGCCAAACGGGGAACGAGATAAGGACGCCTGTTTGGAGCAGTCCAGAACTCAGATCCATCAGCAGCTGGACCAGCATTGTAAGGACTCCGGAGAGGAGATGACCATCCTTCAACGGATGACTCAGAGGTTTGGCTGTTCCCTTTTCCCTGGCCCTCCTCCCTTGGCTCACCACACCCTAGAAGCTCCCAAAACCGACGGATTTGTGGAAAGAGCAGAGCGAGAAAATCCCCTACAGCAGGAAATCAAGTCAACGTCTCCCAGCAGTAAACAGGCAGATGAAGTACCCCAGAACAAGCGTGAAGAAAACTGTGGCAAAAGGCCCCATGAAGAGAGTGAGAATCGCGATGAAGAGCACCCTGCCGCCAAGGAGGAGCCTTTCTTTCAGCCCAGAAAACGCTCCCGCAAAGGCAAGGCTTTCAAGCTGGACACGTTGTACTGGAAAAGGCACGAGCAACAGCAGCAGCAGCTGGAATCCTTGAGAAACAAGGGCGAGGACGATGCGATACTGAATGCAAAAGAAAGAGACAATAGTAAAGAACAAAATGAGAAAAGTCCAAAGAACGGCACTGGAAACGTTCCAGAGAAACCCGACCACTTTGCTCAGTGTACGACTCAGGCCCCGGCTCCTCAAGAGGACTTCAAACAACTGCAGAAAGACATCCAACTGCTCAACCTCGAACCGTTACAAGAAGACCTCTCCACCACCAATCACCAGAACTCACAGCAAAGATTTGCAGTGGAGGAAAACAACGAGTCCAGCCTTGAAGAAACAAAATCCACGGAGCAAGACAAAGGTGAGGGTTCATCCGAGACACAGGCAGCGACTCTCCCTCAGAAGGAGGAGGAGGACGCTGAGAAAGAGCGGGAGAGTCTGATCCAGCTGGTGTGCCTGAACCGGCGAAGACCTGTGCCCCCTTCTGTGCGCCGCGGATCTGAGGTGGCCTGGAAGATGATGAACGATTTAGGGTTGAAACCGCCCCCTGAAGTCATGAACGAAGCCAACCAGGCTGCCAAGTCCTGCCATTTCTCCTCTGTCTCTGAGTCTCCTGGCAGCGTTTTTCGTCATCACAGCTTCTCGGGGGTCCAGACATCCAGCTATGCTGGTCAAGATAATGAAAGTCCAAGTGGCAAGGCCAGGAGAATGTCCTTGCCGTGGTCAACAGCGTCCCCCTACGTCCTCGCCAACAAACGTGTTGACGGTGACAACGTCAGAGGCATGCCGTCTTCAGAGTCAGTGTCATTCAGCAGACGTGGAAACGCCACGTTTCCACCACCACATAACCAGCATCGTTCAACCACGTGGATGAAGCTGAACATGCCAGTCCCTCCTCTACAGCACTACAATCTGCAGAAGCCTGTGGAAGTGGAAGAGGAAGAGCGCTTTCAGTTCCAGAACTACTCTCAGAACACGAGATCCTCCACTTCGTCCCAAACCACCGGGAACAACTTCCCCCAAATAGCACCCGAGTTCATGTTCGCCACGCAGGCTGAGTTTGGAGTTGGAGTAACCCCTCAACATCCTCATAATAGTCCACGTAATCCTCACCTTCCTAATCTTCCTCCTCCTCATAATCCCCCTCCTTCTCCTCATAATCCTCCTCCTGCTACTCACAATCCTCCTCCTCCTAATCCTCTTCCTCCTCCTAATCCTCGAAGGGCGGGGCGGAGCTACTACGAGTGCCAGTACTGTGAGATGAGCTTCAGGGACCAGAGACAGCATGGCGCGCACATGTGGTACCACCAGGCTGGAAATCCCTTCCAGTGCCGGGGCTGCGGCAGTGTGTCCCACAACAAGCTGGACTTCTACCGACACCTGGTCATGGTGGAGCACGTTTGAAGGGGATAGGACGCCACTACCAGGAGTTATCGTTCTTTGCGTTTCCCTAGAGTTTCTCTGCACGTTGCTATAGTGTCAGACAATAAACTGGACTTCTATCTACCGACACCTGGTCATGGTGGAACAATGTCTGAAGGGGATAGGACGCCACTACCAGGAGTTATCGTTCTTTGTGTTTGCCTAGAATTATAAAATCTGGTCATGATGGAGCACGTCTGAATGGGATACCATCCCAAGAGTTATCGTTATTTGCGTTTCCTTAGAGTTTTGAAATTTGCTCATGATGGAGCACCTTTGAATGGGATCCCAAGAGTTATTGTTCTTTGCGTGTCCCTAGAAATCCGGTCATTATGGAGCCTGTTTTAATGGGATTCCAAGAGTTGTCGTTCTTATTTGCGTTTCCCCAGAGTTTCCCTCCACGTTGCTAGTGTGTCAGACCACAAGCTGGACATTGAACGACACCTGGTCTAGAAAGAGTTTCTAGACAAAGGTGAAAGAATGGACCCAGTAAGTCAGAAAGATAAATATAAATGACAGCAAGCAAAGGGGAAAATGCAGAGTCAAAGAGAGTGACAGATTTTAGGAAGTTATAAGCACAGAAGATGGTGGGACTATTTGTACGAAATACCCCCCGGTATCCCCACGGGAAGAGTGAAGGGGGCGAAATCAATATCACAGGCTGCTTCTCTCGACTATATTAGTAGTGTGTCGGAGCTTTTCGTATAATTATTTTCAAATGTTAATTTTGGAGTGTATGAAACTAATTTTGAAATCGTTTTTAATGCGGTCTGCGGTACAATGTCAATTTGTTTTTAAAGCTTTAAAGGTCCATTGATTCTTGTTCGTTTTATGCTCCTCCGTTTTTACCCTTGAATTGAGTGCAATGTATTTTCTATTCTTACTACTTTATTTCGAAGCCATCTCTACCTCTTCTATGGCTGTATATTAAGTTATAGTGTGTCAGACAATACCAATACCAATAATACCAATAGCACCAATACCAATGCCAATACCAATAATACCAATACTAATAATACCAATACCCAGTAATACCAATGCCAAATCGATTGGAGATTAGCCAACTTTCAGCTGTTGTTTTATTCTGAATTTAAAAAATGTATATTTCTAGAAGAAAAAAAAGATAAGCATATATCTTTGAAAAAATAGATAATCATTAATTGAATTTGTTTTTATCTTACACGGTAGAAAACAATTTTCCATGTGCATTTGTATTATTATATTAGTATCATGGACAATAAAGACTCTTATAATTATCTTATGTTGTGGATGGTTTAGTCATAGCTTTATTCTGAATTCATAGATCATAGATATACACATTCAAAACTAGTCATGAACCGAGTGATTTTCCCCCAAACATTAATGTGTTATATTATTCTGAAATTGTATCCATCAGATTTGTCAATCTGATTTGACATCATTAAGTGTTGATGAATTGATGTTTTCATTATTATTCTGAAATTGTATCTATCAAATTTGTCAATCTGATTTGACATTGTTAAGTGTTGATGAATAGATGTTTTCATTATTATTCTGAAATTGTATCCATCAGATTTGTCAATCTGATTTGACATCATTAAGTGTTGATGAATAGATGTTTTCATTATTATTCTGAAATTGTATCCATCAGATTTGTCTATCTGATTTGACATCATTAAGTGTTGATGAATTGATGTTTTCATTATTATTCTGAAATTGTATCTATCAGATTTGTCAATCTGATTTGACATCGTTAAATGTTGATGAATTGATGTTTTCATTATTATTCTGAAATTGTATCTATCATATTTGTCAATCTGATTTGACATCGTTAAATGTTGATGAATTGATGTTTTCATTATTATTCCGAAATTGTATCTATCAGATTTGTCAATCTGATTTGACATCGTGTTGATGAATAGATGTTTTCATTATGATTCTGAAATTGTATCAGCTTTGTCAATCTGATTTGACATTGCTAAGTGTTGATGAATCGATGTTTTCATTGCCTGTGTATTTATTATTTCTATATATATTTTTAGTCGCGTGCCTTTGTTTTTCGAAGTGTTTGTTTGTTTGCGTTTTTGTTGTTTGTTTGTTTATGTTTGTACCTCTTTCAGAACACTGTATAATCTTCGGCAAACTTGCATTTGTATGTTTATGTTTACGGCCCTCGCATATTACGTTCAGTTTCCGACCCTCTATCTCTCCAGATCCCTAGGTATAAGCTTGCAACTGTCGGTCGGCGCTCTATTGCTGTTTCAGGACCAACCTCCTGGAACAAACTTCCTCTCTCCCTCCTTCAGCGACCGACCCTCTCTGCTTTCAAATCAAACCTCAAAACCCACCTGTTTCCCCGTCATTGAAGCCTATTCTCTCGTCACCTTGCCTTTAGGTCTATTTCTCAAGCGTGTGTGTTTGTATGTTATTGTTGTCTTTATGTCCAAGTAGTACTATTTCTTCCATTGTGACCAAACCTGTACCGATGGCATGCCATAATAATAATAATAATAATAATAATAATAATAACAATAATGTTAATATTAATGGTGTAAGTGATGTAATAATGATGAATATAATCTTACTTTATTTCAACGGCAATAACAAGAAAACAAAAAACAAAACAAAAAAACATGATTTCACGATTATGATTGGGAATCAGTATTGTTGATGATTCTAAAGCTTTAATAATGAATAATCTTTTTTTGTTTCAATCACGATGACAATGATTGGAATGATGATGGTCAATGATTGCCAATTAATTGATCAAATCAATGTTGTGTTGTTGTCGTGGTGGTTCATATTCTTGTGGTTTGTTTTTTTATATCAGCGCTCTTTGATCCTGACCTAATTTAAAGGAATCTGGACCACAGCTGTTCCGTCGCACACAAAATCCAGCTGTTTTAGAATCTAGAAATCTTAGATAAAAACAAAATGCACCAAATATATCCCTATAAAATATTTTGGCTGGATGCTCTGCATAGTAGTTTTT
>CM065706.1:29225911-29338411 GCA_017654935.2 Phymorhynchus buccinoides | reverse complement strand
GGGGTGGAGGAGGGGGGGGGGGGAAAGGGGGGAGGGGGAAGGGGGGGGGGAGAGGAGGGGGAAAGGGGGGAGGGGGGGGGAAGGGGGGAGGGGGGAAGGGGGGGAGGGCTAACAGGCCCTATGCAAGCTTTGCACAAGCGCGAAACGGGGGAATGCATTTTCCTACTTTCAACGACAAATTTTCTCACCGAAAATGTTCACGAAGAAGCAATATTTTGCTTTGCTCCGATAATTACGGCAGGAGCGCGGATCTGCATGGGGGTTGGTTTCCAGTGTTTCTGGTGTTGCACTGCCTCCGGGCATTGCCTCCAGGGTCGTTCCCACCATCTTTATTATCTACTAATGTCCCATATGAGTGTCTGTTCCAGACCCGGAGGACGTTAAGCAGGTTTTCAGTCTTCATGTTTGGCAGAGGGGAGACACTAATTAAAAGAACAGCCAGGAAGAGTGAATGAAAGGGGCGGAGCTTCGCAACGCTTTACTGAATGAAAAGAGCACTGCGGGCAGCCGGAACAACATCAATGACACGGAGAAGGTCAAACTTCAAAGAACTTTCTGTCTCCAGGGCTCCCAATCGTCCCCCAAAACAAGGGGTCCCAGGGACTCCTTCACTTACAGCATAGAGGGTCCTAGAGGCGGGATAGAGGGTCCCAGTGGCATAGCGAATGCTAAAAAGAATTTTTCTAGTGCATCCCTGGGACCCCCTGCACATTCTTTTAGAGGGTCCTGTAGAATTTTAGTGCTTCATAGACCCCCAAATGGGGGTCCCTGGGAGCCCTGGTCTCAAGACTGAGAAGAGCGGCACGCTTCGACACGAACGATTACCGTCCCACATCTAGCGTGACTGGCAGGCTCACCAACTGAGCTGGAGTGGCCCACGCTGCCAAGTAAAAAACGAAGAGCCGCCACAAGACTCACGACGACCTTCTACAAAATCATCCAAGGTCAGCTCCATGTCAGGCACGGAGATCTGCAGCCCTTAGCTACAAGGGAAAGAAGAGGACACAGCGAGCAGTTCTGCAAGTTCGAGTTTCTCTAGATAACGGTCGCCGCGTGAATAACGCTTACGCCAAACCGGGCCTAAGAAACACCCTAAACGTTTGCTAAGGTCATTATGACTCTTTAACCCTTTCACCGCCAAAGTCGCATTTTAGCACCACAGTGATTTAACACCTATGTTACTAAAAGGCATCAAATTGGGGTCTATTATCCAAAGACCCTATTGTCTTAGTTTTGGGAAGTAAGGTTAGACCGTATTTTATCTATGTCACAGAAGAATCCCCAATACTGCAGATGGATTTTGTTCTCTACCCAGGTAAATGGAATGGAATTTTGGGGCTGAAATATGGCTGGCGGTGAAAGGGTTAAGCTTACTCTTCATATTTTGGGAGATAGAAAAGGGTTGCTATCATAAGGGAGATAAATCATACCTCTCTGTCAGTTTGTACAAAGCTTTCGATTTCACCCACGTCTATTTGTGTGCAGAAAATTAAAGTTGCACTATATTATGCCATCTAACATGATGAAAATTAAGAAAGAGCACTCCAAAACACTTGCGTTTGTTTAATTTGCCTAAATCATCCCATATTTTGTTCACGATGGACTAAAGAATATTTGCTAGCTGTGGCAAGCTTGTTGTTTTGGTCTTCCATTTTTAAAGTTCAAGTCTCATCACGAGAGATATAAAAAAAAAGCCGGAAGCATTAATATTTCCTATGATCCTTCAAATAGTTTGTCGCTTGCTACCTCGATCACAGCCACAAAAACATTTTCGACAAACGTCAGCAAAAGAGGTGTTTTTTAGTACCGTTTTTGCCGAGTTGCGCCCACGCTACGTAACGTTAGCCCTTGTGAAACGGCCCCCCAGCAGGATCTCCTGCCGCACCCAGCAGCGCAGCGCCTCCTTCTTCCCCCGAGGCATCAGAGAATGGAACGCTCTACATCCGGAAACAGTCCAGGCCCCTTCTGCCAAGACCTTCTTCAGAAGGCCGCTGGCAGAGCACAAACAGGGCATTTGCCACGAGTGTTCGTTCTCTAGGGGAAGACGGGGTAAAAAGCGCATGGGCGGGTAAGAAGCCCACCCCAATTATTTCATGAAATAAAGAAAATTTCAGTCAAATTTACCCATGAGACGAATGCTAGACATTAACACTCGTCTCATGGGCAAAATGAGACTAAAATTTGCTTCATTTCATGAGATAATTGGGGTGGGCTTCTTACCCGCCCATGCGCTTTTTACCCCGTCTTCCCCTATACTATAGACTACTAATTTGCCCGCGCTCGTTCTGCCCGAGTTACGCTGACCTTTCTAATTCAACTCTCTAAATTCAACTCAATGAAATTCCTAATAGGGCATTTGCCGCATGCCGGCGACCTTGAATTTTGTGCCGGCGACCTTAAATTTCAAACAAACATCAGACCAGACCCAGGGGTAGGCAGTGGTTGGGCGGGCATCATGCTTAGTATAGGGCCTACCGCTGAACAGTCCTTGTCAAGCCAGTTGTCTGTCTACCCACAAACATTCTCTCTCTCTCTCTCTCTCTCTCTCTCTCTCTCTCTCTCTCTCTCTCTCTCAAAGTCTCTCTCTCTCTCTCTCTCTCTCTCTCTCTCTTCTGTCTCTCTCTCTCTCTCTCTCTCTCTCTCTGTCTCTCTCTCTGTCTCTCTCTCTCTCTCTCTCTCTCTCTCTCTCTCTCTCTCTCTCTTCTCTCTCACCTCGCCCTCTCTTCTCTCTCTCTCTCTCTCTCTCTCTTCTCTCTCTCTCTCTCTCTCATTTTCTCTCTCTTTCTCTCTCTCTTTTCTCTCTCTCTCTCTCTCTCTCTCTCTCTCTCTCTCTCTCTCTCTCTCTCTCTCTTCTCTCTCTCTCTCTTTTTTTTGTTTTTATCTCCTTCGACCTCTTCGCCCTTTTCGGTTGCAATATAGGGGAAGACGGGGTAAAAAGCGCATGGGCGGGTAAGAAGCCCACCCCAATTATCTCATGAAATAAAAAGAAAATTTCAGTCAAAATTGCCCATGAGACGAATGCTAAACATTAACGCTCGTCTCATGGGCAAAATGAGACTGAAATTTGCTTCATTTCATGAGATAAATGAGAGACTTTAGTGCGATTTTTTTTCACACCAGAGGGCATGACGCTCGTGTGGGGCTAATCCTCTCTATATTATTAGGGGAAGACGGGGTAAAAAGCGCATGGGCGGGTAAGAAGCCCACCCCAATTATCTCATTGCCCATGAGACGAGTGTTAATGTCTAGCATTCGTCTCATGGGCAAATTTGACTGAAATTTTCTTTATTTCATGAGATAATTGGGGTGGGCTTCTTACCCGCCCATGCGCTTTTTACCCCGTCTTCCCCTAGTTGGGGATACAGAAAGAGAGACAGTGAGTGGTCCTACCATCACTCTCTCTCTCACTACGCCAAAGTAAGAAAATCGCGTGATAAGCCCCTAGTGCATTGACTGCCCTCTGGCGTGACCATTGGGGTGGGCTTCTTACCCGCCCATGCGCTTTTTACCCCGTCTTCCCCTAATGGTTACGAAGAGAATCTGATTAACGTCCTCCGACCTGGAACAGGCACATGCGGGGCATTAACAGATATAAAGAGGTGGTGGGACGATCCTGGGGGTACTTCAATACCAGGAAAGCATCGAATTTGAAATAATAAAAATAATTAAGACAGAATGATAATCGTTGACTTTGTCTCAATAATGGTCAAAGATGACTTTGGCAACTCAATTTGTTTATATCCAAATCGGATCCTGCCAACGTAGCCTATACCCATCAAGATCAAGAAGAAGAGCGTACCTGGGTGTGCGAGATGGAACAGCGGCTTCAACTTAACATTTGAAAAATAAATAAAATGGAATCAAATAAATCTCGAGTGTCAGCTAGACAACAAAAGGGCCTTCAGAGAAGCCGGAAACCCCCCCGGCTATATTCACATTTCGATGGCTTGGAGTCAAAACGGACTATCTTTAGTTAGTCCTTTGACGTATTATTGAACCTATTACAACAACTAATAACTTGTATCAAACAAAGACTACAGAAATATATAAAGGGAGTTATGCTTTTTATATTTCTGCAGTCTTTTTTTTATACAAGTTATTAGTTTTCGTACAAAGTTCAATAATAATGTCAATGGACTATCTAAAGATAGTCCGTTTTGACTCCAAGCCATCGAATATTTTATGCCCGTCAAGAACAATAATTTGTGACAGAAAAGAACATAGCGATTGCTTTTTCAGTCAACAGATTATCGTTCTTGACGGGCATAAATGTGAATATAGCCACACACAAAAAAAAACAATTTTCGCCCGTATGAGAAGATAATCTGATGATGGAAAGAACAACCCGTTTCGCTCTTTTCTGTCATCATAGTGATCTCCCTCTCCCATTTTTTCCATTACGATAAGTTTGATATGATGACGGATGCTAAAAACCGCCACAGCAATTGCTAACCAAAAGGAAGGACGCATTGAGAGGCTGCAAGACCTGGTCGTCCTAATACCTGACCTGACCTGACCTGACCTGACCTGAATGAGTCACCTGTTTTGCTCTTTATCTATGTCAGCAAATGATCTTCCTTGCAGGCGAAAATGTGGATATAGCCCAAATGCGAATAACGTATGGATGCGTACAGGGCGTCAGCCTCGGCGCGGTTCGTCAATAGACGATTTTCGGAAGACAAAAAACTAGGGGAGAGCACTTCGTGAAAATTAGAATTGTTTACCTCCATTACTCGGTCAAATTCCATAGCAACAATGCAACAATGGCGTCGAAGCTTGAAACCGCAGGATGCGAGTCAGCGACTTGCAAACATTTTTTTTTTGAAAAATGAGGGGCAGCCAGTATACACAAACTGAGAGAACTTGCAAAATGTGACGTAAAAATATAAATGACATCAATTTTAAAATGACGCACGGTGTTATAAGTGATGTAAGTCTAATCAAACGCGCGAGCCGAGAGCTGGGGATCTACCTGAAGGTGGAGTAACCCCCCACCCCCTCCCTGTTTGACTAATTGAATTAGGCAAGATCACTCTCACACACCATGAAATTACTCCCCTTAATTATTTCCGAACAATTCCTATTGACAGTGAGCATACAATTAGTAAACGGCCAGAATAGGGATGGGGTCTGAAGCAGGGTTGGGGTAGAGTTAGAACAAGAGCAAAAAAGCCTACAATAACTCGCACAGTTTGTTGTGTGCATTTGGGAAGCATCGTCTCTCGCTGACTGCACCAAAACTGTAAGCCGCCATCTTGATTGTTTACAACTTACAAAGGCCTAGCTTTCGCTTTTGTTCTTTCAGTTGGAGTTCCTTCTTTGTTAGTTTTTCCTTGGCTTAGGGTTGTGTTTTAGTACTTAGGGGAAGACGGGGTAAAAAGCGCATGGGCGGGTAAGAAGCCCACCCCAATTATCTCATGAAATAAAGAACATTTCAGTCAAATTTGCCCATGAGACGAATGCTAGACATTAACGCTCGTCTCATGGGCAAGACTGAAATTTGCTTCATTTCATGAGATAATTGGGGTGGGCTTCTTACCCGCCCATGCCCTTTTTACCTCGTCTTCCCCTACAACTCTAACTCTAACCAAATCTCCGGGATTGGGTCGTTTATCCGTGAATCGTGCCGTGGCTGACGCCCTGTACGCATCCATACGTATACGAATAGGCCTATAGTTCCAAAAAGCATCCGATAAACTTTCAGCTTTATACTTACGAGATATTCTGAAGCCAACCACCACCACCACCACCACCACCACTACTACAGTGCTCTCCAAGAACGTCTCCCAGGGCGCGGCAAAGCTTGAGACGGGTCGTCGTCTGTGGCTGGAAACAGAAGAAGGCCCGGAACATGTATTCCAGATGCTGACATAGTTCTTCCTTGTTGCGATGATGGCGACTCTGCTCCTGCTCACCCGCGAGGCCACGGCACATGGAAGTTGCAGCAGGACGAATTGTGAGGCACTGGAGACAGAGCATCGACGAGATGATGATGATGATGATCGTGGTGGGGGCCACTAAAATGGTGGGTGTTTCATCTGACATGACAATATTTTTGTTGTTGTTGTTGTGATTAAGAACTTGTCAGAAGAAGAATGAAACCGAACTCCTTAATTGTCGTGTAAGGCGATTACTTCTAGAGTTTCAGTGTTCTTTCAAATGACGAAACCTTTGAAGTACCTGCCCCTACAGATTCTCGTGTATTAATGTAAGCCTATTTTTTTCTTTCTTCATAATAAAGGTGAACGTTGCTCTCTCTTTCTCTCTCTCTCTCTCTCTCTCTCTCTCTCTCTCTCTCTCTCTCTCTCTCTCTCTCTCTCTCTCTGCCCGCTTGATCTCTTACTGTTGATGGACGCGTTCGCAAAATGCTCATCAAAATGAACTGTTGTGTCACTTCTTTACTGATTATGAATGCTATGTTGAGTGAGTTTGTTTTTTGTTGGTTTTTTTAGTGTAAAGAGCCTGCTACACTACATACAATCCTATCTCAATGCGATGCGATTGTGAGGAGATTCGCGTGAAATACTTTTGTCTAAAAATAATTCTGCCATGTCGCTCACTATACTCAAACTGACGTAATACATTAATTTTCACGTGAAACTCGCATCGTCAAAATCGCATCGCATTGATGGCAAATCGTATGTGGTTGAGCAGGCCCTTGATCTTAATTGCACACGGTACGGTAATCACGAGTGGCGTCTTAAACGATTATTTGGTGCTTGGTATTAACACGGGTTTAACACGGGTATGTAAATTAAAGACCCACCACGTCACGTGTCAAAATCACGGTTTTTACGTGTTTTCCCTCTTATAGCTGGTAAGAAACCTTGAGAAATCTTCCAAGCATAATAATAATAATAATAATTAATAATGCTTATATAGCGAATAATCTTGCAAAGCAACTCAATGCGCTTTTCACTCACCATTCGTACAAACATTTCTAACAGACTGGTTCACGTATCCTCACCATACATCTCTATAGAAAATGAATACATTAGAGAATGCATTGCATATAATCATAACACAACACACTAACACCCACCTCCCTTTACCCCCCCCCCCCCCCAACCCAACCCACCCCCCCCCCCCCCACCCACCCCCACCCTACCCTCGCCCCCCTACTCCCCACCCCCACCACATACACACACGCGCACGCGTTAACCTCATACTCAACGTCAATGAGCTGGAAGACAAGAGTGGGGAAAGGATCATAGACTTTACAGAGAGAAAGCTTTCCTGAAGAAGTGGGTTTTTAGTTGGGACTTGAATGAAGGAAGAGTGGACTGGTTACGGGTATGGTCAGGGAGAGAATTCCAAACGTTTGGTGCAACAAAACTAAACGCCCTCTCACCCGAAGATTTCAAGGACCGCTTAGGAACTTTAAGAAGTTTCTGGGAAGAAGAACGAAGAGTACGAGAGCTTTGGTAGGTGCAGAGAGAAGAAGAGAGGTACTGAGGAAGAGTTTTGTCAAAGTGACGAAAAGCGAAAGTAGCCATCTTGAACTGCCAGCGGAATTTGACAGGAAGCCAGTGGAGCTCAGCCAAAAGAGGGAATGTGGCACGTGACGTGGGGGGTCTTTAAGGAGCCGGCCCAACTGCGATCCGATTGTGACGGCGGGGGGGGGGGGGGGGGGGGGGGGGGGGGGGGGGGTGGTGGGTGATGATAATGTATATGGGGTGAAAAGAGGTCTAAGAAACACTTTAGGAAACGTTTGCAGGAAAATATTATAAGCTCTTGTCTGATGGGTAAAAAAAAAGAAGTAATTTTATTAATGGACCAATCAACAATCTGGTTTCCGGACTCGCCCCCTACCCTCCCCCCCTTCTGATTTACCATGCAATCCCTGCTGAAATGGACAATCACACATGTATTGATTAAGCTGACAGTAGCACTTTTTTTTAAATATTCTATTTTCACCCCCATCCTGCCCCCAAAGTCTACCAAATGCTACTCTGAGCCACATGTTTTATGAAACGGTTTTTTAAAAATCAAATTAGGCTAAGTCTGAATAAAATCATTTTAATCTCATCTACATGTGTGATTTCTCATTCGTTTGAACCAATTCTTGATCTCTGTGTGTCTACGAACGAAATCTTTTTTTTTTATTCATCATAGTGCGTTTCTAAAAAGTAAGTTTTAAAACGGCTGTTTCGTGAACTGGGCAAACCATGCATTTTGCCCATTTCTGTCATCAGTGAAATGGGCAATTTCACGGATTGGGCGTCACACACCCACGCACATACACACACACACACACACACACACACACGCATGTACGCACGCACGCACACACACGCGCGCACACACACACACACACACACGCACACACACACACACACACACACACACGCGCACGCACGCACGCGCGCATGTAGGCACGCACGCACACACGCACACACACACGCACACACACACACACACACACACACGCTCATTCTACAAATGACCACATTCTGTTCCACTGGTTCTGGTATTCTGGTACAATACGTCGAAGGAGCCTATAAAGGCTATGTACTCGACGGAACTGGGAGAGCTTAATTATTAATCACTGTGGCGGTACGTCGCCATCGTGAATAGAGTATAGTAACAGTTACGACGGGCGGTACCATAGCCGATGAGGTTTAACCGAGGCGTGGTTACCGCTACACCTATCTGTATTGTTAAAAAATCGGGAGTTTACTGGTGTTGCACTGCCTCCGGGCATTGCCTCCAGTATCGTTCCCACCATCTTTGTAGTATTTACAAATGTCCCATGTGTGTCTGTTCCGGACCGAGAGTGACGTAAAGCACCACATGATTTTTCAGTCGAACTGGGAGAGCGCACTGATAATTGAAATATAAAATCCCTTTTTCTGTTTCTTTTTAATAAAGAAAAATGTCTTTGTTTTACTGTCTGGTGGTAGTGACAGCTTTTTAAAGACACCCCCCCCCCCCCCCCCACCCCCCCCCCCCCCCCCCACACACACACACACACACTCACGTCACGTGTCACATTCCCTCTTATGCTAGTGAGGAAGACTTCTTACCAGCTATAAGAGGGAAAACACGTGAAAACCGTGATTTTGACACGTGACATGGTGGGTCTTTAAGAGTTGACCACTGATATAGGTCTTTTCATTGTAGGATGGAAGTTCAGTTTAACGTCGCGTATCGGCTTTCGCCATGTACGACGGGCTGAACAAACCAACCAGGGTATAAACAAAAATTTATGTTCCTGAATCACTGTCTTAGCCAAAAGGCCGAGAAGCGATCAGAATTCTTATTTCATTGTACCAGAGGGTGAGATTATCGTCCAATTGATCATGGATCCTTATGGACGTTCTCCATGAAGACTGGGCTGTCTTCTCGCAGAGGATGTCAGTTTTTTTGAAGGCGTTTTTAGTGCAGCATACTACAATCGTCAGGCTCGTGAGCCAAGAGACTGTGTTTTGGTCATAGATTTCGAGTTTTGATGGCTTTCCAGCTGGCTTGGCCTCCTCTTAGTCATTGCTTCGTTGGCACATGTTCAAATCCCAAGGTTTCGCGTTTCAGAACCGCCCCCCCCCGGAATTAATATGGATCTACGTGATCCAATGGGGGGGAAATTTTATTGTAGAGAGAGAAAAATAGAGTTTTTACGCCTTCTGGGTCAAAGGACCATTTGGGGCATTTGAAATTATAAAGATCCTGGAAATTTTTATTGTAGAGAGAGAGAAAATGGAGTTTTACGTCCTCTTGGTCTGAATCAGACACATATGGGACATTTGTGAATACAAATATGGTGGGAACAATACTGGAGGCAATGCCCGGAGGCAGTACGAAACCAGTAAAGTCCCGATTTTTTTAATTAATAGGATTGACTTTGAAATTTTTTTATTGTAGAAGTCTGTCAGCCTATTTATAGTCGTCTTTTCTGGAAACCGTTCCCCGAAGGAGATTTTTGCAAATCCTACATTAATGTGTGACATTGTTTTAGGCCTCAGAAGGCAAGGGAAATGCTTTATTTCATACTTGTTCAAAGTCCTATTTTCCCTTTCAATCCAATCTGGTGCTTTACGTCCTCTCGACCTGGGAAGGCACATATGGGTTATTTTTCATTTGGCGAAAATGGTGTCTTACGTCCTCTTGGTCTGAATCAGACACATATGGGACATTTGTTAATACAAATATGGTGGGAACAGTACTGGAGGCAATGCCCGGAGGCAGTACGAAACCCGGCAGTAAAGTCCCGATGTTTTTTTATTTTATTAATACAGATAGGTGTAGCGGTAACCACGCCTCGGTTAAACCATAGCCAGTGTAGATACACAGGCTCTGGTTAAACCTCATCGGCTATGGCACCGCCACATGTAAGTTATTTTTCCTTTCCTTTGGTGGATTTGTTTCATGTTTAAATGTTACTATTTACAAAAATGTTTTTTATAGTTAATAATAGATTGTTTTACATGTATAGTTATACCAAAGATATTCTACAGTCTTTGGTTATATTACGTATGTTATATGTTAATTAGGTTAGCTATTTTATGTTATTACATTAGCCTCCTCCACGCACTTCCCCTCCTACTCGACTCTCTTTCTCCCTTTTTTCTCTGGTCTAAAATCACATATGTGAATAGACGTTCAATTGAAGAGTACACACACACACACACACACACACACACACACACACTCACACACACAAAATTTTAAAAAAAGGCTGGTTTATTAGTTTTTCAATGACGTTTCGGTTATAAGATGTTGTTGGGTTTTATTTTTAGAAACAGGGGACATTATTCTATGTGTGCAGTTTCGTCAGCAAGAAAATGGAGGGTAAACAATATAGTATCTTCTTCTTCTTCTTTGCAGTACGTAGCCACAATCAACTCACTGATTATTATGCCACGGAACCGGGGAGGTTCATCCACATATGCCGGAAGAAAGGGCAAGGAGGCCGAAGATTAAAGAAAGAGGAGAGAGGATTGACAAAAGGAAAAAACGCCTAGCTCAATGGGAATCTGCAGGGGTCCTGAGGGGAGGTGGGATGTCGGGTTCAAATTCCCAGCGTGGTCAAATTCCTAGCTCGCTATGCTATAAGACTGACTATTTGCGACAATGAGCATGAACGACAAAGGTAAGGCCGTAAGTTAGGGTTAGGTAAATGGTTCAAGTAACAAAAAAGTGAAATTTGTGGTTGTCGCAAAGTCGCTCTCATAATCGACTCATAGTCATACTCATAGTCATAGTAGCGAGCAAGGAATTTGACCACGCTGGGAATTTGAACCCGACAGGGGGGGGGGGGGGGGGGGGAGAAGGGAGGGGGGGCTTTTGATTGGTTGATTAGACTGATGACCCCTGGGTGGGACCACCAGCCGCAGCAGGCGGGTGTCCTTTGAGGAACTTCCAGACTTTGGCTGTGAAGCTCTCTGGAGTTCTGGCCTCCACTGTGGGTGTTGGCAGGTCGTTCCACTCCTTGATTGTTCGTGGAAAAAGGATCTTTGACGGTACTGCGTCCGACACTGGGGGATGAGGAGCTGTTGTGAATGACCCCTACGTTGCCGCTCTGGCTGAGGTATGACTTTGCTCCTGTTCACACTCACCATGCCATTGAGTATTTTATACAGCATGGTGAGTCTGGTGGCTTGTTGGCGTTGCTGCAGTGGATTCCATCTGAGCCTCAGTAGCATGTCGGTAACGCTGGCTGTCCTATGGTATCTATTTAAGACAAATCTGGCAGCCCTGCGTTGGATTGCTTCCACCTTGTCTATACTCTTCTGAGTGAAGGGGTCCCAGACCGTGCATGCAAACTCAAGGAGAGGTCTGACAAATGCCATGTAGGCTTTCTCTCACAGTTCAGTGGAGGCTATCTTCAGGTTCCTTCGAAGGAAGCCGAGTGTCTGGCTGGCCTTTGCCGTAATGGTGTTCACATGGACATCCCAGCTACCAGTTGCTTGTAGGGTGACACCCAGATACTTGGCTGTTTGGACGGTGTCCAAGGCGTGTCCATGCAGTTGGTACGGGTGGTGCAAAGGCTTCCTGCTGCGGGTGAAAGGCAGAGTCTGGCACTTCCCAGGGTGAAACTGCATGTCCCACTTCTTCTCCCATTCCTCAAGGCATTGGAAGTCTTTCTGTAAGCAGGCATGGTCCTCCCCTGAGCAGATGAGCCTGTAGACTGCCGATCGAGTTTAGAGGAGTAAGAGAGTCGACCCAGCAGTTCACAGAGCCATGGAAAGTTATTCTGCTATCTTGTTCAGACCAGGTTTGTCAAACGAGATTATGTAAATTGACACAAAATGACGAGATAATTTGGCCAGAGAAGTCGGAGAACTATTTTTTATTTATTTTTTTACGAAAGTGATTAGACTTCTTCTCAGACCTATCAGTCAAAAGACAAGTTTCTCAAACTCAGCCGGGAAAAGCGCACGCACTAGATCTAAAACATACAACTTTGATGCCAAAACATTCACTGTTCTTGAAATAGTTGAAGAAGAATTAATTTTTGTAGAACTTTCTTCTTAATCTTCAAAACTGTATCATAATCTTTTTTTCGTTGTATTTTTTTTTACTCAATCGTGGCAGTACCATAGCCGATGAGGTTTATCCGAGGCGTGGTTACTGCTACACATATCTGTATTTTAAAAAAAGATCGGGACTTGACTGGTTAAGCACTGCCTCCGGGTATTGCCCCCAGTATTGTTCCCACCATCTTTATATTTACAAATGCCCCACATGGCCGAAAGGCCGAAGAGGGCGTAAAACCCTATTTTCACTTTATATTTTTATTATTTTATTTTTTATACTTACAAGTTACATGTATACTTGTGGCGGTGCCATAGCCGATGAGGTTTAACCGAGGCGTGGTTACCGCTACACCTATCTGTATTAATTTAAAAAATCGGGACTTTACTGGTTTCGTACTGTCTCCGGGCATTGCCTCCAGTATTGTTCCCATAAATATTTGTATAAATATTACAAATGTCCCATATGTGTCTGATTCAGACCAAAAGGTCGTAAAACACCATTTTCGTCTTTCTATTTTTGTCTTTTAAATAATGTTTTGTTGTTGTTGTTCAACTTCTTGTTAATAATAACAATAAAACTTAATACACTCAAGCAGAAAAAAGTACTTAGCTTACTTAAAACATAACTTCTTGTCTTGTTTTTTTCTCCTTTCTTTGTTTTGTTGTTGTTTGGTGGGGGGGTTTTGTGGTCCAATTTCCCCATGTACAAATGTCTCAAAGAAAAGTGTCTCATCAAAGTACAACTACAAGGTGGGTATTTTTTTGGGGGGGTTGTGGGGAAAAGAAGCCAAACATTTTTTTTCTTATTTTTTTGTTCAAAGAAACAGCTAACCCTTGAAGGAAACTGAACCCGTAACACTTGATCAGCCCCACACCTCATCGGGTTGCCATGGTGAGGGCCAGAGCCAACCGCGGCAACAGCGCTGCAGGAAGGGGAGGGGGAGCAGGAGGGGGAGGGGGAGTGGTGATGTCACAACGCGACGTACGACAAACCATGCAACCACCACCCCCCGACATATCAACAACATCAACATCATCACAACAACAACAACGACCACCATCATCATCATCATCGTCGACGTCGCCGTCAACGGCGAGAGACTCTACAAGCGCCGCCCACAATCACTACCACCCGCGTCCCAGAACTTTCTGCTCGTGGTGCCGCGCCAACGGGCGGGAGTACTCCTGCCTGTCGGAATCCTCCCACGCCTACTGCTGCGTGGATAGTCAGTGTCTGGTCCCCTCCTCCTCCACCTCGTCATCATCGACGCGCGACTGGGCCAGCTCGCCCATGAAGAGCGAAGGGTGGGTCCCAGCCTCGGGACCGTGCTGCGAAGACTGTCTCGAAGCCGCCTTCGAGCCGCGGACGAACTGGAAGTGGGGGGCGGGACGCCAGCAGGAGGGCGAGGGTGGTGGTGGTGTGGTGGGGAGGAGGAGGGGGAGGGAGGTGGGGGAGTGGTGCTGGGAGAAGGGGGAGGGGGCGAGGGTCAGGGCGCACGATGGATGGAGGGCGGTGTGTGGGTGGCTGGAGAGGGCGAGGGCCAAGTGGAGGCTGCAGCAACAGGGCGGGGGCAAGGTAAGATTATATATAAAGCAGGGCTCCCAGGGACCCCCATTTAAGGGGGTCTATGAAGCCCTTCTAAAATTCTAAAGGACCCTCTAAAAGAATGTGCAGGGGGCCCCAGGGATGCACTAGAAGGTGCCGCCTCTAGGACCCTGTATACTGTCAGTGAAGGAGTCCCTCTATCCCCCCTCTTTTTTGCGGGACTATCCTGGGAGCCTTGATATAATAGAGTCTGGTGTTTCAGTTCTTCCAGACATGTACAGTGGAACCCAGGGCTCCCAATCGTCGCGCAAAACAAGGGGTCCCAGGGACTCCTTCACTTACAGCATAGAGGGTCCTAGAGGCAGGATAGAGGGTCCCAGTGGCATTGTGAATGCTAAAAAGAATTTTTCTAGTGCATCCCTAGGACCCCCTGCACATTCGTTTAGAGAGTCCTTTAGAATTTGAGTGCTTCATAGACCCCCAAGTGGGGGTCCCTGGCCAACCTCCCTTATAAGACCTCTCATTATAAGACTCCCTCCCACATAAGACCTGTTTCTCTGAGACATTGCCCTTCTTTGTAAGTATTAAAATTACCTCCCTTATAAGACCCCTCCCATATTATAAGACCTCATTTTGGATGATTTTTGAAGGTGTTATAGCTAGAGCTATATAAGGGAGGTTCCACTGTATTATTTTGTTGTACATTTTGTTATGTATTGCTGTTGTTGTTGGCTTAATATCTTGGCTAAAAGACTTCAGTCTCTAGGGATCATCCTTACAGCGGAAACACTTGAACACTATCAATACAACTACAAGTGTATCAGCTACAACTACTGATGAGAACATTACGTGTGTGATCGTGGTTTTTTTTATTACGCTGCCACGTGGGCAGCCATACTCTGTCTTCGGGGGAATGTATTAATTCAAAAGCTGATTTAATGGCTGGCCTCCCAATTGAAAAAGTGTCTTTTGGTGACAAAGGTGTTGTGATTGTTGTTATATTTGGTTTTCTTTGTTGTTTTGGCTTGGTTTTTAATGGTTTGTTCTAAGCTACTTCAGGAATCATTTCACAAATGTGTGTGTGTGTGTGTGCATGCCTGCTTGTGTGTGTTACTGTGTGTGTGTGTGTGTGTGTATCACTGTATGTCTGCGTGCCTGCATGTGTGTGTGTATGTGTCCATGTGTTTGTTTCATTTTATTTCATGTCTTTTCCCTCTGTGTTTTTGCGTGTGCCTGCTTGTGTGTGTGTGCTTTCGCGCATATGATCGTGCGTATGTATAGATCTGCTTGTGCATCATGTATCTGCGTTGTTTGTGTATGTATACACATGTAGTGTGACTGTATGCTTGTTTCATCATTTTGACTTTTAACCCTTTCACCGCCAAAGTCGCATTTTAGCACCACAGTGATTTAACACCTATGTCACTAAAAGGCATCAAATTGGGGGTCTATTATCCAAAGACCCTATTGTCTTAGTTTGGGGAAGTAAGGATAGACCTTATTTTATGTCACAGAAGAATCCCCAATACTACAGATGGATTCTCTACCCAGGTAAATTTAATGGAAATTTTGGGCTGAAATATGGCTGGCAGTGAAAGGGTTAATAGATATTGTTGAACAATTAAAGTAAAAGCTTTTGTCATTTCGATACAACGATTGTCTGTGACAGGGTGGCTGGGGAGAGGGGAGGTGTGCGGAGGAGGGTTACTTGGGGGTGAGAGTGGTGGTGATGAGGCGGGGGAGGGTGGAACAACCACCCATAGATGTGGACCTCCCCTCCAATGTTACTATACAGCACCTTAAAGCGCAACTGGAAACAATGGTGAGTGTGAGTGGTACCGTATTTTCCGGACTACCCTAATTTTCGGATAATAAGGCGATATTTTTGTCTCCAATTTCAACCTAGTACAGACAAACCTCTATTTTAAGACTTCCAAAATGTCAGGAAAAATCGGTCGTAAATTGGAGGGGTCGTATGACGGAGGTTTTCACTGGCAGCCGTAGAAAGAAAAAGTTCAGCACAGTTCATACTCTCTTCTTCATGCACACATACAATGACATATTAAAACTGGATTTGGGTCTTTCCAACTCCATAGGATTGTGCAATCGATGTATTACAGTTTCACTTCGCCGACTTCTGTTAATCACCTCCACTCTCGTCCAAAGTCAGTGGTTTTCTTTTTCAAAGTCAGTGGTTTTCGTGCTTTTCCTACGCTTTCCGCCATCTTTTCTACAACAAGGGAAGCGACTCCGCTTTCAGGCCCTTGACCGTGGTTGTTTCCCTTTGCTCGAAGTCTATGCAGACGACAACAACGGTCGTAAAAACCAACAAAATGGCGGTCGTAAGTCGCGTTTTAGAGGAAGTCGTTTACATAGTAAAATGCATCCGTGCCAACAAATCCGGTCTCAAATGAGAGGTGGTTGCTTAACAGAGGGTCGTAAAATAGGGGTTTGTCTGTAGTATAGTAATAAATGAGGGCACCCTATTAGTGAACAAAATTGTGAGAAGAGAGGCAATGATTGCCGTGCTTAGTACATTCTACTGTGAGTCTAGACATCGAAAGTGGTCATGAGTCGCCGATGTGACGAATACTAACGTTAAAATGCTTCAAAATTCCTATTATCGTCCGAGATACCGTCAAATAGATGCCATAACCCTTCATTGCATGTAAAAAGCATTGTTGTAGAGCCTAAAATGCCATAATTCTACTAGTTTTCATGAAGAAAAGTCCAAACACAACAGCCAGAAGTGGCAGAAACGGAAGTTCAATGATTTGAAAAGGGAGCCAACTCTCGTTTCTGACAGCAGTAATGGCGGTCGGCAAGCCTTTACAAAGTTTACCGAACGCATACAGGCTTCAAAGTTTGACTTTCTTTTGCACCTTATAAACGAGGGCGCCTTTTGCTTTAATTTTTTCAGATTTTTCTTGAAAATTGCCCTATTCACCTTATACACAGCAGCGCCTAATGATCAGAAGAATACAGTATATGGCTCACCTTGTTATAAGGAGCACCCTCTAAAGTTGACACAAATTCACATTTTTTTCTTATATCAGGGCTTCTGATCTTTTCCCTCTTAACCCTCTCAAGGCTGCAGAACCGAAATCCGCCTGATATTTTTCCCTTCCCTGGTGACCGATGACGCCGATTGCGCCCGCTGAACGCCAGGTCTAGTACGTTCACTTTCACTTTCGCCCTACCCACAATGCAATATACTAGGTTAGTTCTTCCTGTTCCTGACACTCACTGATCCGTTTTTGGTCTTTACAGCAAGGGAAAGCACCCAATAGTCTTTTTGAACGGATTTTTCAAAGTGACCCCCAATATTTTTTTTTCTTTCCACGTGACGTGACGCAGTATTGACTCGGAGCGATGCTCGGAGCGCCATTACGGATTTTTTCTTCTAATTTATGGTTTGTTGTGTGACATTGTGTTAGCTTTCGAATGAAAATATCATCATTGCTATTCAATATGCATCTTTCAGAAATGAAATGCGAGTTCGACTTTATTCTGGGTGATTTTTTTAGATAAAAGATTTGGTGTGACGTTCGGAGTTACTCCCCTTCTCTTATGCAATAGGATCGATTCTCGGTTCGATTGATCGGGAGGCATAGGGTTAAGGTGGCACACTGCGCAGTTTTAGGACATTTGTTGTTCATTTTTGTTTCTCAGGAACTAATAAAGATATCTTAATGAAATGTTGCACACTTATTCAGTACATAGTCCTGCCTATTTCCACCAAATTTGAAGTCTCTATGTGAAGGGGTTATGACTATATGGTAACCAGCCAAAACAAATTCACATGAAATCTTGGCCCCTTACCAGCGCTGGATTGAAGTGCTGCATGGTGATGCTGATCATTTCTCCACTTTGCCAAGACATCAAAGGGTGCAACTAAGTTACTCACACAACATTAGGATGCTTGAGTCATTTACTCGTGTTCTTCATCATATTTATTACCCTGACGGGTTTCTGTAATTTTTCACCATTGTTTTGACAAGATGAAGAACACGAGTAAATGACTCAAGCATCCTAATGTTGTGTTAGTTGCACCCTTTGGTGTCTTGGCAAAGTTGAAAGAGAGTTTCTGAGAGAGAGAGAGAGAGAGAGAGAGAGAGAGAGAGAGAGAGAGAGTGAATGCGAATGCGAAAGTTTATTCAGTTCAGGCCTAGGCCCCTCACTGAAGGGGTGTCAAGTAATACAAAGCATGTTGATATAATTACATAAACAACCATAATCACGAAGCATTGAATTAATTAATTAATTGTACTAACATAAAACAGAAGACAATTCAAGCCTACTAAGAAATCATTAACTGTAGCCTTTTCTGGGCTTTGTAAACATACATAGCCAAGTTCACAATAGTTTTCTCATTTTGACATGCCAAGAGATTCAAACCAAACAGACAAGGGTTATTATAATACTTTGCTGGAATTAGTTTCATTCTTAGATCATGCAGCACAGGACAAATAAAAAGGAAATGTAGTTCATCTTCTCTACCTATATATATTACAAAGTCGGCATTTCATTCCATGATCATTTGATATTCTGGAGAGAGAGAGAGAGAGAAAGAGAGCGAGAGTCTAAAAGGAAAGCGTTTCAATGCCACATAAGATTATCCATTGATGGATCAACAGATTACGCAGCTATATCGATCGATATTCTGTCTTGATCGTCCACGCTGAACAGTAGTACAGTTTGGCTTTCACTTTCACTCTCAGATGCATTTGCTTTCTTTCTGATCACACTGTTGCACAGATCGACGTTCCGGCAGAGTCTCAGCAGTGGTTCCACCAGTCTCAGCCGTTGGACAACACCAAGACGCTAGACGACCTCCATATGCAAATGGGCGCCACCGTGGAGGTCAAATGTCGACCTTGATCTGTTCTTCACCCCCATCCACTCCCCACCACCATGTCTCAGATACCACCCCCCCCCCTTCTCCCTCTCCTCACTCCAAACCACACCCCTTTTAAAAAAAATTAATTAAGTATTGGTAACTAAAGAAGAATTCTGAAAGAGGCTTGTGTACATGTTATACTAGATAACTGGTAACTAAAAGATTCTGTAAGAGGTTGTTTTAAAATACATGTTATACGAGATATGGGACAGAGGCCATTTGAAATGCAGTCATAGAACCTTGTGTGTGCGTAGTGAAAGATAGAACCTACTTCTGATACTATTTCTTCTTCTTCTTCGATCGCTCAGACAGCTTCCTGTCAATTATGAGCGCAGATGCGTCATGCTGCCATTATGCGCCTAACTAAGAAATACTTAGGCCTAGCAAGTCCGACTTCTGCTGGAGGAAATCTTTTTGAAAGTGTTTCTTGAAAAAAGGCAGGAGAATGGACTGGTGGTAAGGCAGACAGACAGTAGACGACAGCAAGCAAAGGGAAAAGGCAGAGTCAAAGAGAGATACTATTTCTAATGCTGTCTTAACACATTGGTGACGGGTCGCAACTTTAGTAGGAACTGTAGTACATTCTGTGTGGATGGGTCGCGACTACAGTAGGATCACGATATAAGGTACAAAACTTGTGTGTTATTTTCCAGTACAGAACACAGTTTGTTCTGTGAGTTGTTTCCCTTGTTCGATTACTTCCGTTTCTCGAATTCCCTTGCTTTCGATGTACAATTTGACAGCAATTAGTGATGATGAAAAATGGTATATAAACGAAGTCTTACGAGAGAGGAGATTCTTCAACTGCTTGACTTGGATGAACAGGGACCCAGAATTTGTTTTTTCTGACTCTGAAAGCGACGAAAGTAGTGAGGATGATTGTGAAACTAGTGACAGTGTGCCTGTGGCTTTGACAAGTCAAGAGACTGAGTCTGTTGGTCGTGGGAGGCCACGGTAAACAAACTGCATGTAAACAATGAATTGTTCCCGTTTTTCGAGTCGGCATGTAAAAAGCGTTACATACGCGAATTAAACAGCCTTTTTTCAGTAAGTAACCAAAATTTGGTCGCAAAAGGACATCATTCATCTACGTAAGACGCATTTGTTTACTACCACCCAATTTCTATGAGTAGTAGACTAGTACCGCGGCAGGCTCGGGCCTGCACTGAGAATAGGCTGAAGCAGCGTCAGTCACAAAAGTGTTAAGTCATAAAGAATTTTTTTCTTTTCACTTTGGTTGAATACAATTTTAACTCTTCTAGCACCATGTATTTTTTGGGATTAATGTTCTTGGTTGTCTGTTGCATCTCAACTGACAAGAGGGGAGTAACTGTTTTTTTCGAGTGTGAATGCGCTGCTTTAGTGGAAAAAAAGTTACATAAGCTTTAAAAAAAAACAAAACATGGCAGGATACTTGACAATGAACTCTTTGCATTTTGGTGGGAGTGTAGAGAACCGTATTTTTCGGCCTACAAGGCGATACTGTTTCCCTCAACTGAGATCCCTGCGCCTTAAAATGCGTTGCGCCTAGTGCATGACTGAAATCTGATTAAACAAAGTTGTGAATTCCATTCATATCATAGCTATTGAGATCGATTATCAGGCCGAAATCGTGAGTGAAGCCGCAGATGCAGACAACAAAAAGTATTCAAAAAAGTGTGTGTGTCGAAGCAGGATAATGACGTCACAGCCTCGGTTTTGACAGTAAAAGCCATAACAATCATGGCGGAAAAGTATGTCGCTGCTCAAGGCGAGCAAAATCTGTTGTACAAATCTACTCCGTGTTTTTCAATTCCGACTTTTCTGGGCTCTCTGACGCAGATGATTCGTAAAAGTACTTCATCATTATGCATATCCGGATAGCGGCGTGAGTGTCACAGCATGCTATTCCGCCCGATTCTGGCTTCATCAAGTTTTGCCCACTCTAGCGACCTACCCTTCCTTTTTCCTGCCTGCTTCTCATCTCAGCGAGCACGGCTGCTGTTCTAATTTTAAACTCGCCACTGCCTGTCCCACCTGAGAGAGAGAGAGAAACACTGTTATCTTGCTTCCTTCCACTTGCAGACTAAGTAGGCCTAGGTCAACATGCTCTATCCAGCCAGTCAGGGAGAGGTAACTGAAAGGTCAGAAAGGCCTTGAAGGCGAGGAGCAGGAGAAAAAAAAGGGAGAGGTCTATTTTGGGCGGTCTGAGTGCTGGCAGAAAATGTGAAGGCTTAGGCAATGGCTTGCTGAAATGGGTCTAACTTTCTGATGCTGACAATGTGAGCTGTGGTGTAACTTCTGTCGTTCTGAAGATTGTTTTGACAGAACTAGGCAAAACACGACCTCCTTTGTTTGACTTAGAGTCGATCTCATGTTTTCAATCTATATATATGGTTCGATCATTTTGCATGCGCCATAAAATACTTTGCGCCTTGTGTATGTTTGAATTCACATTTTTAGTTAAATTCAAGGGGTGCGCCCTATAATTAGAAGCGCCTTGTGGTCCGCAAAATATGGTAATGTCTTGGGTGAATGTATCCGCCTATGGTGCTAGAAGCGTTACCGAAGCCAATTTCTAGTTTAATATCATAAATGGTAAGAAACCAGGGCTATCCGGTACTTTATGCCCCCCCCCCCCCCCTCTCCCTTCATTCTTCTTCTTCTGCATTCCAGGGCCATAAGGCCACAATGGGTACGTATGTGTCCGTTTTCCAGTTTTCACTTGTCTCCTTGCTGCATTCAGCCGACACATTCCGATTTCGGAGGAGCTCAAAGGAGAAACTATATGGAAGATTTTTTTTTGGGGGGGGGAAAAAGGCAAGAGAATGGCCCAGTAAGTCAGAAAGATAGTAGATGACAGTAAGCAAAGGAAAAAGTCAAAGTCAAAGAGAGAGAGACAGATTAGAGGAAGTTACAAGCACAGAACTTCCAGAAGGTGGGGGAACTATTTGTCTCCCTTCAATTTTCACATTGAAAAGTTTCACAGAGAAGCCACATTCTGCCATCCTCGGGAAAGGGATAGGGTTAGGATCAGCCTAGGATTATTTTCATAAAACTGAAAGAAGCAAGCTTCGAGATTGTCAGACCTGTTTACCCTGAAATTGGGCTTCAGGTATTCAAAATCCAAAATAAGTGTATTTTTCACAAAATAGGAGCACTCCGAAAGGAAAGCTTCCACAACGGAGCGTAAACATGCATACATTTTTATAACTTGTTGAAATACTGTGTCAAAAGTATGATCCATTTAAATTTACAAGAACAGACACACACACAAATCGCACCCGTTTACTGAATCAGGCAATATAGTTATATACAGTTCTAAATGACATACAGTTTGTGAGAGAGAAAATGGAGTTTTACGTCCTCTTGGTCTGAATCAGACACATATGGGACATTTGTAAATACAAATATGGTTGGAACAATACTGGAGGCAATGCCCGGAGGCAGTACGAAACCAGTAAAGTCCCGATTTAAAAAAATTAATACAGATAGCTGTAGCGGTGACCAAGCCTCGGTTAAACCTCATCGGCTATGGCACCGCCACAAGTAGTGTTCAGTTTGTAAATGATAAATGATTTCACCATAGTTTTATCCCATGTACCATATTTATCATATTTTTGTCAAATATGTGTACAAAATATGGTGAAATCTTATGGGTAAACAGGTCTGGATTGTCATTGTGGGGGGTAAACATGAGAGAGGGGGGGGGGGGGTTATGTCTTTAATTAACCCCTTAACTGCCACCAACGTATTACCTGATGACACGATGTCATCAGATCAAAAGAGTTAACCCCGATATGCTGGCTTTTGATCAAACACAGTCAAGAGAGTTACATCCCCAGACCATTTTGCCAGATTGGCTCTATCAGTTGTCTTTCTTTATGGCACGATTTGCCCAAGGATTATTTTCTTTAATTTTCTCAGGCAGTCGAGGGGTTAAATACAAGATTGCTGTACGTTTTTTAATATTAATACCGGGAACAAAGATATTTTAAAAGTTGTATAAATTGTGTGTTACAGTGTACATGTATATCCATTGAAAGATGCTTGATCAAAGCATGAAAATGTTTATTGAAATGCAACTCTAATAACCGGCAATAAAAAATTCCTTTTTTAATTAAATAAAAAAAATTGTTTTCATATGAAGCTGTTATTTGGTCTCTCTGTCTATCTGTTTGTCTGTCTACCCCAAAACGTTTCAGAAACTAGACAGATTCTGTAGATTTTTTTTTTTTAAGGGTTAGGCGGGGCCCTTTGTGGGTACTTTATGCAGGTACTTTATAGTCACAGAGGCGTCTGTGAAATCCGGGTTCCTCCCACCTGGAGAGCGTGTCGCAGCCAAAGAAAAAAAAATTAGCATGCGATCTTTGTGTGACTGATGAAGGAGAGGTGTGTGTGTGTGTAAATTTGTGACCAAATGACAACTTTTTCGTTGCCACTGGGTTTAACGTGTACACGGGACCTCGGTTTATCGTCTCATCCGAAAGACTCCACGCTCAGACCACAAGGCCTAGTGCAGAGTGAGAGAAAAAATCCCCTGTACCCAGGTTCGAACTCGGATTTACTTGACACGAGGCGAACACGATACCTCTGTGCCACTCTACACAACGAAAGCAGCCATACACGTAATCTTCCCACCCGAAATGTTCACATGGCACTGGGTGTGCTCCCAGAGCGTTTAAGCTGGGGAACGAAAACCACCACCACCACTCCGATAATTTTTCAAATGTTGATTGTCGATCATATATATGTTTCAGGCCATATGGGGTGGGGGGGGGGGGGATGTTGAAGGGAGGTGGGTGTCAGTGTGTTGTGTTATGATTATATGCAATGCATTCTCTAATGTATTCATTTTCATAGAGATGTATGGTGAGGATACATGAACCAGTCTGTTAGCAATGTTTGTACGAATGGTGAGTGAAAACAGGCATGGCGTAGTGGGGGCAAAGTGGTTTTCAAGGAAAATGGCTGGGGGTCCAGGGGGCCGAAGAAAATTCAATAAATGAGAGTGAAATTTTCACTTTTTCGTGCCATTTCAATGCATTTTTTAATAATTTTGTTTCAAAGTGTTTTGCGGATTTTCCGTGATTCGCGGAGGTCTACCATGCCTGAAAAGTGCATAGAGTTGCTTAGAAAGATTATGCGCCATATAAGCATTATTAATTATTATTATTATTATATATATAGGCATAGCTGCCAACTATCAGGAATTTATCAGGAATGTCCAGATTTCTAAAGTCTATCATGAAAATCCAGAAAACTATCTGAGTTTCCTGATTTTGACATTTCCCAGGAACGATAGGGGCACTTAAGGATTTTTTTTAATGCATTTTCTTAATTTTAAGTTGAACATGCAGCCAGTTGAACTTTAAAAGTTTTCATAGACTTTATATAAAAGATATTGATTCAAATTCGATACCTTTATCTATCAAAGTGTAGTTTAAAAAACAAACAAAAAACGAAGTCAATATTTGCAGCATCAGTTTTATATAGAAAACCTTCAGCTTCAGGGACGTTGCCCCACCATGGGCGTTGCTCCTGGATCCTACCGAGGGCCGCTGAAGGCCCCCGAATCCCCATACTTTTTGTCAGGAATTTCATTTCTCCAAGGTTGGCAGCTATGCATAGGATCCATTTTTCCTCATGGAGTGGTTGAAAATGGTGATTGCTTTGAAGCCCTCTGGGCTGGAAGTTGAAAATAAAACTTCAAACTTGAAACTTGAAACTTGCCAGGTCTTGAAGGAGCAATGTAGAGGAAGAAAATAAAGAAAAGGTAGATCTGACCTGATGGAGATGACATTGGGGACCTTTCTTCTTCTTCTTCGACCGCAGTTTCCTGTCAATTGTGAGCGCAGATGCATCATGCTGCCATTATGCGCCGCCGCCTAACTAAGAAATAGTCAGGCCCTGCCAAGTCTGACTTCGGCTAGAGGAAATCTTTTTGAAAGTGTTTCGTGAAAAAAAAGGCAGGAGAATGGACCGGTAAGGTAGAAAGATAGTAGATGACAGTAAGCAAAGGGAAAAGGCAGAGTCAACTTTTGTTCTTCAGTCGGTGATAGGTAGGTGAGACCGCCTACAGCGCATGAGGCACATCCCTCCAATATTTAGAAGAAAAAAGTATTTGGGTCACAGATCAGGCACATGCACCTGATAAGGCGCAACTAAATTATTTTATATTTCCTAAGTTGTATGTAGAATGTCTGTGAAGATTGTAAACTTTAAACGCTTGTAAATGAGGTAGAAGGGTATCTTTGTTCTTGCAAAATTTGTCTATTATAGTCATGTAACTGGTATGTCGATGGCAGTATGAGTTTATTTCAAGTTACAGTATTGTATCCAAACTTGAATGAGAATGTGAATGTGGTCTAAGTTTCTTCTTAGAATTTTCATATTGTAACTATTTTACTCTTGTATAATTGTGTATGTGTGTGTGTGAGGAAGTAAGAGAACGTTGCGTGCAATCATCGTGTTTATTTTACTTTCTAATGATTCATTATTTGTTTGCCTTTAATGTTCTTGTTATCAATGTAAAGCGCACTGAGCTCATGTGAGAAAGAGCGCTATATAAATTCCCATTATTATTATTATTAAATAGAAGCAAGAAGGCAAACATTTGATTTGTAATGGAGGGTGAGTAACTCAATTATGAAAAACATTTAAAATAACAAAGCAATTGAACAAAAGTGGTTATGTATGCTAAAAAAAATTAAAAAAATTATTTTTCAACATCAATAGACAATTTTCTCCAAAATAATGAGGGGAGAGCATTTCGTGATAATTAGTTGTTTACCTTGACCAAGGCGGACAAACCATAGCAACCATGGTGTCGAAGCTTGAAACCGCAGGATGCGAGTCATCGACTTGCAAACATCTTTTTAGAAAAATGAGGGGCAGCCAGTGGCCACAAACTGACAGAACTTGCAAAATGTGACGTAAAAATATAAATTTAATCAATTTTAGAATGATGCACTGTGTTCTGAGTGCTGTTCGTCGTCAACTCACGAGGCGAGAGCTGGGGATATACCTGATGGTAAAGTAACTTCCCCTGTTTGACCGATTGAATTAGGCAAGACAACTCCCACACACCATGAAATTACTCCCCCTTAATTATTTCCTAAATTCCTATTGGCAACACTTTCTAAACATTTTATTAGACCCTTTGTGCTTAAAACCCCGGAGAAATGACACTTCTGTGATAATGTAAGCAAGTTATTGATTTTAGATGCATGCCATTTGTTCTTTGTTTTTCTCTATTTCTTAATAGTTAGGCGCATAACGGCAGCATGAAGCATCTGCGCTCATACGACAGGAAGCTGTCAAGTGATCGGTGAAAAAAAATCCCCAATTAAAACGTAAGGCGCTTTCAGCAGATGAGTGCATTAAAAATAAATTTTGTCTTAAGCCGAAAATCACAGTAAGCTCAATGTATAACCAGTTCTCAGGTTAGTTTCTCTTTTCGATCGGCAGTCAAAACTTTTTTTTTCCATCATACTTTTTATATATCTAGTTTTATTTTTGGTAGTCAGCCAAATTCATTAAAAAAATCTTAACAAATTCTTAAAAATGTCTTTTCTTTTCTTTTTCATCATACTTTTTATACATGTACCGTAGTTTTATTTTTTGGTAGTCCGTCAAATTCTTTTTTAAAAAGTCAATGAAGAATTTCATGAAATTGCGTTAACTATGAGTGCTTCTGATGACTGTATGGGAGCTACCTCTTGTGGCTTAATTCATTTCCCTTGAACAACTAGAACTCGGAAGTTATCCATTTTCGCCAAGACAGAAACAAGAAATCTCTTCAAATGGAATGGCACCTGGTTTTAAGGGCTAATGGCCACAGCTTCACCTTAACAGCTTATTAGGGTGTGATCCTACAAAATAGAAATCATCTCCCAGGCGGGGATCTTTTGTACAAATTGTTCCCCCCACCTTCTGGAAGTTATCTTACTATCTTTCTGCCTTACTGGTCCATTCTCCTGCCTTTGATCCAGAAATTCTTTCAAAGATTTTCTCCACCCAAAGACTGGGCCTGACTATTTCTTAGTTAGGCGCATAACGGCAGCATGAAGCATCTGCGCTCATACGACAGGAAGCTGTCTTGAGTGATCGGTGAATACAAAATAATCGGGGTATATGACTGGCATATATTTGATATATACCAGACTTCGTTTAATGTATTTTTTAAATTGTACCTTGAGCACTAGACAAAAATATTAAAGGTAATTGACGCACACATACGCACACACTCTTGCTACAAACACACATAAAAATAAACCCTCAAACTGCCTCACACACACATACGCACACACTCTTGCTACAAACACACATAAAAATACACCCTCAAACTGCCTCACACACACACACGCACACACTCTTGCTACAAACACACATAAAAATAAACCCTCAAACTGCCCTCACACACACATACGCACACACTCTTGCTGCAAACACACATAAAAATAAACCCTCAAACTGCCCTCACACACACACGCACACACTCTTGCTGCAAACACACATAAAAATAAACCCTCAAACTGCCCTCACACACACATACGCACACACTCTTGCTACAAACACACATAAAAACAAACCCTCAAACTGCCTCACACACACACGCACACACTCTTGCTACAAACACACACATAAAAATAAACCCTCAAACTGCCTCACACACACACGCACACACTCTCTCTCTGTGTTACAAACGCATGCAAAAATAAAATCTCACAAACACACACATACAATTTCACATACATACACACACACACACACACAAGCAAAAATAAACACATATTCACTCCATCAACTCTGTCAATCAAATCACATGGAAAACGGCAAGGAAGAGCATAACAAATGATGTACATTTATTACACAATACGGCATGTTATAGTCGGCTTCACCTTTTACTGTTGAAGATTATACGCTGTGCCGTTCTGGTTCCTTGAAGCTTGTAGCTTACACAATTTCCATTAACTCATTGTAGTCACAGTCGGATGGTGCGCATCAACCACAAGAATCGTGCGTTTCAGGCCACTTTTTGAATAATTACCGTAATTTTCGGAAAGATAGTAAGATAACTTCCAGAAGGTGGGGGGAACAATTTGTACAACTACAAAAGACCCCCCCTGGAATCCCCACCTGAGACAACAAAGACTTACAGCGACGGCAGACATATATGCCGTCACGACTATGAGTTAACCTTTTGTGTCAAGCATGTAGGCACAGAAACCAATGAAAAAAACTTGCATGCGCCCATTCACATTCCAAGATACACCCACGAGTACACACACACACACACACACACGTGATGCACACATACGCACACACTCTTGTTACAAACACACACATACAAATAAACCCTCAAACTGCCTCACACACACACACAATCTCTCTCTCTCTCTCTCTGTTACAAACACATATGCAAAAATAAACTTACAAACACACACATACAATCTCACATACATACACACACACAAGCAAAAATAAATCGTGTCTCACTGCCTCGCATACTCACACAATTTCACACACACACACACTGCTAAAAACTGGTCCATGATTTATGTATTTGCCATATCATCATCATCCGATTCCTCCTCCTCTTCTTCCTCATCAACGTCGTCATCATCGTCATCTTCCATGTTCTCCGTCTCCATGTCAGGTTCTGGCTTCCCTGTAAATTAGACAAGTGTTGAAATCAGCTTTACTGGCTAAAAAAAACACACACACCTGAATGTTAATTGATACTTACTGTAACTCGCAGACTATAAGCTGTAACTTCTTTTTTGAGACCCCCCCCGCAGCTAGTATAGTGTGGTCTAAACGTTACCGAAAGTGAAAGTGAAACTCAACTCAGTGGCATCCTTAATTCAGACCTTTGATCTGTGGCCTTGTTCACGGTTGATGACAAAAAAATCACCTTGATTTCGGTATATTTTTTTAATAAAATGACGATCTGCTTTGCCGTCCGACTTGACCGGAAGTGGACATCGTGCATCGTCACACTTCCGCGGCTTATGCTTCGACGCGGCTTATGCGTTACGTTTTTCAGATTTTTTAAATTTTAAGTAGGTGGTGTGGCTCATATTACGAAACGGCTTGTAGTCCGTGAATTACGGTACATGTTATGTTGATAATGATGCTATTTATTACGAGTTTCAGACCTGTTAATAATAATTAGTATTTATAGCGCCTAATCTTAAAAAAGCCCCAAGCGCTTACAATAATAAATGAATAAACCAGCAAGCAATATGAATAAATAAACGACAAAAATATATTATATGTTAACCATTCAGTACAAGCATGAAATATTCATTCACCAACGGATAAGTGAATTAACCCCTTCACTGCCAGAGGAAAACTGAGAAATTATCAATTTTTTTATCATAAAATTTAATTCAAAATTCAATTTAATTCACACGACGAAGCTTACATGCGGGGTTTTTCCGCCATACTTTCGATCGCACCTACGAAAATGGCGGCCTGGGTCTGTAAACCGGAAGTAACGAGTCAAGGGACATCACTAACTTTGATAGCTGACGACAGTGCCAAGTACGGTTCAAACAATATGCTTCCTATCGATTTCTTCTTTTTTCGCACTTGTTCAGCGCAAATGCAGACTTTTTTTTTGCTTACCGTAATAGCATAATTGGAAGTCTCAAAACATAATAATTACGGACAAATCCGTAAGGAAAACAGGTCTAGAACCTGTGCCACAAGGCATTCATCGCATATAAAAAACACAGCAAAAATGAAGAGAAACAGAGGCTGTTGGTGTTACGGTTAAGCTTGGTCGGATTAACAAGAAAATCTAAACAAACAAAAACAGTTACAAAACGAGATATGGCTAAAAATAGATTTTCGGTTGTCAAGGTCAAGGTCACGACGGCAAAATGGTTTGCGCCGATCTCTTCCTATTAAGGAGGCACACCTTCACACAAAATTTGACGCGATTCGGTCAAGCGGTTCGGGAGATATCCTTGGGACAGACAAAACAACAACAACAAAAAACAACAACAAACAAACAAACAAAAATACAAACCAGCCCATCGCAATAGTCCGTCTTGGTGACGGACTAAAAACCACCAAGAGGCAAAGCCTTCAAGGCTCACTCGAACAGGCACATGGATGCTCCTTCTTGCAGGATGTCCTGAATTGCAGGATTTTTAAATGGCCTACAGCCGGCGTCGCCGGATTATAATTTGAGAAGCAACAATTTTCTTACACACACACACACTTGTACAATAAAAAAGGGCCTATATAAGCATCTGCTATATTCAAAGGAATGTAGCACTTGTACTGGTCTAGAGGGGTGAAAAAAGAGCAGTAAATGTGTGTGTGCGTGTTGCCCCTGCACTCCACCAGGGCCGCCCCATTGCAGGATTTTTTTAATTTCCCAGGAGCACCCATGCATGTTGGACATTAATAGATGCAAAGATGTTGGGACGATCCTGGAGGTACTGCTGCAATACCAGGAAAGTGTGTCCCGGCGTAAAGAAAGAAAGAAAACAAAAAGTGCCCTTGCCGAGAACCGAACTCGGAACATTCGCATGAGAGACAAACGCTCTTCGCAATGAGCTATTGAGGCGTTCACTGCTGATGACTTTCTTAACTCTTTGTTGCCGATTCAATAATCTCTAACCCACTAATCTAAAATGTTACCTGTTTACAATGTTGTTTTATGTATTTAACTATTCAAATCATTATTGTTTGAATGAAAGCTTGCATAGACATCTATATATGTGCAAAGTTTGATCGATGAACGCCTTTTAGATCCTGAGAAAAAGCTAACGTTAAAGCTACCACGGACAGACAGACACACAGATACCCGTAAAACCGAAGAAGCATGAGAACATAGACTCACTTTGCATTTAGGCGCATTTCATGCAACTAGCTTACAGAGAAGCACCCCATATGTGATATTGATGCAAAACAGTTAAAGGTGGACCCTGACGGGTGAGTTTTTGCAAGAAACACGTCGAGATCACCAGAAAGACAGCCTTTTCAAGGATCGGAACACTCACTTTACTCTGGTTTCTTAGAAATCAAACTGGTAAAACGGCGATTCCTCCGTGGCGGAGATGCCGGAGAGAGTAGCCATTTTGGATGGGGTGGGTGGAGGTCATTCATTGTGGTTGAAGCGTTTTCTTTTTTTGTAGTGCAGCAAAAAAAAAAAAGGAGCTATTTCTTTTGTTGTGAGCGAAACTCCTGTAGATAAACTATAAAATTTTAAAATAAAGGCTTGCATTGCGAAAAGTTTGTGCAAACGATCTGGTCTAAACGCAGGCGGCCATTAGAAAAGAGACGACACACGCCTTCTCTTTGGGTGAAAGAATTTGACTCCCAGCACCTGTGCTAAGGAGGAATCGCCGATTTGACGGCTTGATTTCTGGGAAGCCAGAGCAAAGTGAGTATTGCGATCTCTGTAAAGGGTGTTTTCCTGGTGATCTGGACGTGTTTCTTACAAAAACGCATCCGTCAGGACGCCCATTTAAGAGACCTGAGGGAGAAAAATAAAAAAATCACGCTTTTTTTTCTGACCTGTCTTTTTGGTCTTGGTCAGTGACGTCCACTCCCCGCTACCCTTGGTCCACATGCCGGTCAGTGTGACGTGGAAATCAGCCATCTGGTGACCAAACAGCTTCTGCAAGGGGAGAAAAGAAAAATAATATTCTAGCCAAACTTGAATACCATTACAGTGATGCTGCAACATTCAGATTATAAGACGCACCTGGTCTGTGTATTAATAATACATAGTATTTATATAGCGCCATTCTTTAGAATTAAAGTCAAGGCGCTCACATTCACTATCACACGCATGGGTGCTCCTGGGAAATTAAAAACATCCTGCAAGCCCCGGCGGAGTGCAGGGACAGCGCCCCTCCTGGGGGTTCCAAGGGTCAATGCCCCCTGGAAGCTGAAGGGAAGCAACAGTTTCCAATAATAATTGACAGGCTCACCATTGCACCTTCACTTCTGGCTAAACTTCATGACCTCTATAACCAGCACAATGCATCGTCTCAAATTCTCATAATCCGGCGACACTGGCTCCAGGCAATTAAAAAGTCCTGAACTTCAGGACATCCTGGACAAAAAAATCCTGAAATTCAGGACATCCTGAAAGCAGGAGAATCCATGCACATGCAATTGGGCTAACATACACATTCATTCGATCATCATAATGTGAAAGTTACAGAGAGAAAGCGCTTTGAAACGGGTGAGTTTCCATTTGGGTTTTGAAAGCGGGAGGTACTGAATTGTGAAGGAGGTGAACAGGCAAGGAGTTCCAGACAGTGGGGGCGCAAAAATTAAAACTGTGTTGTCCAAAAGACTTTAAATTCACTTTAGGAACTTTCAACAGTTTGGCATCCCTTAGATTTACAGAATATAAGTTATCGTCTATTCACGTATAAGCCGCACACAAAATAGCTGACAAACACAAACAGCTACAGAATTAGAAATAGTTGCACCTCAATAATTTCGCCCCGTATACAATAAACCTGAGTTCGAACCTGGGTACAGGGGATTTTTCCTCTCACTTTGCACTAGGCCTTATGCTCTGCACATGGTGTTTTTCGGATGAGACGATAAACCTAGGTCCCGTGTGCCCATGCATTTAGCACACGTTAAACCCAGTGGCAACGAAAAAGTTGTCATTTGGTCAAAATTTACGCACAACACCCATCCACCCCCCTCTTTTCTTCCTCATCAGTCACACAAAAGTCGTGTGCAAATGATAATAAAAATGGGTGGCGCGCCTCTGGCTGTGACGCGCCTCTGGCTGCGACGCGCCTCTGGCTGCGACGCGCTCTCCAGGTGGGAGCAACCCGAATTTCAGAGACTATAAAGTACCAAATACAAAACAACAAAAATTAATAAAATCATACACCCTCATTCCAACAGCAGATCTTTAAATAATAACGACCAAAAAAAACAAGAGGCAAAGCCTTCAAGGCTCACTCGAACAGGAACATGTGGGACTACAACAAACAAAGATTAAGGGGGGTGTCTAAAGTACAAGATTGCCAATAACATTTAAAGTACAAATGAAACTATCGTTGATGGATACACCTTTTAAAAAAATTCAAAAAGTGCCCGTGCCGAGAATCGGACCCAGAACCATTGGCATGACAGACCGACACTCTACCAATGAGCGTATCGAGTCTTTCAGTGTTGATGAGTTTCTTAACTCATGTTGCCTGTTGAATGCTCTCTAACCCACTAATCTAAAATGGTATCTGTTTGTTATCTGTTGACAGTGTTGTTTTAAGTATTCAAATCATTATTGTTTGAAAGCTTGCAGAGACATCTATATGTGTGCACAGTTTGAACAATGTATGCCTTCTATTTCCTGAGAAAATGCCAACGTCAAAGCTTGGAGATTAGACCACGGACGCAACACACACACATACACACACAACCGAACAACTATCGTACTATAGACTCACTTCGTGTTAACTTCGTTAGCACGAGTGAGCCAAAAAGGGTCATCCTTACCAGAATTCTGCCTTTTTCTGGAGTGAGTTTTTCCCCTTTCTTGCACACCTCGTGTTCCTGCGTCAACGTGATGACACCTGCAAGAACAATCGTAAACAACAAACGTAATCATGAACGATCGTAAAGAAAAGAAAAAAACCCAACCTCAGCTGCAAGCGCAACAAACTTCAAGTTTAAACAATCGTAATATTAAGCATACATACAACAAACAAGTTATTCTATTCACAAGAGACAAAACAAAACTACTGAATATTTCGGCGAATGCGCCTTTATCAACACAGACACACAATTAAACAGCAAACAGCAAAAGGAGCAAAAGGCAGGCAAGATCAATGTAGTGTAGAGGTGTAGAGGTAAAGCGGTCGCCTTGTGCACGATAAACCCGAGTTCGAACCTGGGTACTGGGGATTTTTCCTCTCACTCTGCACTAGGCCTGAACGTGGAGTCTTTCGGATGTGCCCATGCACTTAGTACACGTTAAACTCAGTGGCAAAGAAAAAGTTGTCATTTTTGCTCAAAATTTACCACCACCCCCTTGCTCATCAGTCACACAAACATCGCATGCAAATTTGGTAAAGGTCAAGATGTGCCACCCCCCCTCCCCTACATTTCTCAGTTAATTAAATTTTTCCGTTTTTGCCTTTCTTACCAAACATGAAGCTGTATTTTATGAACATTTTCAGCTAATTATCTTTGTTCAATAATTAATTGCAGTCATGATAAAGGCCATTATCTAATAATCTTATATCTTATGTTTGGTAAGAAAGGCAAAAACAGAAAAATGGAATTAACCGAGAAATGCAGGGGGGTGGCACATCTTTACCTTTACCGCAATTTTTTTTCTTTTAATTGGGTGGCGCGCCTCTGGTTGTGACGCGCTCTCCAGGTGGGAGCAACCCATATTTCACAGAGATGCCTCTGTGACTAAAAAGTACCTAATACCAATACCAAATACAGTGGAACCTCACTTATAAGATCTCCCATTACAAGACACCCTCCCACATAAGACCTACCTCTCTGAGACATTGCCCTTCTTTGTAAGTATTAAAATTACCTCCCTTATAAGACCCCTCCCTTATAAGATCTGATTTTGACGATTTTTAAAGGTCTTATAAGGGAGGTTCCACCGTACCAATACCAAATACCAAATTAATGCCAATGCATCTCCTGTCCACTGACCTCTGACCAGCGTGGTGGGCAGCCCCAACTGTCGCAGCTGGGGCTCCATGCTGTGGCAGTGGTCAATCTTCAATGGCCCCGCCTCCAGAACCACCGTCTCCGTGGCAACGTCCCCTGACCGCGCGTAGTCCGCTGCGCTGTAGCTTTGGAAAAACCTGCGAAAACGAAGAAAAATAAAAAAGTTTTGTTGTTTCTTTTTAAAGTTACGTCTGAAAGTGAAACAGAAAACGCACGGCGAAATAAACCGATTCACTTTACGATTTCAGAGGAATTTAACCCTTTCACTGCAAAGCCATTTTTTTTACAACCCCAGGGCTCCCAATCATCCCGCAAAACAAGGGGTCCCAGGGACTCCTTCACTTACAGCATAGAGGGTCCTAGAGGCGGGATAGAGGGTCCCAGTGGCATTGCAAATGCTAAAAAGAATTTTTATAATGCATCCCTGGGACCCTCTGCACGTTCTTTTAAAGGGTCCTTGAGAATTTTAGTGCTTCATAGACCCCCAAATGGGGGTCCCCGGGAGCCCAGCGACCCCCAAAACTCCAGATAAACGGGCCAACGTGGAAAAAATATGGTGTCCGTTAACCCCTTCCCTGCCCAGTCCCGTTGTTTTCTACGTGGTGTGTGACGTCATTCATGATGTCATAACCCTTTCAACCCCAATGTTGCCTTTATGCACCACAATGGTTTAACACCCATGTCACAAAAAGGCATCAAAATCAGGGCCTGTTATCCGAAGACGACCCTATTTTCTTAATTTCGGGAAGTAAGCATAGGCCTAATGTTATACATGTCACAGAGGAATTCCCAATACTGCAGATGATTTTGTTTCTCTACCCAGTTCAAGTTTAATGGTGTTTTGTTGCTGAAAAATGGCTGGCGGCGAAAGGGTTAAAGTCATACTCACAGTCCAGGAATGATGGTTTTCGGTTTATGCAAGTCGGGAAAGACATATCTCGAGACCATTTTCTCAGATTGACTCTTAAAACAAGTTGGAAAGTGTCGGATGAAAACAGCAGCGGGGAAGACCAGTGAAAACTGAAAACCGGACGCATACGCTCCTCACCCATGTATGGCCATATGGCCTGGGAACGCAGAAGAAGGGGCACGATAAAAGACTGTTGGCACTCATTTTTCCTCCGAAACTGGAAAGTGTCGGCTAAAAACAGCGGGGGAGACCAGCGAAAACTGAAAACCAGACACATTATACGCTCCTCACCCATGTATGGCCATATGGCCTGGGAACGCAGAAGAAGAAGGGGCACGATAAAAGACTGTTGGCACTCACTTTTCCTCCGAAATCGGAATGTCAGTTGCATGGAGCAGGGGAGACCACTCAAAACTGAAAACCGGACACAATATACACTCCTCACCCATGTATTATGGCCATATGGGCTAAGAAACGCAGAAGAAGAAGGGGCACGGTAAAGACTGTTGGCACTCACTTTTCCTCCGAAATCGGAATGCGTCAGCTGCATGGAGCAGGGGAGACCAGTAGACCAGTGAAAACTGAAAACCGGACGTATACGCTCCTCACCCATGTATGGCCATATGGCCTGGGAACGCAGAAGAAGAAGAGGCACGATTAAAGACTGTTGGTACTCACTTTTCCTCCGAAATCGGAATGCGTCAGCTGCATGGAGCAGGGGAGACCAGTAGACCAGTACTGCAGTGAAAACTGAAAACCGGATGTATACGCTCCTCACCCATGTATGGCCATATGGCCTGGGAACGCAGAAGAAGAAGAGGCACGATTAAAGACTGTTGGCACTCACTTTTCTTCCGAAATCGGAATGTCAGTTGCATGGAGCAGGGGAGACCAGTGAAAACCGGACACAATATACGCTCCTCGCCCATGTATGGCCATATGGCCTGGGAACGCAGAAGAAGAAGAAGGGGCACGATAAAGACTGTTGGCACTCACTTTTCCTCAAAAATCAGGATTTGTGTCAGCTGCATGCAGCGGGAGAGACCAGTGAAAACTGAAAAACAGACGTATAATAATACGCTCCTTGCCCATGTATGGCCATATGGCCTGGGAACGCAGAAAAGAAGGGGCACGATTAAAAACTGTTGGCACTCACTTTTGCTCCGAAATCGGAATGCGTCAGCTGCATGCAGCGGGAGAGACCAGTGAAAACTGAAAACCAGACACAATATACACTCCTCGCCCATGTATGGCCCTATGGGCTGGGAACGCAGAATAAGAAGTGGCACGATTAAAGACTGCTGGCACTCACTTGACGACCTGGGCCTTTTTCCTGTTGGTGAAGAGAAGTCCCGTCTCGCCCCTGAGGTGAGAGGCCAGGTGGTGAAGGCCGTCCAGGTGCTCGTCCTCAGGACCCTTGCCCAAGGCCAGAACCATCACCTTGTTCTTCCCGAAGAAGAACCTGCAGTCACACACACACACACACACATTATAGTACTAAATACGCTTTAGAGCTTAGTACACAAGAAACACATATTTTTCGGACTATAAGTATAACCGTATAACTATAAGGCGATACCTTTTTTTCTCTTTCCAAACTTGACACCCCTGCGCCTTATAATATGATTAATAATATAGTAAGAAAATACAGAAACAAAATACGTTAAAAAAAATTTGGGGGGGGGCTGCGTTTTCTTACAATAAGGTGCGCCTTATATATAGGACAATAGTCCTAAAAATATGGTACCTTTATAATGCACTCAGGCACTGCACACATGCCAAAACACACATACTTAGTTACAGAGACACACGCACACACACAGTGATGACTGAGAATCAGGACATAGGACAGTCCCAGTAAAAGTAACTAAGACTAACAATATCCTATTGTGTTCCCCTTTGTCTGGACAAACGTCCAATCAATACAATGTTTGGTATTGACATTTGGTATTTGGAATATTCTAGTCACAGAGACTTATGGTTATCTCCGTGAAATATCGGGCTGCTCTCTCCCGGAGAGCGCGTCGTCGCAAGTGCAGCGCCTACCCAATCTTTTTTTCTTTTTTATTGAGGGGGGCGCAGGGTGAGGAGGGGGAAAACTTGGAAAACCTAGCGATCAATTTGACCATACCAGGCAGCGGGATTTCTCCCTGCTCTTACCGACTCTCAACTGCCGTGGGATCTTTACGTGCGTAAAGCGCACAGGTCAGACTAGCTTTAAGTCCCCATCCGAAGGACTCGGCGTTCAGTTCGATTTTCCAGTCGAACTAGAAAGAAAGGGCGAGGCCGGGATTCGAACCCGTGTCACTCACGTTGCAGTCACGCAATACATTTGGCAGGCGAACGTCTTAACCACTCTGCCACCTTTCACTGGTGGGCTTTGTCCTATTGATTATTTTGTTTCAGGACAGTTTGTCCTATTACTTTTTTCATCTTCAGCATGCACATGTGCATGCACGCACGCACGCACACGCACACACACACACACACACACACACACACACACACAGAGTCACTTACTTGCTGTCCTTCCACTTTGCACGAACATCCTTCAGGTGGATGTTCCTCATGTTGTGAACGCTAAAGGTAAATATTTGATCATACTTCTCGGCGCAAGTCCTCACCTGAATCGACAGAGAGCAAATTCAAGCGTAAAAAAATGATCAATAAGTTTAACACCTCACCTGAATCAACAGACAGCAAATTCAAGCGTAAAAAATGATCAATAAGTTTAACACCTCAACTGAATTTGATCATTTTTTACGCTTGAATTTGCTGTCTGTAGTGAGTGATTCAATAAGTTTAACATCTCACCTGAATCAACAGACAGCAAATTCAAACAGAAAAAAAACTATCAATGCGTTGAACATTTTAAAAAAGTTTTTGTTTTTACAAAGTACAGCATTTAACAAAACTATTCAAAATGTATTTTGTTTTTAATAGTATCAATCATTTAATTCATTAATGACATCTGCATAAAGTAATAAAAATGATAAACGCAGATTGTAACAAAAGTTGTTCCAGCAAAATGACAATATAATTCTAAGAATAGGGGTAGATCATTTTACATAATATAGCATTAAACTATAATAGACAACACACAGAAATCTTCCGTTAAACTAGTTAAAACAAAAAGCAAAATCGTACGACTGTACAATACGATTCGATCACGTGGTCTCCAAGAACAGATCTTGTGATTTTTTGGTAATGAACTTTTTTTTTTAATCATTGAATGTGCAGTCCACTAAAATCATATTCACTGTACAATACGATTCGATCTCATGGTCTCCAAGAACAGATGTGATTCGTGATTCGAGATGATGTGATCAAATCATATCATACAGTTTTAGCTGACGTGTGGCTGGCCCTTAAGTCAAATGATTAAAGCTTGAAGTTGATATTCTTATAGTAGTAATACACTACAGTGGAACCTCTCTTATAAGACCTTCAAAAATCACCCAAAATGGTCTTATAAGGGAGGGGTCTTATAAGGGAGGTAATTTTAACACTTACAGAGAAGGGCAATGTCTCAGAGAAGTACGTTTTATAATATATGGGAGGGAGTCTTATAATGGGAGGTCTTATAAAGGAGGTTCCACTGTATTCACCAGGATCACACAAGAAGTAACACCAACAGGTACATACCTCGTTAATCAGTTTTTGTTTTAGGGCCAGACCTTTCTTGGTGGTCTGGGTAAGAGACTCTGAAATAAAAATTAAAAAACAAACAAATTAAATTTAAAACACAAGAGTCTGTAGTACAGTGATACTAAATACTACGGATACGGATGCCGGACGCGCACAGCATGATTCGTCAATTGACCGTGGATATGAGGCAATGTCAAAAGGTGCCATGCCCCACCCCTACCTCACAAAATTGTCCATAACTTAATTTCATGATGCTTATGATCTCAGTGATTAGTCTGTCTGTGTTGTAGAAACATTAAAAATGTTTATTAAACAGTAAAAGCTATTGAAGACATCAAATAAAAAAAACTATTAGCGAAAATACCGGCACTAGATGGCTGAAATCGGCGTGCATTTTGACTGTGGTGAACAGTGCACCACTTGGAGGGCTTGTGGTTCCAAATAGATGCAAATAGCAAACCCATTTTCAGTTGTATTATGTTCTTCTGTAATCTTTGCAACTATAATAATGTTCAAAATAAAATGTTCATGTGTATCTTTACGGTAATATGACCTCAAAGTCGGTATGTTACTTGCTACAATTGTCGTCACATTGAGAGCTAGCAGATAACTGTTTACCTTGACTAACAAAAATATGGAACGAGTCTAAAACGAAGGTTATAGATCCATTAGAAGTTGCTCTTTTTAACACCTATTAGTACAATAGGTTTTTTCTGGTAATAGTTAGCAAAATTACATCATTTACGGATTGTCGTCACGACGTCACAAGTAACACTTATGAGCTTTCAATGTTTATTACAATTAAAAAATTCAGTCAACAAGAACGGAACCCACAGTTTCTGTAAACCTTCGACTCAGTGTGCAATGCTCAATAGCTTTTCCACTCTTTTCAACATCGAAAGAGCGAAGAGAAGGCTAATACATTTTTGTTGTCATGGAGGAATTTATGTCACAAGTAACATAATCTTGTAGCAAGTAACACACAAACCATAGTTCATTTTTATATCAATTCGATTGAAGCAATAATTTGGATGGAAATATTGACAGCTTGGCACAAAACTTCTTTATTTTGATCTACTCTTCTGCTAGTGGGTGCCAAAATTATGTTGTAGGGTAAGAGACCCCTTGTGACGGGAGATCTTGTGGTGTCACATGTCACAAGTAACTCAAGAGTTACGATTTTAAGTTGAAATTAGGGCAAGTTTACAAGTTTACTTCACAACACTTTGGCTGTTTCAGTGATACTGAAGCAATATTTCTTGAAAAAGTACTTTCTTTTCTGTTGGTTTATGAGACTTAATGACTTCAATCACATGTTACTTGCTACCTGTGACAACACTTCAATTTGTCGTCACATGGATTTGTGTAGCAAGTAACATAAATAAAGTTCTACTCTCTTATTCATTTGGCTTGAATTTTTGTATCATTACTTTACAATATACACATGGAATGTTTCTTTGAAGAAATAAACATTTATTTGCTGTTTCTGAGATTTTCTTTTATGGTAGGCAATTGTGTGCGAGTGAGGCAACGACGTATGTGTAGGTGATGATACAAAATTAAGCATAACACATGTGTTATTACTAAAGTGTCAAAAACAATTATACCAGATTATTCTAGCAATGTGACTTTATTTATTTCTGCTTTATGAAGATGATCTTTGCTTTACTCTTCACACAGCATAGTACTTTATGTTGTCACGTGTCACAAGTAACATGCCTCCTGAAGCCAATTTAAAATTGTGATAAATCATAATCTAAGCTAATTTATCCATAAATTCACACAGACATTTTATTGGAGTTGAAGAGAAACAGAAAAGGTCAAAAGAATGGCTGACAATGACATTTTATTTTTCACTTGCTTGGAAAGCACCTTTTGACATTGCCTCATATATTATATACAATTAGTATAATAGTAAGGGTTAGGACAGGAACAAAAAAAGCCGAAAGTAATTTGCAGTTTCTTGTGTGCATAATATACCTTCCTCTGGTCAGACCTCAAAAGTGTGTATTTCAATGCAAAATAACAAATAAGTTACGAGTTGGTCACCACCACCGAAGAAGAAGAGGAACAAACAATCTTGATGGTGCTATTGTGAATGCTAGTCACTAAACAGCTTCAAAAACAGGATATAAGGTCTTTGAGGACTAGTATGCATGTATTGTACTATTTGTTTGTAGCAATGTGAGTCACCCTCTGCTTGCCACAGCCAGTGTGTCTGCTGCAGACCGCCCGTGTGAACAGTCATAGACAGTAAGAGCAATCAAAAGATTGCTAGGTTGTAGCCCAAAGTTAGGCTAGATTAGTTTCCTGAACAAAGGATCAGCAACAGGCCTCGCGTACGCTGCTCACCTAAACAATACTATATAACTAAGACCTGTTTTTGACGTGGAAGTTTTGTCCAAGTTCTTCTTTTTCCATTAAGCATCCACGATCAACAATTTGATTTTTTTTTTTATTGTTAATAGTGTTATGGTCGAGGTCCGAAGGTCGCACACAAAACAAAAACACATCAAAACAACCCTAATCTACAGTGACCCAGCCAGCCAAGAACCGCTCAGCAGAAGCTTGGCATGATGCTCAATCGGCAGGAACAGTCCTGAACCCTCAAGCTAATTATTTTGTTTTAAAGGAAGGTATTTACAGTGGTTAGACAATAGACTGGAATGAGTAGGGTATAGCGGCAGACGCCTCCTCTGGCAACATGTTCCAGTCTTTGATGGTCTTCTGTAGTCTGTTCGGCACAGGATGGTGGATAGTTTATAGGTTTTTCCTCTTCTTTGGCGGCTTTATGCTGGGCTCAGTCCGGTGTTGTCGACTGTGGCAATTGCCATTCATGACCTGTAGCATTGTGAGCCTAGCCTTCTTCCTGCTCGAGTGTGGGCCACCCTAGCTGCTCAAGCATTTCAGAGACAGTGTAGGTGCTGTGGTAGCGGTTGATAATGAAGCAAGCCGCCCTTCTCTGTATTGCTTCAATTTTTTCCACATTCCTCCGGGTGTCCAAACGGAACTGGCATAAATTGATAAATCATGTTCCATAGAGCAGATGTTGAAGCTTCGCCGCAGGAATCCCAGCATTCAATTTGCTGTTGATGTTAAACTTATGCTCTCTATATGTGTGCCCCAACTGAGATCTTTCTGGATGTTGACTCCTAGGTATTTCACAGATGTTACTGTGTGCAGGTGGTAGCTATGGACTAGTGGTGATCTGCTCCTGGACACAGGCAGGACAGTGCATTTTCTTGGGTGGAACTCCATGTCCCAACTTCTTTCCCAGTCTACCAGTTGATGGAGATCCTGCTGCAGCTGGTTTTGGTCCTGCTGGGAGGCGATAGTTCGATAACGGGCAATGTCGTCTGCAAAAAAACCATGTTGGAGAGCTCACTTTCTCTGGCAGGTCATTACAAGGAAAAGGCAGGGTCCAAGCATCGATCCTTGGGGGACACCGGATTTCACGCTAGCATATTCGGATTGGGATCCCTCGGTTACAACTAACTGGTATCTGTCTGTGAGGAAACTCTGAATCCAGCGGCTGACTTCGCCCCTGATGCCGTAGTCGTGTAGTTTATGCAGGAGGCTGTGGTTCACCTTCTTCTTCTTCTTGCACTAGGTTGCAGTAGACAACCGCTATCATCTTTTTGATGGTTTTGTTGTGTGCAGAAACTGGGGACTTCAGATCATGTAGATAAGATATCTGTACACAGTACTAATTTCCTTGGCGGCCCAGATGATCGGCTTGAATGGCTGGGGGAAAGATGGGACAAGTTGGAAGTAGGATTGGGGAATACTGGAGGGAAATGAGTGGGGCAGGGTCAAAGAGGGAGGGAGGGGGATTGGGGGGGGGTAGGAGGGGGGGAGGGGAGCGGCGCTGTTTAGATCCGGGACTTGAAGCTCTCCACCGAGGCTGCCTCAGGTGGGAGGGAGGGTTACAGGTCGTTTCGTACCCTGGACTTTTCGTACCCTGGACGTTTCGTACCAAATTTTAGTCGTTTTTTAAAGACAGGAGAGATGATTTTGACCAAAAAACAGATGCTTGTGGCAAAAGAAAAGACCATCTAACCCTAACCCAACGAAAAATAGGTACGAAACGTCCAGGGTACGAAATGTCTTGGGTACGAAACGATCAGTTCCCGGAGGGAGTTCCACTCAGAGATGGTCCGTGGAAAAAAGGAAAACTTTCAGTAGCTGGTTTTGCAAGAGGGGAGGAGGTATGTTGCTTGGTCACAGTTTGGGGGACTTTCTCATTTGTCTTGTTGGTGGGTGGAGGGATGGGGTGTTGATAGTGACGTCACAGTGGTGGAACTTAAACAAGGTCGTCAGTCTGGGTGTGCGCCTTCAAATGCCTTGGCGGAATCCATGACAAGGATGTCAGTTTGCCTGCTCTCCTCCAGACTGTCCACCAGATCACTCACTAGCTCCAGAAGCTGTGTCTCACACGACCTGCTCTTCCTGAAACTGAAAGGCTGAATCCGTGCATCTTACTAATTATACAGTATGAGTAATACTATAGTAATATACTATTAGTAAGTAATAGTATTAGTATAGTTACTGTAATACTAAGTTATTAAGTTTCTGTTTGAAACATTTGTGAGAAAATGAAAACTAATCTAAACCTTTTCTTTAATTGGAAATAAAACAAAACACGACACTTACTTTTCTGAGCTCGCTTTGATCGCGGCATTTTGCTCACACACAAAAAGACACACGAGGAAGACTTGTGAACAGAAACAGCACCACGAGGACCGGATGTATGACTCCGGATGTGACAAAAAGTACAAACAAACAAAGTTACGCACAAAGTCGCTGTGCACAAAACCACCCAAATATGTGCATATTATTCGAAGTCAAGCAAGCTTATACGTAAAATGCCAACATGGTTTTAGAAAGAAGAGATCTTGCACCACACAGCTAATAGAGGTTATGGAAGAAATTACGGATTTATTAGATAATGGGTATCCAGTGGATGTAATTTATTTGGATTTTAGAAAGGCTTTTGATAGTGTGCCCCATAACAGATTGTTATTGAAAATCAAATCTTATGGTATAGTGGGAAATATATATAATTGTGTTAAAGATTTTTTATCCAACGAGTGAGAGTGGGGGACAAATACTCCTCTGTGGCTGATGTTCTTAGTGGAATCCCTCAGGGAAGCATTCTTGGACCTATTATTTTTACTATTTTTATAAACGATCTGCCTGAGTGTGTTACATCATCATGTCAAATTTTTGCGGATGACACCAAAATTCTTAACACTTCTTGTAATTGTCAGATATTACAAAAAGATTTAATTGAACTAGAAGGCTGGACTACAAACTGGAATCTATATTTTAACGCAGACAAATGTAAGGTTATATGCACGTCGGTATAAATAATCCTAATAAAGACACTATGTTTAAGAACAATGACTTGTGCACAGTAACAGCATGTGAAAGTGAAAAAGACCTAGAGGTGATATCTGACAAGGATTTGTCCTTTAATAGTCATATCCAAACTTGCGTAAGTAAGGCTAATCAAATGATAGGTTTAATTAAAAGAACATTTATTAATATTGACTACAACATTTTTTCAAAACTGTATAAAGCTTTAGTGAGGCCGCATGTAGAGTATGGCAATACAATATGGTACCCTAAGTATAAATATCAATCAAAAGCAATTGAGAAGGTTCAACGCAGGGCAACAAAATTGGTTAAGGGAAGCATGACCTATGAAAATAGACTTTTGTATTTAAATTTATACTCACTTAAAGGAAGAAGGGTAAGGGGAGACCTTATTGAAGCACATAAGATATTCAATGGCCTTGTTGATTTATCTTGGAATAACATATTTAAATCACCTCAATGCAGTACAACAAGAAATTCATACGGGAAAGTTTTTATTAAGCAATGTAAAACTAACACTAGAAAAAATTGTTTTACTAACAGAGTTGCAAATTGTTGGAATGATTTAACTTTTGATTTAAAATGTGCACCTAATGTTAATATATTCACAAATCGTCTTGATAATTCTCCAAAATTAGTAAATGTATTTAGAAGCATTGATTATTAATTTTTGTATTATAGGAAAATTCAACCGTAAAACCTTGACCGCTAAAAAGAAGAACAAAAATTAAAAAAAATTAAAAAATTAACAAAATATCAAATTGGAAATCGATGGGACTGCTAAAAAGCTTAACGGCTTGATTAGTCCCTATTCTACTACTACTACTACTACTACTACTACTACTAAGCGACCATGGTACAAATCTCCATTAAATTTTAGGATCTTCTTCTTCTTCTTGTCTGTGAGTATGTCTGCGTGTGTATATAAATATGCGTGTGCGCGCGCGTGTGTGTGCGCGTGTCTATGTGTATCTTGAGACTGTGAGAGAGAGACACAGAGAGAGAGAGACACAGAGAGAGAGAGACAGAGAGAGAGAGAGAGAGTTCTTTTCTTTTTTTTGGCATTAATTATTATTAGTATTTTATTTCTTTTATTATTTGTTTTCCTTGTTATGCCGGTTTTATTTTCATTATTTAAAAGGGCAGATTTGTAAGAAGGCCTTCAATATGCCTAAATCTTTACCCATTAAAAAGTTCAATCAATCAATCAATCAGGACTAAAATATATGAGCCGCATATCATGATGCAGGTCTCTCTAAAATTGTGGAATTCAGTAGCCAAATTCATTTGACAGCTAGGTGAGGCCAACTTATAATAAGAATTATCACCATAATTATGTTCCGAAAACAAAGGTTGGGGTGGGGAGGGGGGGTGGCAGAGAGAGAGAGGGGGGGGGGGGGGCTACACATATACAGAGAGAGAGAGAGAGAGAGAGAGAAGAGAGAGAGAGAGAGGGATGGAGAGAGAGGGAGAGAGAGAAAGAGACAGACAGACAGTTAAAGGTGAAAATAATGTTTTACGTCCTCTCGGTCATAGACAATATATGGGACATTATGTAAATACAAAGATGGTGGGAACAATACTGGGTGCAATGCCCGGAGGCAGTGCAACACCAGTAAAGTCCCGAGTTTTGACAATATAGATAGGTGTAGCGGTAACCACGCCTCAGTTAAACCTCAGTCATCGGCTATGGTACCGCCAGAGTTAAATATGCCATAATCATGATATATAGACAGTTAAAGAGAATAGTGACTACATAAAGTAGCCAACTTAATTTGACAGCAGAGGCCAAGTGAGGTCAAACAGACTACTGTGCCTGGAAGATGCTGCCAGGCAAACTTCTAATAAGAAAGCATCACCATATGGGAGAGGGAGAGAGAGAGAGAGAGAGAGAGAGAGAGAGAGAGAGAGAGAGAGAGAGAGAGAGAGAGAGAGAGAGAGAGAGGGAGGGTGGGAGAGAAAGAAAGAGAGATAATTAGGTTGTTTTAATCTAAAAATAGAACTTTTTGAATTTTTCAAGTGTAGGACTTGAAAAATAAAATAAAAAAGTTGAGAGAAGGTACCCTCTCTCTCTCTCTCTGCCCCCCCCCCCCACCCCCCTCCCTTTTTCCACAGTTCCGAAAATATAGGCTGACAGAGGTAACTCATATCATGATGCAGGTCTCCCTAAAACTGTGGAATTCAGTAGCCAAATTCATTTGACAGCTAGGTGAGGCCAACTTATAATAAGAATTATCATCATATGTTCCGAAAACAAAGGTTGGGGTGGGGAGGGGGGGGTGGCAGAGAGAGAGAGAGGGGGGTACACATATACAGAGAGAGAGAGAGAGAGAGAGAGGGAGGGAGAGAGAGGGAGAGAGAGAGAGACAGACAGACAGACAGACAGTTAAAGGTGAAAATGATGTTTTACGTCCTCTCGGTCATAGACACATATGGGACATATGTAAATACAAAGATGGTGGGAACAATACTGGGTGCAATGCCCGGAGGCAGTGCAACACCAGTAAAGTCCCGAGTTTTTGACAATATAGATAGGTGTAGCGGTAACCACGCCTCAGTTAAACCTCATCGGCTATGGTACCGCCATAGTTAAATATGCCATAATATATATAGACAGTTAAAGAGAATAGTGACTACATAAAGTAGCCAACTTATTAATTTGACAGCAGAGGCAAAGTGAGGTCAAACAGACTACTGTGCCTGGAAGATGCTGCCAGGCAAACTTCTAATAAGAAAGCATCACCATATGGGTGCAAATACTCCCAAGTTAAGGCAAAGGACAGAACAAGACCATCAAAATGATGATGGTGGTTGAGGAGTGAAAGAAGAAGAAGAAGAAGAAGAAGAAGAAGAAGAAAAAGAAGAAGAAGAAGAAGAATTAAGAAGAAGAAGAAGAAGCTTAAGCATCAACAGAACCATCAAAATGATGATGGTGGTTGAGGAGTGAAAGAAGAAGAAGAAGAAGAAGCATCAACGACTTGGATTATCTCTGCAGCGTTTTCCTTGATCGCCGGTGCCTATAGAGACATTCCAGTTGCAATTTTTCCAAGCTGGAGAATGTGGGGAACTCGCGCGATCGTCTGCTGCATGGGGGGGGGGGGGGGGGGGGGGATCATCTGCCGGCAGGGACTGTACGTCCGACTCTGTTGTGTGTGTCCTGCCCGTTTGTCCACGACGCCATTACCTATATAGGTACGGAGAAGGCTGCCCCGTGGTCGCCCTGAAGACGACCTAGAATTGGGAGGTCAACGAAACAACAAGCGGCCGAAGCAAAGCGGGCAAGGAGAACGACAGCCAAAGGCTATCTCACTCCAGCTTCTCTCCTCTCGACGCCGATGCTGCATGATGACACGTACCCTAATAAGCATCAAGACAAGACCCAGACTCAGACTATGCCTTCCAAATGTTCCAGTTCCAGACTGTTAACCCCTGTGTTCAAAGGTCCACAAGGCAACATTGTAATCAACAGGCATGGAGACCGACAGCCAAAGGCTATCTCACAATGCAATCCAGATTCTCTCCTCGCGACGCCGATGCTGATGACACCCTAATAAGCATCAAGACAAGACCAAGACTCAGACTATACCTTCCAAATGTTCCAGTTCCAGACTGCTAACCCCTATGTTCAAAGGTCCACAAGTTAACACTGTAATCAACAGGCATGGAGACCGACAGCCAAAGGCTATCTCACAATGCAATCCAGATTCTCTCCTCGCGACGCCGATGCTGATGACATAAGCATCAAGACAAGACCAAGACTATACCTTCCAAATGTTCCAGTTCCAGACTGCTAACCCCTATGTTCAAAGGTCCACAAGGCAACATTGTAATCAACAGGCATGGAGACCGACAGTCAAAGTATATATTATCACAAAACAATCCAGCTTAATTCTCTCCTCTCGACTCCGATGCTGCATATGATGACACCCTAATAAGCATCAAGACAAGACCCAGACTCAGACTATACCTTCCAAATGTTCCAGTTCCAGACTGCTAACCCCTATGTTCAAAGGTCCACAAGTCAACATTGTAATCAACAGGCATGGAGACCGACAGCCAAAGTATATATTATCACAAAACAATCAAATGTTCCAGTTCCAGACTGCTAACCCCTATGTTCAAAGGTCCACAAGGCAACATTGTAATCAACAGGCATGAAGACCGACAGCCAAAGTATATATTATCACAAAACAATCCAGCTTAATTATCTCCTCTCGACTCTGATATGATGACACCCTAATAAGCATCAAGACAAGACCCAGACTATACCTTCCAAATGTTCCAGTTCCAGACTGCTAACCCCTGTGTTCAAAGGTCCACAAGGCAACATTGTAATCAACTACAGCAGTCTGTCACGACCAGCCCTTAATTTTATGAAGTTCTACCAAAGCTTAAGTGGGAAACTAAACGTTGTTACTTTCTAAATTCAGTAAACCGATTTACTTAATTTAGAAAGTAACGTTTAGTTTCCCACTTAAGCTTTAGTAGAACTTCATAAAATTAAGCACATGGAATGTACGTCGTCTCGTCTTCATCTCATCAGCTCCAGGAAGACCCAACGGGAAAAGAAGGGTATAAATTGTCATTCACCAAATATTGTTCATTAAATATTTCAGGAGCACACTATAAGCGCTAGCTTGTTGATGCTCTCTTTTGCTTTCTGTAATATGTGTTGTTTGGAAATATTGAACCAGAAGGGTCCATTAAAATTTGGGGCTAATAATCTGTATTTTTCATCTGCGTATTTTCCCCCTTGTCACTCTATTCTTTATTGATGAGCATGCTTACCATGTAGGCCAATACTTTGTTCAAAACCGGTCCCTAATAAAGTATTCATGTTTTGTTCTAGAATACTCTACGATGCGACCAGGGTCTAGTTTCTCTAGATAACGGTCGCCGCGCGAATAACGCTTACGCCGAAAGGGGCCTAAGAAACACCCTAAACGTTTGCTAAGGTCAGATAACTCTTTAAGCTTACTCTTCATTTTTTGGAGAGAGAGAAAAGGGTTGCTATCATAAGGGAGATAAATCATACCTCTCTGACAGTTTGAACAAAGTTTTTGATGTCACCCACGTCTTACTAAAATCATCCCGTATTTTTTCACGATAGACTAAAGAATATTTGCTGTGGAAAGCTTGTTTTGGTCTTCCAGACCAATTGACACAGGCTAGAACACCAAGGCTACATCAAAATGTTATTATGCTCTGCATAATTTGTCTTTTGCCATGACAAGCTCCTAGCATAACATCATCGGTTTCCCCCAAATCCCCCTAAGTCGGAGAGTGTGGCTGCTCACGTGGCGGGGTAATAAAAAAAATGGTCACTCACATAATGTTCTCATCACTTGCACAATAGTGTTTTCAAGTGCTTCTGCTGTTGGGACGATCCCCGGAGTCTATTAGCCAGGTACATAATGTTCTCATCACTTGCACGATAGTGTTTTCAAGTGCTTCCGCTGTTGGGACGATCCCCGGAGTCTATTAGCCAGGTACATAATGTTCTCATCACTTGCACGATAGTGTTTTCAAGTGCTTCCGCTGTTGGGACGATCCCCGGAGTCTATTAGCCAGGTACATAATGTTCTCATCACTTGCACGATAGTGTTTTCAAGTGCTTCTGCTGTTGGGACGATCCCCGGAGTCTATTAGCCAGGGTACAACAACAGTCCTGTAGCTGCCCCCACTATCTGGCAGTCTTTGTCGGAAACAATGGACAGGCCCCATACATACATAAAAGAATATCTAATCTCATGCAAGTCGTTCCGGACATACATGTCCGGAATTAGTAGATAGCTGTCAATGGGCAACTTAGGACGATAAATTGACCGCCAGAGGGCAGTCCAACCGTTAGGGGCTTATCACGCGCTATTCTTAGTTTAGCGTAGTGAGAGAGAGAGGGTGGGACTCATCTCCCTCTCTCTCTCTCACCATACCTTGGTCACTTCTAAACTCGCTTCACTCCCTTAGACCACAATTTTGCCCCTGACTTTGCGTTTGTAGTGGTTCGTTGTGAGGGAACCAATCGGTGTAGTTTTTCTATATAGTCTATATATAAAAAAGTCTGATCTACCACTTCCCTATGTCTAAACCTGAAGTAAAAACCCGTTATCTTCCTTCATTTCTATTTTTTGTTTATGCACTTTTTGTGTGTGCATGGCTGGAGTGATTTGTGAGGTTTTTTAATAATTCAAAATCGTTGCTTCTTCTTATTATTATTCATTCGCTCAGTCTCCTGCCATATGAGCGTAGATGCGTCATGCTGCCGTTATGTTATTATAATCGTTGCGATGTGAATGAGTTAATACTGTGCTCACACAACACACATTCCCTTTCTCTCTCTTTCCCACACACTGGTATCTTTTCATGGATCCTTTAATCAAACTTTGAAGACAAGTGTACCATGGAATACACACTGGCCACGATAATAATAATAATAATAATGATGATAATAATAAAAAACACATCCCTGTCAATATTCCACAATCCTTCGATGAATAAAAACCTCCACCCCATCTCTCCCTGTTTTGATTTTGTTCCCAACTAGAGTACCGATGAGTTTACGCGTTGGCTGGGTCAGTGCGTAACCCCCCCCCCCCCCCTTGAAATCTTAAAGAAATCACGTCATGCTTGCGTCATTTATTCCAATGACGTTTATTTCTTCCCGCTACCATTTTTCAAACGAAAGAGACCAACTTTCATGGAGTTAGAAGGTGACATCTGAATCTACTCATTTTATTAATGGTTTTCTTTAAAAGCACTTGCTGTGGGGTGAAAGTTGCTATGGGTTACATAATACGTGTATATAGATACATAAGCAATACCCGTATGTCGTGTGCGCACTGACCCGTACCGGCATGCAACGACCAATTTGTCACAGTCTTCAGAAATCCGTTTGCTTCTAGAAAAGGGTTTCAGTTACAAACCAGACAGACGCTGGTGATCTAAATCTTTTCCAATATCGAACTGGAAATCCACAAATAGACGTCATATTATGATAATGCCTAAAGGGTACGCAACCCCCTTAAGTACTCTAGCCCAAATGATAATACAAACCATCAAAAATGATGACAATTTCACCCCAAATTCCAATAAAACCATCGAAGATGAAAGCGACAATTTCACAACATTCACTTCTGTTCATGAAAAATGCCAATTTTTACCATCTATCTTTTTGTCTTCTTCTCCTCCTCCTCACAAATTCGTTTAATTAATGTAAACTGCATAACTGCAGATCTGCTATTTTCTTCCTGAACTTTTCTCACAAATTCAACTTGATTATCGGATTAAAAAAAAGAAGAAAAAAGTGCAAACAAAAACACTTTCAGAAACATCCCCATAATAGATAGCACTGAGACAAAAAGCCAAGCAGTTTCACAATCACAAAATATTATTTTTTAAAAATTGATAGCATACACGCATGAACATTTTTTTTCTTCCTCTTTGATTACAGCCAAAGATATTCCTCACATAATACTGAAACCGACATTATGCTTAAGAGACATCCCACAAGAAAATATTAAAAAAAAAGAAACACAATATCTATCAAACGTAAAACAGCAACGCAAACAACAACGAAAACCAAAGTTTCACAACATACAAACACGCGAACATGCACACTGGCACTGTAATCAGTACCGCACGTCTATAATATTTTCTTCAGCGTCTAATAATAATACTCATGTATATCCAATACATAGAGACTCAAAATAAAATCTCAAATTCTTTACCCCCAAAAAAGAAGAAAATCAAAAAATAATTTTTTTTAAGGGTAAAAAAACGAAACACAACCCAAAAACAACCCAATGGTCCCAATGTTTTCTCTTCTTTGGTACTTGGCACGTTTTCTTTTCGAGAAAAAAAGTTTCTTTCCTTGAATTTTTCTCAGAAACGAATTGTGGTTAGTGAAATACACACCAACAGGGCAAGAAGCTATCATGTCACAAACTGTTGATAAGATTAGTACTGCACGGCCTTTGCTCGCTTTACATCGTCGTTTCGGTTATCGTTAAACAACACATCAAATCGCATTAGGCCGCTGATAAGCGCCATCTATCACAAAAAAGAACCATGCAAAGCGGGACCGTCCTAGGAACGAAAATGACAATTCAACATCCGAAAGATGCTGATGGGACCCAGAAGTGACACACTGGCCTCACGTGCTGCCCTACCAATACAAGAGCAGCCAATTTCTTCTGCTTTGAGCTGGAAAAAAACACCCCAGAGAGCATGGCTACTTTCGAAAACTACTGAGCACAAAATATTATTAGTAACCATTGTTAGATCAATATCTTTTTCAAGTACGAGATCATGCTGCCCCGAGCAAACAAAACTGTACTACTAAAGCACCAGCCGCTGTGGTGCAGTGGTTAGCATCGCGGGCTAGTGGCTGTGAGGTCCCAGGTTCGATCGAATCCAGACCCGTTTACCCGTATAATGAACCTGGAATTTGCCAAAGAAAAACCCGGAATTTGAGAAGAAAAAAACAGAATTCACATCGCAAATGTCGCTTATGCTGCCATGCAAAATTTTGAAGTCCACGTTGCAGTATTTGCAGTGTGCATGCTCGTCTCCCAAACGCAAACTTGTTATTCCTGGCACTTTCAAATACTTTTGAGAAAACTTCTGCTTCACTTTTGGCCGTTTCACCCTATCACTGCGGTCGTTTGTCGAAGATTTCTGGCGCTTGCCGCCTGCGGTTGACTTGCCTGATGACATGTTTGGCGCAAAACTACAATCTCTGCCAACAAGAAATACTATCATTGGTTGAGGGGGGTCCACGGACCAATGACACATCGCGTCTCAGAACTCCAAGGTTTCGGTCAACCCTTTCGTCTTTTCATACAAACGGAAACAAATAATCCCGGGATTTTCAGCGTTCACCTGGAATTTATTATTTTACCCAGAATTTTTGCAAATTCCCGGGATAATTCCGGCAAAACCGGGAGGGTAAACAGGTCTGCGAATCCCATTTAGAGGCGAGGGTTTCTGACTCCTGCCCAGAGTGCGTGGGTGTGTGCAATTAGTGGGCTCAATGGGAAGACTGAAACGACACGGTCGAACTTCATCCACTCGACGGATGTGATTCTGAGAGTGTTGCTCTAATTTCATGACCAACACTGCAGGTGTCTGTAGTTCTCGGGCCAGTTTAGTGTGGGGAAATCGCCCTGAAAGGAAGCATAGAATACAGCCCAGTAATAATCTGACCACTAAGGAACTCCACAGCATCATCATCTGCCTCATTTCTATCAATCATCAAAAAGAAAAAGAATTGTGGCCTTGCACGCCTTGCTCTCATGGTGACCTCGGTTTCGATTACCAATCCAGTTTATGCCCTTGGTGCGTTTTGAGTCAAAGTCATGGGGATCGATCTTCTGGGGAGCTGTCGATGGACGGACGTGGCGGTGCCCTCATAGAGGACCTTAGACGACTAAATTATTATTGTCGTCAGAAGGGGGGCTTAGTAGGTGGTGTCCTGCGTATGTTAGCTCAGAACAGGCTCCACTGAAGCGACTCAGCAGCAGTGCAGTGACTCCTCGGTTGGTTGCCTCGTGACGGCCTAACATAGATTTGCTCCCCTTGGACTCTCCCCTTTCGGAATCTGCGATCTGAACAAACCAGGGTGTGGCTGCAAAATGGGATTCGAAATGAGCAGCGTGGGAGCAACGCCACTCTACAGCCCAGAAGATGGGACAGCAAAAAAACAACAACACAACAAACAACAACAAAAACCCAATAACAACAAAGTTTACTACTAAATAATATCTATCTGATAAGCTTCACAAAACCGAGCACATCAAAGAAATATACAACAAAAGATATAGATTTGATTTTTTTTTAAAGACAATCAAACAAAACCTATTTGATTGACATGGATTGTCCAAACAATGCCACAAACAGACTAGTAACAAGCAACATTGGGGAATTCATTCAAAACTACAGACACAAGGATCCAAGCTTGCTTTTTTCTCTCTCAAAATATAAAATGCTGTGTAGCCGAATGAAGTGGAGATTTATGAACTCTAATGCTGAGAAAAATGTTTGAGAACTCGAGCATCCGTTAACGTTTAAAGCTATCAATTCGATAAGAAAAGCAACAAGCATCAACAACCTACATAATACGCATGCGTTATACAAATACGTATAACATTTTTGACATTTGGATATTCTTAAAAACGTCACGTACATATTCATGAGCAAACAAAAAACAACAACCAAGCCAACGTACGATTCAGAAACGGCAAAACGTAACCGTTACAAGACCATCCATTTCTTCAAACTTGTACAAAAACTTGGGACAGAAATGTCAGTGATCAGATGCTTTGCTAGGAAAAACTAATCAAAAAGACATTTTGTTACATGAAACGTTAGTGATCAGATGCTTTGCTAGGAAAAACTAATCAAAAAGACATTTTGTTACATAAGGGATAAAATACTGTATTCTCCGTGAATGTTTCAACGAAAAAAAATATAGACCCTATATAATACACATAGATATGATGGAGAAAAAAAAAAGGGGAGGATAATATTTTGATGTGCGACTGTGATTGCAAAAGTTCATAATTTTGTTTTCAACCTACTTTTAGCAAAAATACAAAATCTCTAAACAACATAACACCTACACAAATGACTAATTACCGTATTTTTCGGACTATATAAGGCAATACTTTTTTCCCAGACTGAGACCCCTGCGCCTTATAATATGACTACTAAATTAGTAAGAAAATATAGTAACAGAATCTGAATTTTGTGCAAAATTCGGGGGGTGCGCCTTATAATCAGGTGCGCCTTATAGAAAGTAAAATATGGTAGTTTCACAGAAATGCCCGATCATAAGCACAGCAAAGCTGTATTGCCCTAGGGTTCAAAAGGCTCGATAGAGCTTTCACACATTTGTTTTAAAGAAATGAAGATTCACTGCTTGGTTGAGTAATATCAAAGACTGTATAGGGGAAGATAAGCATCCGGTCTCTTTTCCCTATATGAGTAGTGAGGACAGAAACACTGGTTATGTCCCTTTTAAACAGGACACATTTTGCACGTTGATAGGCCAGTTGAATTCTCCGTTCAAGTTCCAGTCTGAGTTTTTGGATAGCCGTCACTGTGAATGGTGTACTGTCGACACTAACGATAACTCTTATCAGCCCGGTTCGCCGAGCTCTCAAGTAGTCCATCTTACCCTTTTAGAATATCTTTGGTAATATTCACAACAAATTAAAACAAGCCACGAAAAAAAAAACCGGGTTGAGCCCGAATCGTCCAGACTTGTGTTGTTTTTGTTACTACATCTCTTTTTGTTTGGGGTTTCAATTTCGACTGTTTTAATTTGTTGTGAATTTCACCCCCCAAAATGCAGCATGTCTACCCCTTAATATGACATTAAATGCCGTTACAGTGGAACCTCCCTTATAAGACCTTAAAAAATCATCCAAAATGAGCTCTTATAAGGGAGGTCATATTAATACTTACAAAGAAGGGCAACGTCTCAGAGAAGTAGGTCTTATGTGGGAGGGAGTCTTATAATGGGAGGTCTTATAAGGGAGGTTCCACTGTATCAACAATCAGCTAAAAAAAAAAAGTACTTAAAAAAAAATCTAAATATACAGAAACTTTTTATTTTTTTAGCTTTCATTGTTTCAATGTATCAATCGACTCTATTCTTGTAATTCATGAACTGACTTTTTTTGGAAGAAAAATGGTGCTTTACGTCCTCTCGGTCATAGACACATATGGGACATTTGTAAATACAAAGATGGTGGGAACAATACTGGCTGCAATGCCCGGAGGCAGTGCAACACCAGTAAAGTCCCGAGTTTTTATCAATATAGATATGTGTAGCGGTAACCACGCCTGGGATAAACCTCTTCGGCTATGGTAGCGCCACAAATAAAACTGAACGACTTTTTTTGGTCCCAAGACACATAAACTTATACTGTGCGGCAAAATGAACTGGAGCCAAAAGGTTAAGCAACCCCTAACATTGGTGTGGGCGTTACCCATGACAGGTAAACAATGTGAAATCAGTAATGCAGGTCGGTACATAGATAGGCAACATTTGTATTGATTTACCCCAAACAAAAATCTGTGTGTCAATCGCTCAGACATATTTTGCATTGCTTTGCCAAAAAAAGTTGCTTAACTTTTTGGCTCCAGTTTAGTTGGCTTTTGGGGAATCTTCATACATATATATATGCATATGCATATATGCATAATAAATGCTAGCACTTCAGTATATATAAATGCAAATGACATACCCTGATAAGCCAAAGATCATCAAATACAAAACTAAACTTACAACCAGGGAGCAGAACGCAAATTAAAAACTAAAAGCTATTTTTCTTCATCTACTTTCAATAACGCAACAGCATCACAATGTTGACAAGTCATTCGGCTAAAAAAAACTAAAAACAAAAACTCATCAAGAGATAGGCTAAGCTTTGCAAACTTGGAGCATTCGCTAGAATACCTACATCTAGTTGTCATTTGGTCAAAATTTACCCACCCACCCTTTTCCTTCCTCATCAATCACACCAAAAAAATGGCATGCCCAAAAAATATATATATTAAAAAAAAATGGGTGGCGCGCCTCTGGCTACGACACGCTCTCCAGGTGGGAGCAACCCGAATTTCACAGAGATGCCTCTGTGACTATAAAGTACCTAATACCTAATCTGCTTAGTAGGTGGTGTCCTGAACAGGCTCTGCTGAACTCCACCGAAGTGACTCAGAAGCAGTGCGGTGTCTCCTCGGTTGGTTGCCTCCTGATGGCCTAACATAGATTCGCTCCCCTTGGACTGCTGGTCTCGGATTCCGCGACCTGAACCAGCCAGGGTGTAGCTGCGAATTGGGATTCGGGATGAGCGGCGTGAGAGCAACGCCACTGTACGACCCAGAAGATGGGACAGCACAAAAATATACCTACATCTGCTGTACAAAAAAAAGCAGTGGGAAGAAGGAAGCAAGAAAGGACAAAGATGAAGAACAAATCTTCTCTGGTGTTTTTCCCTGACTGCAAAATATGCTGTGTAATAAATTACAAATTAAAAAAAAAAAGACCAATTTTGTAAAATCAAACCAATTATTATTCATAACTGAAAAAAAGAAATCCCTGCTCACTTCAATGTAAGGGGTAAAAGAACAGGGGGAAATAGTTTTGGCGTCTGAAATACGGCAAACAACTCAGCTACCAACAACTCTTCTGGTCTGGCGACTGTGGGCCTGGCCCAGCGTTAGGCTGGGTTGGGTCCGGACTAGGTTCACAGCTTGCTGGAGGCTGAAGAGCATTGCGCCTGTCCGGCAGCTCCACTAATGCTGGGAATATCAAACTAGGGAGTCTGCAAATCTTTGTATTCTAACCTCCCTTTTTTAAGTACGTATCATTTATGTGAATTCAGTTCATAAATTTTCTTCCTACTTCTTTGGTGACCATTTTCTGCTTCTTTTTTTTTGGGAATGTCTGCAAAATCTTCAACCTGATGAAGGTGGCCGATTGACGAGAAGAATTAGAACAAGCTGACTTGAAACCGTAACTGCTGCTCAAGCTGACTTGAAACCGTAACTGCTGCTCAAGCTGACTTGAAACCGTAACTGCTGCTCAAGCTGACTTGAAACCGTAACTGCTGCTCAAGCTGACTTGAAACCGTAACTGCTGCTCAAGCTGACTTGAAACCGTAACTGCTGCTGTTTATTTTGTACCATTTTTTTGTTTTTCACGAAATAGCGAATGAAAAACGACACACTCTAGAAATATTAAGAAGGGTTTTGCTTGTACTAAATAAAAAAATTTAAATGAAGAAACAAAATGGTGACTGTTGGATCCTGTTCACAAAAAAGCCCTGACAGTTGAAGGAAGGTAGAAGATCCTAAGGTGTAGATAGAACAGTTACCGGTTTCGAGCATTTAAACAAAACCCCACAAAAAACGCCCTTTCTGGAGTGCAGTAATTTAGAGAGTATGCAAAATGATGGACTATTTTCTGATGTCGATCTACAAAGGAAAGGAGACAAAAAGATGGGACTGAGAATGCAGCAAACATAAACAGAAGCACCATTTTGCCGAAGACACACAATTCACAAGTCGACAGACAAAGCTCCAAGAATTGAACCCCCAAAATACACCAGGTCGAAAAAAAAGTCTAGTAGTAGTACCATTACGATAAATTGCTGCTTTTTCGCTTCCAAATTCACAATGAAACATGCAGAGGAATAGGTCAAAAGTCCCACAAGATGATTTGATTTGCACAGCCTACATACACTGAATGAAAATTTTGATTCTCAAGCAACAATTTTGATTATGTCTATACAGACAAACCCCTATTTTACGACCCTCTGTTAAGCGACCACCTCTCATTTGAGACCGGATTTGTTGGCACGGATGCATTTTACTATGTAAACGACCTCCTCTAAAACGCGACTTACGACCGCCATTTTGTTGGTTTTTACGACCGTTGTTGTCGTCTGCATAGACTTCGAGCAAAGGGAAACAACCACGGTCAAGGGCCTGAAAGCGGAGTCGCTTCCCTTGTTGTAGAAAAGATGGCGGAAAGCGTAGGAAAAGCACGAAAACCACTGACTTTGAAAAAGAAAACCACTGACTTTGGACGAGAGTGGAGGTGATTAACAGAAGTCGGCGAAGTGAAACTGTAATACATCGATTGCACAATCCTATGGAGTTGGAAAGACCCAAATCCAGTTTTAATATGTCATTGTATGTGTGCATGAAGAAGAGAGTATGAACTGTGCTGAACTTTTTCTTTCTACGGCTGCCAGTGAAAACCTCCGTCATACGACCCCTCCAATTTACGACCGATTTTTCCGGACATTTTGGAAGTCTTAAAAAAGAGGTTTGTCTGTATCATGTTAATTAATTTTTGTTTTTATTATAGACATGTATATATATAAAAAAAATCCTAATCAATGAAAACGATATTAAAAGATGAAGAAGAGCGACTGATAAGTCTATGGCGATAGCCTGAAAACCATCAGCCAAATAAATCATATTTAGTCTTCATCAGCATCATCCAATGCAATGGCAGACATTTTGAACCTCCGCCAACTATATAAAGAAACATGTTAACTCACTCGGGACTGGCTGAATTATTTCCCCTTGTTCTGTGGGAACTGGGCTTCAACCTGATGAAGGTTCGAAAAACAATCACCCAAACCAAGTTATGAAGAGTTAAGCATCGATATTTTCAGAAAAGATTCGCAACACCATTCACTAAATGATTGTAAAATATTAGATTACAAACTTTCGTCGCTTGTTTCCTATTAACGAAAACAGCCAACACATAGAAAGAAGGAAAAATTCACATTCCGCTTTTTGACCCCCCCCCCCCCCCCCCCCCCTACAGCTAAACATGAATGTAAAGTCTGCAATCATTGGTTGATTTCAAGTGAGGCAAGGGCAAGGCAAACTGAAAGTAGGCTATGACGTCGCGCTTGAAAGCTGGTTACAAGCCAGAAATCAAAACCTCTTGGAAATGCTTATGAGCCGGATCAGGCTCATTCGTCCTAAACGGTTGTGCAAGCCATGAGCCGGATCATTCATCCCGAGCGAGTTAATATGGCACTGCTTTTCTGTCTTTTTTTTTAAAAGGATCTATTCAATTTCATGTAGATCTCGCACAATTCATTTGTGCTTTAGCCGGGTCATCTTCCGCAAAATCCATCAGTTCTGCAGCCCTGAAGTTAATGTTAAAAAAGAAAAGAAAAAAAAAAAGTAACACACAAACAAAAACCCCAAATCTAAAGTGACTTTCCCTACCACACAAACGTTCCATTCTTAAAACACACACAGAAACACGGAACAAGATGCAGACAAACAAACTAATTTGTTCCTACATCAACTTTCACTTCTAGAAAGAAAAAAAGAAGCAAGAGTATCACCAAAGACAACATTCGTTTCAAATCAACCTTCTATCTACCTGTTTTTTTACTGTTTGCTAATCTCTTTTTCCATGAGCAGTTTAAAAAAAATTAAAGCAAGTTAATTTTCTGTCCAAAATTGCTTTGCTCACTAGAAACTCCCGTGATCAATTCACTACAGCGCAAAACTGAGGAATGAGTGGTGGTCTGCCTACACTTCAATGAGGCTTTATACCGAAAATTCTCTGCCCCTGTCTCATGCCCCGAGATGCGAACGCCACCTACTTAAGATTATCGCCCTTGCCTGTTGTGAAGTCGTAGTGTATAGCCACAGAAAATGATCTGCACCTGACTCGTCGCTAGGTGGCATGAGCAGTTCAGGACTAAAATTATCGCCCTTTCGTGTCAGCAAGAAGTAGTATAAAGCCCCATGCAAGCAAGCAGAAGACAATTGAGCATGAGCATGACCACGTCCAGATGCACTTTCAAAAAAATTACAAGTCCAAGCAAGTGTAGAGTGGCACAGTGGTAGCGCGTTCGCTTCGTGTCAAGTAAACCCGAGTTCGAACCTGGGTACAGGGGATTTTTTCCTCTCATTCTGCACTAGGCCTTAACGGTCTGAACGTGGAGTCTTTCGGATGAGACGATAAACTGAGGTCCTGTGTGCCCATGCACTTAGCATACGCTAAACCCAGTGGCAACGAAAAAGTTGTCATTTAGTAAAAATTTACCCCCCCCCCCCCCCCCCATCAGTGACAAAAATCGCATGCAAAAAAAAAAAAAAATGGGTGGCGCGCCTCTGGCTGCGACGCGCTCTCCAGGTGGGAGAAACCCGAATTTCACAGAGACGCCTCTGTGACTATAAAGTACCTAATACTTAACACGAACCATCGTGCCATGATGTCCCAAGACAGCAGACCACTTACAGAGAACATATACAGAGAGAGAGAGAGATGAGAGAGAACAAAGACGTAAATGCACACATCATGAGCAAGTAAAATATTTCACAGGACATATTGTGAGAAACGTCCGGGTAAAATCATCGGACTCGCCTCAAAAAGGTTCAAGCCTCAGACACACACACACACACACATTGTCAACTTCACCCGGTCAAAGCAGACAGAAAGTTCCCTTTGTCGACAAGGAGTAGTAGTGGAGGGAGACAATCAATCGCATCCCCCGCAGACATCAAAACTCCCTTCAACATCGAAAAAACAACACCGACGTCACACATCAACATCAAAATCATCATAGCACAATTAACATCAATAACACACAACAAAAACCCAACCAACCAATCAACCTGACCCCCCCCCCCCCCCCCCCCCAACACACCCTAAAGATCAAAACGAAGCCAAAATAAAAATAAAATAAAACTGTCTTGCTGAAAATCTTTCTCATTCAATTTTCACCAATAGACCCCCTCCCCTCTTCCCCTTCACCCCCCCCCCCCCCCCCCTCCCCAAACTAACCCACCTTCCTTTTCCTCTTTCTTCCCTCACTCTTGGCAAAAACACGCAACAACCATGAAACACATATAGAGCTAAAAACTTCATACAACATTGGTTGGCTTTTCTTTCGTTTTCTGGTCCAGAAGAAAAAAAAGCCTGGGGTCAAAATGGCAGGCAGGCAGGCGAGGGGGGGGGGGGGGGGGAGAGGGCACGATCGATGGATGATTGAGACAGCACATGAGCAGTGAGTGAGTTAGAGGCGGCAAGGGCCAATTTGATCGTCGTCGTCATCACTAATTCTCCTGCTGCTCCTCCGTTCCTTCCCCGCCGGTATCACTCTGCCACAGCTGTGGAAACAAAAACATAGGAAATATTTCAATGCAACGTCAATGTGAACGGTAAACTGTGTGCTTCTAGTTCTACATGACAGACCTGCCTACCCCCAATTTCTTTTTTAGGTACTCCACGAAATAAAATTCCGTACTTTTTCTTAAAATTCCATATTTTGCAAGGAGACCCCAAAATGGAACATTACAAAACATTAAACCGCCATGCGAAATGACGAAAAACACTCGATTTTGACCGATCTTAGAAGACCTTAAGTTCAAATTTTTGCCGTATTAATTTTCCATTTACCGTACTGGGGCTCAAAATCGTTTACAAAATACGGAAAAATCGTATGGGTAGAAAAGTCTGACATGACCTTGGAAAACCAGAAAAGCGGGGATCCAGGGAGCGCCTCGTCCCTGGCGGGGGGTGCAAAGGCAGCATCCCCGTTGAGGGGCGAGGGGGATAATGGCTTTCGAAGTTGTTGAAAAAAAAGAAGAAGATATTTTTCACCTCTTCAGTGCCAACGACCCACATATATACGAGGGACATTCTATAAAATGGCGAGATTCCGAAAGGAGGAAGACGAAGTAAGAGTGCTACAAGCTTTCTGATTGGTTGGTTGTATTCGCTCATTGGATTGGCCAAAGTTCAGCGCGGCTTTTGAAACTGAGCCACGTTCGTGGCTCATAGTGTTCTACCAAGGAAGCCACGATCGTGGCTCATCCTGCTAAGCGGGTTAATTTAAACTTCTTGGAGGTTCTACACTTTCACAGATATTATTCAAACGTCTTAGCTCTTCTAAAGCACACAGTCAAAGTGCATTAAGCCATTATCAGTACTACTTCAACTAATCATGACCATTATCAAGACATTGAATGATGATCACGATGATGATGATGGTGGCGATAATGACAATAACTGTAGCGATGATGATGGTAATCAGGGTTCCCAATCCCAGGGACCCTCATTTGGGGGTCCATGAAGTATTAAAATCGTAAAGGACCCTCTAAAAGAATGTGCAAGGGGTCCCAGGGATGCACTATAAACATGGGCAAAATAACAAACCATAGTCTTTGCATTCCCCGTTATGACCTATCAACTATCAAGGCACTTTCAACATCCATTGTTTAAAAAATTTTTTTTATTGAATTAATTTTCCCCATTTTTTTCAGTCTCTTCTTTCTCCCAGTCTGTCATAAACCTATTCTTTGCTTACCCATGTGTGTGTTCGCGCACAATTGTGTGCGTGTGTATGTGCGCGCGTGCGTTCGTGCATCTACATTTCTGAAAACTTCTGTCAAGCTGCTTATCGGGTGCCCTTGAAATAAATATTCTTTTTAGCGTTCACAATGTCTTTGGGACCCTCCATTCCTCCTCTAGGACCCTAAGTGAAGGAGTCCCTGGGACCCCTTGTTTTGCGGGACGATTGGGTAATGATGATAATCGTTTTAAATCGTGCTGCCCACTCACCGTCAGGTTGTCTCGTAACAGCTGCATTATCAAGGTGCTGTCTTTGTACGAGTCCTCGTTCAGCTGATCCAGCTTGGCAATGGCTTCGTCAAAGGCCTGAAAACATCCAAATACAAGAATGAAATAGTGAGGCCAAGAGAGGAGATCACGAAATTGAACAAAGGGTGAATACTCTCTCTCTAATTAACTCCCCTCCACCAAAGTTGATTACGATACCAATCACCTAGCAGTGCGTGGGTCAGAACCAAAGCGAGACGAACAAAGCATCATTGTTTGTATGTTGTCCTCTCCACCATTGTTGATGTGTACTGAGTGGGTGCAGGGTCATAAAGGCGAACTTGGCACATTCTTTTTTTGAGAATGATGCTTTGTTTGTCTCACTTTGGTTCTGACCCACGCACTGCTAGGTGATTGGTATCGTAATCAACTTTGGTGGAAGGGAGTTAATTAGAAAGAGAGTATTCACCCTTTGTTCAATTTCAACAAAATAAACTTTTACAAGTTCTATAAAAAGAGTAAAAGAGAACACAAATACTCACAAGCATTGGATTAATGTGCAGTGGACTGCCATCATCTCTGTTTAAAAGTTGTGATCTTCTAGACAATGGTCGACTTATGGCGATAATTTGATCGCCAGGGGGCAGTCAATCCACTAGGGGCTTATCACGCTATATTCTTAGATGGGCGTAGTGAGAGAGAGAGGGAGGGTGGGACTCCTCCCTATCTCTCTTTATCCCCAACTAAGAATATAGAGAGGATTAGCCTCACTCGAGCGCTATGCCACCTGGCGGACAAAAGAGCCAGCTAAGTCGCTCATTGAACTGCCGCAACTTCTTGCCTCTTCCAAAGGGGAACAAAATCTCAATCAATAAGTGAATCAAGTAAGAGTCCTGAATTTTAAAGAACTTGTTAAAGTTTTTGTTCCTTTTTTTATTTGTATTATTTAATGTGAAAGATTAAATAAGATAGCTGTAATCAAAATGGAGAAGGAAAACAAATGACAGAAGTTCTTATAAAAAATTTGGGGTTAAATATCAAGATTGGAAGAGAGAAATACAAATAAATGTGTTTAAACTAAGATCAGATGAGTTTTGTATAACTTATAGGTGTTTTATAAACTGCTGACACACCGGCAAAACAAATCCCCAATCTTCTTCTTCTGCGTGCCCAGGCCATATGGCCATAATGGGTAAGGTATGTATGTGTTCGGTTTTCAGTTTCCACTGGTCTCCCCGCTGCGTACAGCCGACACATTCTGATTTCGGAGGAGCTCAAAGGAGAAAAAAATGTTCTTTTGAAAAAAGGCAGGAGAATGGGCCAATAAGTCAGAAAGATTGATGCTAGAAAGCAAAGGGGAAAGGCAGAGTCAAAGAGATGTGGCAGATTAGAGGAAGTTACAAGCACAGAACTTCCAGACGGTAGGGGAACTACTTTTACGAAAGACCACCCAGTATCCCCACAGGGAGAGACTCGTGGAGGGGGCGGGGTCGTCCAACTCCCCTCATGGAGGCACGAGGCATCCACCCACTGCCCCAAAATCGCAAATCAATTCCCACTCTTTTAACAATGACATGACCCAATCCAAACGTTGATCACCAGTCTTCGGAATTACATTTTAAAACTGACAACAATTAAAAGGAAAATGTAAACCATGTATCTGTGTATCTTGTTTGGCCATGGTGACTCAGGGCGTGTGCGCATATACGCGCAGGGCTCCCAATCATCCCGCAAAACAAGGGGTCCCAGGGACTCCTTCACTTACAGTATAGAGGGTCCTAGAGGCAGGATAGAGGGTCCCAGTGGCATTGCGAATGCTAAAAATATTTTTTCAGTACATCCCTGGGACCCTCTGCACATGCCTTTTTAGAGGGTCCCTTAGAATTTTAGTACTTCATAGACCCCCAAATGGGGGTCCCTGGGAGCCCTGACGCGGAAACCCATGCGCACATAAAGTGCTGTATTTTCTTCTTCCTTTTAACTATAACTATAAGTCGATATTTTTTCTTTCTCCCAGATTGAGACCCCTGCGCCTTATACAAGTGGAACCTCCCTTATAAGTTATAGGACCTTCAAAAATCATCCAAAATGAGGTCTTATAAGGGAGGGGTCTTAGTTATAAGGGAGGTAATTTTAACACTTACAAAGAAGGGCAATGTCTCAGAGAAGAAGGTCTTATGTGGGAGGGAGTCTTACATTTACAATGGGAAGTCTTATAAGGGAGGTTCCACTGCATGACTAATATTATAGTAAGACCAGCTGCCGTGGTGTATTGGTTAGCGTCGCGGACTACTGGCTGAGAGGTCACGGGTTCGAATCCCATCAGAGGCAAGGGTTTTTTCGGTCCTGTACCGACTCCTACCCATAGTGAGTGGCTATGGGCTCAATGAGAAGACTGAAGCCACACAGTCGAGCTTCATCCGCTTAACGGATGCAATTCTGAGAGTGTTGCTCTGATTTCAAGACCAACACTGCAGGTGTCTGTAGTTCTCGGGGCTGGCTAACGCCGGAATACCATTATCAAGGGAAGCGTAGAATACAGCCCTGTCATGCAGTCTCAGACCTATACAGAACTCCATATCATCATCATCATAGTCATCCGCCTCATTTCCATCAATCATTAAAAAGAAAAATGTCTCAAATTCTGTGGCTTTGCATGCCCTGTTCTCATGGTGACCTCAGTTTCGGCTTCCAATCCAGTCTATGCCTTGGTGCGTTCGGGTCAAAGTCATGGGGGGATCAGTGTGTTCTGGGGAGCTGTCGGTGGACGGTCGTGGTGGCGCCCTCGTCCGGAAAAAACTATGGTAAAAGAAAGTCAGAAACAAGTGGGTGGGATATGAGGATGGTCTTCCGTGCGTATGTGCACGCTCCTTCGTATTTCTTACTTCCAGATTTTTTTTCACATTTTGCAGATGGGTGTCCAGAAGGAATTTGCATACATGTACATATATGTGCACAAGGCCCTAAGTAAAAGATTAAGACAGTGGACAAAGGCTGACTAATCGTCAATCCCCTAAAATAAGCTGCAGCCCAACTCACGCTCTTGGCCAGTTTGCAGGCCTCGTCGGGGTTGTTCTGGATCTCGTAGTAGAAGACAGAGAAGTTGAGGGCCAGGCCAAGGCGGATGGGGTGGGTGGGGGGCATGTTCTCCTTGGCGATGTCCGTGGCTTTCTTGTACGAGTCCATCGACTTCTCCACATTGTCTGTGCAACAGACAAAGTCAAACCGACCGCTGTAGTGCAGTATGCTGTGCACAGCACTGAGCAAGTCAGAAGCCAACCAACTCACTGGGCATGTGGAGAAATGATTTTGACGGCAGTTGCCCTCAGTCTCACACACACACAGCACACACACACACACACAAGCAGACTCCCTCACAGTCACACACACACACACAGTACACACACAGCGCACGCGCACACACACAGTACACACACTGACATGACAGGCAGACTCCCTCAGTCACACACACAGCACACACACACAGCACACACACTAACATGACAGGCAGACTCCCTCAGTCACACACACACACAGCGCGCGCACACACACACAGTACACACACACACACACACTGACATGACAGACTCCCTCACAGTCACACACACATAGTACACACACAGCGCGCGCACACACACAGTACACACACACTGACATGACAGGCAGACTCCCTCAGTCACACACACACACAGTATGTAAACACACAGCGCACGCACACACACACACAGTACACACACACTGACATGACAGGCAGACTCCCTCAGTCACACACACACACACAGCGCGCACACACACACACACACACTGACATGACAGGCAGACTCCCTCAGTCACACACACACACAGTACACACACAGTACACACACTGACACATACACACACAGCGCGCACACACACACACACACAGTACACACGCACACACACTGACATGACAGACAGACTCCCTCACAGTCACGCACACAGCGAGCGCACACACACACTGTACACACACTGACATGACAGGCAGACTCCCTCACAGTCACGCACACACACAGTATGTAAACACACAGCACGCGCACACGCACACACAGTACACACACACTGACACAACAAGCAGACTCTCTCAGTCTCACACACACTCTCTCTCTCTCAAAAATCATTGAAAATGTATTGGGGCACTGACATATTGTTATTCATAAAATAAATGCTTATAAATATAATTTATCCCCTTGGGACACTTGTAATTACTAATTAAATTAGTTTAAACTTTAGTTTAATCAGCAAGTGTTCACACACACATAGCGACATAGTTAGTCACACCCTAACAATCAGTCTCACACAGTGACGCACACACACAATCTGTCTCTCTATCACAACAAATATTGAAGACCTACATGCACACAGCTTTTACATTATAATTTATAGATACATGTTCTCACCTTTCTTGGCATCCCCTTGAGACACCTCGGCCAGGTAGCGGTCGTAGTCACCCTCCATTTTCAGGTAGAACACCTGGCTCTCAAAACTCTTGTCGTCCTCCGCTTTTTTTATCAGGTTGCCTTTCAACAACTCCTGCAACGAAAAAAAAATCAAATTCATTATTTTCATGTCATTTTGATTTGACTCTTGCCGACTGACAGTGGAAAAAGTGACATGAAATCAGTCGGATTTTCATGAAAACTTAAAAACACATACACAGCTGTAAAACTCCTGCACAGTTCTGGTGAAACAGCGAGACAAACAAACAATGAAACATGCCTGCTTCTTTCCATCTGATACATCGAAAATGGGAGCGACAGAATGTTCTTTATGATACCGAGTGATAGTTTATCATATCGCCTTTGTTAATGACGATAAATTAGTTTTGACTTTATACCACAATCAAACAGCCTGACTTGATCGAGTTCTATTAGATAAATCTGTAGTAGTATTAAATGACTGGTCTAGGCTAAGTTCTTCCAGACTGACATCAATTTCTTCTTCTTCTTCGTTTCTCTCCCTTCAAGCAACATATTGAAGATTGTGATGGTTAACTCAAAAGAGGATCTGATGGTTAACTCAAAAGAGGATCTGCGCTACAATAGGTTTGGCTGAAGGTATAAACTTGGATTGGTAGCCTAGGCTATTTGGAAGCAGTAGGAGATGAAGGGGCAAGGGTAGGGTTAGAAGGGCATCATGGAAGAGGGGCAAAGGGGGGGGGGGGGGACAAGGAAGGAACAAGGTGCAGGAGGGGGGAGACATTATTTGAAAGTAAAGGGGAGGGGGAATGGGGGATTAGATATGGTGTTTGAAGGCTTCCACCGTGGCTGATAACACTGCCAGGGATGGGAGGATGTTCCACACGGCAATGATCCCAGGGAAGAGGACAGCTGGGGTTACAGAGTCCTGCATGCTCATTGAGGGCAGTTGGTACGCCTCAGCATGCAGGGATCGAGTTGATCTTGTTGGAGGACTTGGAGCTGGCTTCCTGGTGGAATTGATCACCAACTCTCCTCGATGGAATTTGAATAAATTGGAGAGCCGAGCCTTTCTTCTTCATTCTGATATTGACAAGGGGGCCCAGTATAGTTGCTTGTACATAGATTCCATGCTGGACGTCTGGCGGTGTCGAGTGACAACCCAGCGCTCTGCCCTCTGCTGCACAGCTTCAACTGACAGATGCCAATCTGCGAGATAGCTCCGCCCACTCGTCTATTTTTGGACCCCAGGACAAACAAGGAGAAAGAAGGAGAAATTTTGGTTTTTAACATCCTCTCGACCCGGGAAGGCACATGTATATGGGACATCAAACGAGAAAGCACAGTGCAGAGGCATTTATTCCAGCACAAATTCGGCATGAAGACAGAGTGCATATTAATTTAACATGCGCACGCATGTGTGTGTGTGTGCATATAATACCCCTGTGTGAGTGTGTGGGAAGGAGCGTGTGTGTGTATGTGTGTGGTGCATGCGCATATGATAGCATATATGGATGTTTGGTATGTGCGCAGGCATTTGCAGGCATGTGTGTGTCAACATATATATCATTATCAGGCATGGGAATTAGAGAAGACAAAAAAGACTGAAAATTGGGGTCTGGAAGCAGGCATAGGAACAAGGAATAAAAAAACAACTGAAAACCGTGTGTGTTGGGATACAGCCCCCAGAAAATGAAGCTTCTTCTGTTATCTAAGCCTTAATAACAGTATTAGAGATAAGACTGATACATTTAGTTAATTTTGCATTTATTTATAACCAATATGGCAATAACTTAAGTTTTACTCATTGGGCTTCTTTTTTTATATCTCATAAATGTCCTCTTGGACCATCAAAAAAGCTGAAACTTGCCAAAAAAAAGACTGAAGAGGACCATCAAAAAAGCTGAAATCAGCCCAAAGACTGACAATTCCCATGCCTGATAAAACAGTGATATATATGTGTGTGTGTGCATGTGTGTGTGTGGTGTAGGCCTACTCACATGTGATATTATCTGCACGTTTAGCATGCATGCCGGTATGTGTGTGCATGCACTCCAGTGTTTTGCATGCGCCAATGTGTATGTGTACGCATACAGGTGTGTGTGCGCACAAACGACTGAGCAAATAAATGTGTGCGATTTGTCAGTGCTCGCGCCAGTGCTTGTGTGTGCTTAGTAGGCTATGTGCGTGTACGCGTGTCTATGCTATGTAGGCCTAGGTATGAGTACACAGGCTCGTACAAGTGTGCAGCAATGTGTGCATACATATCAGGGCTCCCAGGGACCCCCATTTGGGGATCTATGAAGTACTAGAATTCTAAAGGACCCTCTAAAAGAATGTGCAGGGGGTCCCAGGGATGCACTATAATTATAAATTTTTTTTTTATTTTAGCATTCACAATGTCATTGGGACCTTCTATCCCTCCTATAGGACCCTCTATACTGTAAGTGAAGGAGTCCCTGGGACCCCTTGTTTTGCGGGACGATTGGGAGTCCTGACAGATTATATATATGCCAAGGCCTATGTGTTCAAGCTTGCAGTGCAAGCAGAGTTGCACACATAGGCCTGATATGGAAATGTGTGCATGTGTGTTTGCAAGCCAGTTGAATGCGCATGTGTGGATGTGTAAGCGTGCGCACGCATATGTGTGTATGTCTATGTGCATATGCGCTGGTGTGAGTGTGTGACTCACTGACTAGTGACTGTGTGATTGTGTATGCGCACGCGGCTGCACATCTAGTACTTGTGAACACATATTTGTCTGAATTTTCCCCCTCTTGTTCTTGATGGTAGTTGATAGAAGTATACTGTGGTAGATGTGGATTAAGGGGTGGGTGTGTTAAAGGGGTTCTTGCCCCACCCTCCTCCAAAATAAAAGGAAAAAAATAAAGAAGTCAGAAATGTAATTTCAATCCATTTAGCATATTCTCCCAGGGGAGGCCTACGTTGTTTCTTTTTCATTAAAAAAATATTGTCAACTTCTGTGGGCCTTTGAACCCCCCCTCCCCTTTAACCAACCACACAGACTCCCCATTCCATGACTTACTGATCTGCCCCTGTCTTTGACCTTTTTTCAGCCAAATTTCTAACTTTTTTTTAACCCATTTTGTGTTTATGAGTGTGCCAAATTTCAAGTTCCTTGACTTACCCCCTGTGACTGCGTGTGTGTGTATTTATATATCGTGTACATGTGCTCGTTGCTTATCACGATATTCACGATCGGCCACTCTGTGTGTGTGTGCGTGTGCGTTAGGTATGTACTATAATGTAGTGTCCGAATTGCATGAACCCGGGGCACATTTCTGAACCATTTTCACAAGTTCTGTTAGTTATTAGACTTAAACCAATGTTGATGACAATTTTTGAATCTTCATGAAAACAACATACGTCTCTCTTTACCACTACTATACTGAGCCCTAGACAACGTTAGTTTGTCCTAGGTGGGCGTTGTCTATCCCACGCACAAAGCGTGGGCCCAAAATCGCAGCTAGTCATTGGCTGACCCTTGCTAGTGTGTCAAGGTCGTGCAACCGTCAATTTTCATTTCTTTCTTCTGCACTAATCCAAATGTTCAATGTAATCTTACTGGACTTTGGGGATGTTTATCAAATTTAGCTGGTTTTATTGCCCCATGCCCAAAGTCTTCAGCCTTCATTAGATAGTGCTTAATGAAAATTATTAATGTAACTATGATGTTCGCACATGTCCTATGGTGTAAATAGTGAATTATGATAAATAATTCAATAGTTTTTTGAAAAAAACTTTATTCATGCAAGTTATTATTTTCTTTAAAGCATTCTGCTTACTGTAGTTGACAAAAATACAGTTATTCATAGACATTTTGGCCAGAAACTGGAAAATAAATGATTTAGGTAACTTTGATGTTCGTCATACATTTTTCACACATTGTGTAATAAAACAAAAACAATGGCATGAATCAATTAACAGTTTGGTAGAAAATATTCAGTTAACTTGTAATTAGTTTTTTTATGGCATCTTAAGTACTTAAAGACAGAATTAGTGTATTTGATACAACTTTCAAATGTAAAGTGATGACGAAGGTCATTTGTTACCGCAACAGACCCATAATAATCATCATACACAGATTTCAACAGGAAATGTCACAGACTAATAGCAAACAATGAAAACAACTTAACACAACATGATTTGCTGGAGCTATGAGAAAATACTGTGACATAACACCATGGTTGTGATGTAATCATTGATGTTCGTCATCTCATTATCACTATTTTCTCAGAAATCGGTTGAAAAATTGTCCTGCCACTTTGCACATGTTTTACTACATTTTAGGTCTCATCCGAAGGACCAGGAAATAGGAGTAAAGTTTATTTTTTACCCTCTTGCCCACCCAAGGATACAACGATACCACTCTGTGTGACCAGCTATAATGGGTCCTCGAACCAGGGCACATTTCTGCAAAAACCCGTTGGATTACGAGCTAGCGACTCCTTGGGCGTTGTTTCCAATTCAGAAACGAAATTTCATTGTCTCCAAACAAGTGAAGAAATTCATTTGTTTTTCGGCATGCACATAAAAATGAGGACAAAATAAGACATTGATTGTCCAACCGGCCACAGCGCCTCCCAAGTATGTGGGTCCCACACACTGCTCGCATACTTGTGGTCATGCCAGACTACCATTTCTACACATTATCTATCCCCTAAAGTGCCAAACCAGAAAGACAGACGTCTGAGAAGAGTGCAGGCCATAGATAGGCTACTAGTCTAGGTCTTTTCACTTCAGAAACGGCGAGCAGCAAGATTCGTACTTCGCCGCTTCAGAAACACATCAAGCGTGTCATCTAATCTATGCTCGAGCAACTGAAGTGGCCCTCACTGCAACAAAGAAGAGAAACAGCAAGAGTTGTCATGATGTATAAACTCCATCACGAACTCGTTACCATGAAATTGAAAGACAAAACTGACCCCGGCACCACAACGCCAGCATCGAGCCCACACCAAGCAGCTGGCCCAGATCTACTGCCGCACACAATACAGACAGGCCAGTTTCCTGCCACGCACCATCAAGGCATGGAACCTCCCGGAGCAGGCTGTTGAGGCGGGGACCTTGGGCACCTTCGTGTCCTGGGTCTCCAAATCACAATAACATACCCCACCCCCCCCCCCCCCCCAAATGGCGCGGCATCACGTTGGGGCCCAATTAGCGGGACCTGGCTGGCTGGGTCATTCTCTCGCTTGGCGCGGCATCACATTAGGGGCCGATCAGCGGAACCTGACTGGCTGGGCCAGGCTTTCTGTCTTCTTCTTCTACTGTCAACTTTTTTCTTCTCGGTAGTACCTCAGTGCGCATTTCTGTAGATTCCCCTTTCCCCTAAAGTTACAGCGACAGAATAGTCAGAAGTGACTGTGGTTGCTTTACAGGAAAAAAGAAAGAAAAGGCTGAGAAACTGAAATACTCAAATAGTGCACAAAATAATCGTCTACAGAATTCAATTGAATATATTTTTCATCCATGCACTTCTGTCATTCTACCATTCAAAAATCTAATGGACTAATGTGATCGACAGTGACACTACTGACAGTGTTCTAACAAATTTATCTAATCTGTAACAGGTAGGTCTAGAAGACTAGGTTAGCTATGCGAAAAGATGAAGTTGACCTACTTACCAGCACTTCATTACATATTTTTTTTAGTTCATCTTCAACCTTTTCCCTGTACTTCTTGGCAATCTCACGCTTCTTCTCGCTAGTTCCTTCGGACTTTTGTTCAATACTGGAAATAACTCTCCAAGCAGAACGCCTTGAGCCCACAACATTTTTGTAGGCAACGGATAAAAGGTTCCGCTCTTCGTTTGACAGTGGCGTTGGATTGGCACCAGAACATTTCTCCCTCACGTAATGACTCATAGATCGAGCCATATCGTCGTATCTTTCAGCTTGCTCAGCAAGCTTTGCTTTATACACATGGTCAACTTTATCTGCCATTATGCCAGTAATTGAATTAAAACTACACGTAACGTCTACAGTAGCACCACTTGTTCAGCCTGTAGCAGACCGTATTGAACAGAATCAAACAAAATGGCGTAGCTGCGGCTTGATATTCGAACATCGTGTAAAAATGAAAGAAAAACCGAAAATATAGTTATCAAATTTCCCTTTTTTTAATCAAAAAACAGATTTCATGTATTTTCATACTAAACATCTAAATAAGTACACCAAAATAAAAGCAATATAATGGATCTATTTTCTCTACAAATCCATTTGACCCAATCAAATCATTGGCAGATATTCATTCGCCAATGTCGGCAACAGGCTGGTAATGACGTCACGGTATCCATGACGATCAACATGGAAATGATCTTGCTAATATGTTTTTAAAATGGTATTTTCAAGTCGTTCGATGTTTCACAAAAACAAAAAGTCAAGAATACAAGTACATGTTATAATCACTGTCAAGGTTGATCAGACTTCCCAGATCGAATGACAGGCGAACTCAGAGAGGAAAATAAAAAGACTAGGCACAGTCACTCCCCACCCACCCCAGTTTCAATGTTTTAACCCTTTATGACCCACCTATTTGATGCACGGAGTACACTCCTGGGACAAGCGGGCGAGTTCTGAGAGAAAGCTACAAATGTTACAACAACACGCCTATGACCAAAGAAAAAAGATCAGAAATGCTTCAAATTTGCACCACAACTTAACCCATTAATACCCATGCAAAAACAGATTAGGCCTACTGTGAATATAGTTAGATATTTTTCATTGATAACAAAATAGGGTGGCTCAAGTAGATGGGAAACAACATTCAACATTTGAAGTGTCGGTTATGTAAAAGAGGAACTGAAAATGAGATCCATGTTCTTTTATATTGTCCTGGGACGGGTCGAGATAGCATGAGACTTATCATGCACGTTGAAGATAAGTTAGCATCATGATGCTATCTCGACTTAGGGCCTGCGTTGAGATCATGCATGCTAACTTAGAAGCTCTTCCAAAAGTCCTATTAAATCCTATAGGACATTGGAAGAGCTTCTAAGTTAGCATCATGCTAAGTCTCATGCTATCTCAACGTGAATACAGGCCCTGGTCTTGAAGACCTGAAAACTGAAACGTTTAATTTTACCTGTGTATTAATTATATGTTAACCCTTGTGTTTACAAGATGGAATCTTTGCTTGCATCAAAAAATGAAAACGTTCTGAAAAAATCTAGCTATATACCTGTACAAATGTGGAAAAATGTTCGATAGTTAATTTGCAATGAAATATGCAATGGTTTTGGATTTGAATAGAGTTATGGCGTTGTGATATTTTTTTTTATCATAGCCCATTAGTAGGCCTATAAGAGATTCATTCAAGACAAGATTGTTTGCATTATAGTACATTTTTCTTTAAAAACATCAGTGATTGCATTCCAGAAAAGTCGCACATGTATGCATTTCCAGAATATGTGGTCAATACTATCTTTTTCTAAGCAACTGAATTTACATTTATCGTCGTTTTTTATTCCAATTTCTTGTAAAATAATATTTGTGCCTAAACATCTGTGTAACATTTTCAGCTGAAGCCATTTTAATTTGACATCTTGTATCTTATGGACATGCCAAAAACAGGATTTCCAATCGTGATTTACTGACTTTCATGTCCCATTTTTCACAGCATTTAGGAGGGATTTTGTTCTCAATTAATACGTACAGAGCATATACGTTTACCCGAAAGTTGGTTAAGCGAAACTTCTGATACCTGAAAGCAATTTTCATTTCCTGGCCAAAGCCCTTCTTTGGAAGACTAATTTTCCGACGGATAAGCGAAACTTCTGATACCTGAAAGTGTCTCTCTGACATCCCTTACGCATCTCCAAGACGGATAAGCGAACGTTTTATGAGAAAGTTTACAGTGTGTGATGAAGCCGCCACTCCCTCTCTCTCTGTCTGTCTGTCTCTCTCTCTGTCTGTCTCTCTCTGTGTCTCTGTCTCTGTCTCTCTCTCTCTCTCTCTCTCTCTCTCTCTCTCTCTCTCTCTCTCTCTCTCTCTCTCTCTCTCTCTCTCTCTCTCTCTCTCTCTCTCTCTCTCTCTCTCTCTGAACGTTAATAATGAGTATAGTTAATAATAATAGGTTTGATTTTGTTATTGATGTGTTACAATATAGGGATGTTTTTTGCATGCTTTACATTACTTTGTATGTGTTTATTTTCGTTTTCCATTTTCTACTTTTATAAATGTATTCTGTCCAGAGGGCTGGATGTAAAAAAGCATGTTATTGCTTACTCTATTACCCTCTATAAATAAAATTCAATCAATCAATCAATCTCTCTCTCTCTCTCTCTCTCTCTCTCTCTCTCTCTCTCTCTCTCTCTCTCTCTCTCTCTCTCTCTCTCTCTCTCTCTCTCTCTCTCTCTCTATCTCTCTGTCTGTCTCTCTCTCTGTCTCTCTCTCTCTCTGTCTCTCTGTCTCTGTCTCTGTCTGTCTCTCTCTCTCTCTGTCTCTCTCTCTCTCTCTCTCTCTCTCTCTCTCTCTCTCTCTCTCTCTCTCTCTCTCTCTCTCTCTCTCTCTCTCTCAGGGGGAAGTTAATAATACAAATAATTATAAGGGGATATCGTTATGTAATATAAGCAGTAAGTTGTATAGCTCTGTGATAAATGATAGGCTACAAGAATGGGTAATTTTGAATAACATAACTGGTGAACATCAAGCAGGTTTTAAAAAAGGTTACTGTACAATTGATCATGTATTCACGTTGCTAGCTGCTATGCAAAAACAATTTGCTAATAACAGAAAACTATATGTTGCTTTTGTAGATTTCGAAAAAGCTTTCGATTCAATCTCTAGGAAACTATTGTGGCCAGTATTATATGTGGTGGGGTGGTAAGGGTAAGGATTAGGGATAAGGAGGAGTTGGTGAGGGATAAGGATCAGGATCAGGATAAGGATTGGAGGGTGAAGATAGACACACCACGCAGACCAGGAACATATAGAGGAAAACCAGACAGTTGTTTGATTTTGTTTATTTACTAGGAAACATAGCTAGGAAAGATTAAGAAAGACAGTGCAGCAAATAAGATCCTGCAACAATACAAAATATACAAGCACAAATATAAACAAGAAATAACAATGATTAGGTATGACTGTAGGCCTTGCGCCATAGCACTCAATGTCCAATAACATGAGGAAATACACAGTCACAGCAGTGGAAGGAGCTCACTGTATGACTTCAACAGCATGATCAAACTGACACTGACACAAGCCTAGCTGGGGTTTGGAAACATAACATAGGCCGGTTCCACCTGACCCCATGCTTGCTTAACTCATACACAAACATTTGAGTTCATGTGAGTTAACCCAAACCAAGCATTGTAACACATATAAGAATGGAATAAATGGTAAACTGTACAAATGTATAAGGAGCATGTATATAAGTAAAAGTCAAGATTAGAAGTGGAGCAACATTGACAGATTTAGTAAATTGTACTAGTGGAGTAAAGCAAGGGGACGTGTGCAGTCCAGTTTTATTTTCTTTATTTGTAAATGAATTAGCATTAGAGATCATTCGAAATGGAAAGCATGGAGTTTCTTTTGATTTAATAGAGCTATTTGTATTACTTTTTGCAGATGATTTAGTTTTATTATCAATAACAGCAAGTGGTTTACAAAGACAATTAAATAGTTTGTACTCGGCAGCAATGAGCTTAGAATTAAGAGTAAATATGGACAAAATTTGTTTTATTGTGTTTCGTAAGGGTGGGTACCTAGCAGGCCATGAGCATTGGACCTATGGGGGGACAGTAGTGAAAGTAGTAAATGCGTATAAGTATTTAGGTGTCTATTTTACAACAGGCTAAGTTTCACAACTGCATGCGAAGATCTTGTAGACAAGTCCAAGAGAGCGGGTTTGAGCCTACTTCATGTTATGTACAAGCTTGATTGTAGTTTGTTTACTGTATTTAAAAAGTTGTTTGATTCGCAAGTTCAGTCCATTTTACAGTATGGAGCTGAAATATGGGCCTTTGAACGAGGTGACAATTGAAAAATTACACTTGTATGCTTTGAAAAAAAATGCTCGTACTCCTAATGATTTAGTTTATGGAGAGCTGGGGAGATATCCTATTTATTTGAATTCTTACGTTAAATGTATTTCTTACTGGCTTAAACTGACAATGATGGAAAACCAGAAATTACCTTTTAAAGCTAATAAAATGTTATATGATCTTGATACTAAGGGTAAAAAAACCTTGGGCTATAAATGTTAGAAAGTGCTTGCATTCATATGTTTTTTCATTTGTTTGGATTAACCAGGGAGTCGAAAATATTTCTGCTTTTATTAAATGTTTCAAACAGAGAATTATAGATTGTCGTTGGCAAGACTGGCATGCCCATATAAACAGTAGTGAGAGATTTGTTGAAAATAGTGCCTTTAAAACAACGAATTGTATTGAACCATATGTTGAAATTGACAAGGACAGATACACAAGAAGTGCTCTCACTAAGCTTAGATTAGGTGTTTCTGAAATAGCTTGTCATAGATTTAGATACAATGAAACAAGTTCCAGCATTGTTGTGTGTCGTTTATGTCAGAATGCAGAAGAAGATGTCATTCACTTTATGTTTTGTTGCCCTGTTCTTCATGACTTGAGAACAAAACTTATACAGTCCAAATATTATAATTAGGGGAAGACGGGGTAAAAAGCGCATGGGCGGGTAAGAAGCCCACCCCAATTATCTCATGAAATGAAGCAAATTTCAGGCTATTTAACCTCATGTGGCTAGATAGAATGCATGCTATTCTCTCTGTATCTCTTTCTCTCTCTATGGGTCGATGTCTCTCGTAAGCCCAGTAAACGTTATAATACAGTGTATTCCCTCTGTAATTAACTGATTAAACATTTCGTATTCGTATTCTCTCTCTCTCTCCTCTCTCTCTCTCTCTCTCTCTCTCTCTCTCCGTTACGCTCTGTGCAACGACCGTTACTCAGTGTGCAATGACTTTTGCAACAATAGAATATGGATGTATAAGCCCAGTAAACGTCATAATAGAGAGTATGGCCTGTTGTAACAACCGTTACGCTCTGTGTAAACCGACCGTTACTTGCAACAATAGAATATGGATGTATAAGCCCAGTAAACTGTTGCAACAATAGACGTTATGGATGTGTAAGCCCAGTAAATGGATGTTATAATAGAGAGTATTCCCTCTTGTAACAACCACTACGCTCTGTGTAACGACCGTTACTCAGTGTGCAATGACTGTTGCAACAATATAATATGGATGTGTAAGCCCAGTAAACGTCATAATACAGAATATTCCCTCTTGTAACAACCGTTACGCTCTGTGTAACGACCGTTACTCAGCATGCAATAACTGTTGCAACAATAGAATATGGATGTGTAAGCCCAGTAAACGTTATAATAGAGAGTATTCCCTCTTGTAACAACCATTACGCTCTGTGTAACGACCGTTACTCAGTGTGCAATGACTGTTGCAACAATATAATATGGATGTGTAAGCCCAGTAAACGTTATAATACAGAATATTCCCTCTTGTAACAACCGTTACGCTCTGTGTAGCGACAGTTACTGAGTACAGTATGCAATGACTGTAGCAAAAATAGAATATCGATGTGTAAGCCCAGTAAGCGTTATAATAGAGAGTATTCCCTCTTGAAACAACCGTTACGCTCTGTGAAACGACCGTTACTCAGTATGCCAGGACTGTTGCAACAATAGAACATGGATGTGTAAGGCCAGTAAACGTTATAATAGAGTATTCACTCTTGTGACAACGGTTACGCTCTGTGTAACGACCGTTACTGAGTTGCAATGACTGTTGCAACAAAATAATATGGATGTGTAAGCCCAGTAAACGTTAAAACAGAGAATATTCCCTCTTGTAACAACCGTAACGCTCTGTGTAACGACCGTTACTCAGTATGTAATGACTGTTGCAACTATGCAATATGGATGTGTAAGCCCAGTAAACGTCATAATAGAGAGTATTCCCTCTTATAACAACCGTTACGCACCGTGTAACGACGGTTACTCAGTATGCAATGACTGTTGTATCAATAGAATAATGATGTGTAAGCTTAGTAAGCGTTATAATAGTGAGTATTCCCTCTTGCAACAACCGTTACGCTCTGTGTAACTACCTTTACTCAGTATGCAATGACTGTTGCAACTGTGCAATATGGATGTGTAAGCCCAGTAAACGTTATATTAGAGAGTATTCCCTCTTGTAACACCGTTACGCTCTGTGTAACGACCGTTACTCAGTATGCAATGACTGTTGCAACAATATAATGTGGATGTGTAAGCCAAGTAAACGTTATAATAGAGTATTCCCTCTGGTAACAACCGCTACGGTCTGTGTAACGACCGCAATTCAGTACAGTAAGCAATGACTGTTGCAAAAATAGAATATCGATGTGTAAGGCCAGTAAACGTTATAATAGAGAGGATTCCCTCTTGTAACAACCGTTACGCTCTGTGTAACGACCGTTACCGAGTATGCAATCACTGTTGCAATAATAGATTATAGATGTGTAAGCCCAGTAACCGTTATAGTAGAGAGTATTCCCTCTTGTAACAACCGTTACACTCTGTGTAACGACCGTTACTCAGTGTACAATGACTGTTGCAACAATAGAATATGGATGTGTAAGCCCAGTAAACGTTATAATAGAGAGTATTCCCTCTTGTAGCAACCGTTACGCTCTGTGTAATGACGGTTACTCAGTATGCTGAAGCAGAACCGTCGTCGGGGGAGAGACAGTGGGCGAAATCAAATGGCGTTGGTGAAAAATACATGTTTAACTCGGGTAAGCGCAAAGTAGGTAGCACCGCCGTTCCAAAAGCAAAGACCGATTACTGTTCTTCGCTTCTTGAAAATTATAAAAACAGTCGGCAGTTTTATCATATATCAACCAGTCTTCTCGGTCGATCGAAATCGTCTCCTCTTCCCACTATGTTTCCTCCTTGTCAGTTGCCCGACATTTTCTGTGATTATTTCATTCAGAAAGTAATCCGCATTCGGTCAGAGCTGGACCAACAGACTGTCTCTCCTGGTCCTGCAGCCAACACACAGCAGCCACAACCTGAGCTGTCCTCTGTTCGTCCTGTTTCACAGGAAGAACTCAAGAAAACAATCCTGACGTCGAATCCCACCACCTGCCCCCTTGATCCCATTCCGACTCCACTCCTTCTGGAGAACATTGACACACTCCTCCCTACACTGGCAAACATTGTTGACCAAAGCCTATCTTCTGGTCTGTTTCCTTCGGTCCTCAAATCTTCCCTTATCAAACCTCTGGTAACAAAAACAACTCTTGATAAAAATGATCTCATAATCTTCCGTCCTGTTTCCAATATATCGTTTCTATCTAAAATCATGGAAAAGGTGCTACAACAACTTCTCTCCTATCTCAACTCCAACAGTCTTCTCATCTCATCTCAGTCTGCTTACCGCCCGCACCACAGCACTGAGACAGCTCTTGTCAAAGTCATCAATGATCTTTTGATGGCTCTTGATAATGGTGATGTCTCGGTGTTGGTGTTGTTGGATCTGTCCGCAGCTTTTGACACCATCGATCATAACACACACCTTGACAGACTGCAAACATTGTACGGAATCTCTGGCACTGCTCTCTCTTGGCTGAAATCCTATCTATCAGACAGAACCCAAACTGTGATGATCGGTGATCTACGGTCACAGCCTGCAAGCTCTTCAGTATGGTGTCCCACAGGGCTCTGTCCTTGGGCCCATTCTTTTTATAATGTACACAAAGCAACTCTCACTGATCATTGCCTCTCACTCTGTCAACAGTCAGTCTTACGCCGATGACACTCAGATGTGTGACTCCTCATCACCAAGTCAGATCCATACCACCATTCAAAACATGCAGCATTGTATCACTGACGTAAAAACGTGGATGTCAGACAGCTTAAGCGAAAGTGGAGTCTAACAAATTTCGCTAAAGCGTTGCAACGGATTAGCGAAATTCGGATAAGCGAAAGTCAAAATGTATTTCCCCTGACACTTTCGCTTATCTGTCGTCGACTGTATATCATAATAACTTGGAACCTTTATGAATCGAAAAATGTTTTCGGAGACAAAAAGTAGAGTTCATATATTTATTATCTTTAAGGGTAACCTTACACTTTTTAATATATTCTAATATGGCAGAATTATACCCAGCATGTGTGATGAAATCAATGTTAATTTTCTATATATTTTTGAATTGTACATAAGAGAGAATCTGTCCCTTTTCATCAAAGAAATCAGCAACAGAGTTAATATTTTTATTCATTAGATTTCTAGAAACGACGCATGTATTTCCAGTCAAAATTCTGTTATTATAGCAAATAGGTTCAGCTAATATTTCAGCAGATCTTTCAGGTGTAGTACTACATTTGTAATAAAAAAAACTTTGTACGCATCTATAACATCAGACCAAAATAGGTTATATCTTGGAAATTTATGCACAATTTCTGGGCCATATTTAGTTTATGTTGTGTTGTTTACTAGTATAAGAGTTAACGCCCTTGGCGTCCACGATATGCGCGCGCGCACTCCCGCCCCTGCATTCAAGAAGTCCGCCATCTAAGAAGTAGCCAATGTGTCACCAATAAACATATTACAAACACACGAGCTGTGTTTCTATGTTCTCTTATTGATTGAAAGGCACAATAGTTTCCACTCAGAGAAGTCCCACCTCGATCTGTTCACTGAGTTTCCTGATTCTCTTGCCATTGGCGATGCTAGTTCCTTTCTGCCAGTCAGCTAAAAACCTTGGAGTAACCAAAGACACCCAGTAGATATACTAAGCTTTTGGTGTAACCATCGACTGTCAGCTAACTACGGTCATTCGTGTCATGACTCTGATTCGTAATGTGAACACTGAACGCCGTCATATTAGTGCCATTCGTCACTATCTCACAGTTGAATTAAGCCACCAAGACTCTATAGTAGTAGTACTTAGCATTCGTACTGTCTCGCATCGATTAGTGCAAGTCCTTACTTGTAGGCTGTCCACAAACGTTAACCCTTGAAATTGTTCATCGTGTTGGTTGATGCAATACATTTTAATCATTTCTTCTTTCCACAACACAAAATTTACCTTTTTTTTGTCTGACGGTTTCATCCACTCCTGTGGACTTCTTCAGAGTGACAGAGTTGATGACAAACTCACTCTTAGCTGAGATGATCGGGTGTTTCCGCCAGGGATTTACGACCCACTTTTCGCCGATCATCTCAGCTGAGAGTGAGTTTGTCATCAACCCAGTCACTCTGAAGAAGTCCACAGGAGTGGATGAAACCGTCAGAAAACAAAAGAGGTAAATTTTGTGTTGTGGAAAGAAGACATGATTAAAACGTTAACCCTCCTCAACAAACTTCAAAAAGTTCAAAACAATGCAGCTCGGTTAATCCTTTTAAAGTCCCTCGTACAGACCACATCAAATCCCACCTCAATCAATACCCTTACACGGGCTTCCAGTCGATGCAAGAATAAAGTATAAAATTGCTTGCCTCTGTTTCAATGCTGTCCATTCATCTGATCCTGCATGCCTACCTCTCTGATCTCGTTCACCTGTACTCACCCTCAATATCTCTCTGTTCCTCTTCTGACAAACTTATCCTTTCTATTCCTCATATATACAAACACTAAGACATAATATGGTGAACGTTCATTTTCTTTCAGTGCCCCTTCTATCTGGAACTCCCTACCCTACGAACTTCGTTCTGCTAATTCCAAGTTCCAATCTTTCAAAACCGCTCTTAAAACTCACCTCTTTAATTCCAGCAATACTTCTGATTTCTTCCTTGTCCTGTTTCCTGCCTTAAAACTATGTTCCTCACATTGTGTGTGAGAGTGCACGCTCGCATGGTTTTTTGTGTGTGTGTGTGTGTGTGTGCGCGCGCGCGTGCGCTTGCTGTGGCTGTGTGCATGTTTGTGATAATTAATATTTTAGTAGTTTATTATTATTATTTATGATCTTGTATCCTTCACTGGATCCAGCACGATGGGGACGGCACTTGACTTCAAGGTGCAACTAACAAGATCTGTGGACAGACTGACCAGGTACGAGTGGCACGTGCATTAACTCCCTGACGCAGTGTATGCAGCAACAAGTTATCCCCAAAGGGGTGAGAGTTAGATTTGGTCATGATGCACTTCCAAAAGTTGAATAGACGATTTTCGGAATAAATTAGGGGAGAGCAGCCACTTCGTCAAAATTAGAGTTGATTACCTCGACTTTAGGCTATACTCGGTGAAAACCATAGCAACCATGGCGGCATGGTGTCGAAGCTTGAAACCGCAGCTAGGACGATGCCAGTCAGCGACTTGCAAATTTTTTTTTTTAGAAAAATAAGGGGTGTCCAGTGGCTACAAAATGATAGAACTTGCAAACTGTGACGCAACAATATAAATGACATCAACTTTAGAATGACGCACTGCGTTCTACATGATGTGTGTCTCCTCAAACACACGAGGCGAGGCCGCTGATGGTAGAGTAACTTCCCCTGTTTGGCCGATTGAATTAGGCAAGATCACTCCGGGCCACACACCATGGAATTACTAGATCCCCTTAAGTATTTCCGAACAATTCCTATTCCTACACCTGTTCATGTTATTTTACACTAGGGGAAGACGGGGTAAAAAGCGCATGGGCGGGTAAGAAGCCCACCCCAATTATCTCATGAAATGAAGCAAATTTCAGTCTCATTTTGCCCATGAGACGAGCGTTAATGTCTAGCATTCGTCTCATGGGCAAATTTGACTGAAATTTTCTTTATTTCATGAAATAATTGGGGTGGGCTTCTTACCCGCCCATGCGCTTTTTACCCCGTCTTCCCCTACTTGTGGCGGTGCCATAGCCGATGAGGTTTAACCGAGGCGTGGTCACCGCTACAGCTATCTGTATTAATTTTAAAAAATCGGGACTTTACTGGTTTCGTACTGCCTCCGGGCATTGCCTCCCGTATTGTTCCAACCATATTTGTATTTACAAATGTCCCATATGTGTCTGATTCAGACCAAGAGGACGTAAAACTCCATTTTCTCTCTCTACACCTGTCCATCAAAACTACTTCAGGATATTCTTAGGACCCGGCCGCAGGGACAAAGAAAGAGGTCATTCTATTCTGTCCCTAACCCTGAGGAAGCCAATAGACGAAATATTAGAAAGGTTTTTTTATCCAGTTTGTTTGTGTGTCACGTTTGTAGCCTGAATGTTTTATTGATGATCTATCTATTTATTCATTTAATAATTTGGGAAGCGCCCGCCTGAGCTCAAGAGAGAAAGGGCGCTCTATAAATGTTAGTTATTAATATTATTGCGCGCACACACATACAGTGACACACACACACACACACACACACACACACACACACACACACACACACACACACACACGAGTACACACGCATGCGCGCACACACACACACACACACACACACACACACACACACACACACACACGCACGCATGCGCGCGCGCACACACAACACACACACGCGCACGCACGCACGCACACACGCACACACACACGCACACGCACGCACGCACACGCACGCACACACACACACACACACACACACACACACACACACACACACACACACACACACACACACACTTTCTGAATCACTTTTAGTGGAAGGACGTTAAACTGAGAGAGAGAGAGAGAGAGAGAGAGAGAGAGAGAGAGAGAGAGAGAGAGAGAGAGAGAGAGAGAGAGAGAGAGAGAGAGAGAGAGAGAGAGAGAGAGAGAGAGAGAGAGAGAGACGCTGAGCCCACGACGACTACACATGCAAAAAACAATAGCAGCAACATATATGCACACACGCACGCGCGCGCGCATACACACACACACACACACACACACACACGAGCGCGCAGCGCTTCGGATTTTCACACCGCAGGTGTTACAACGTACCTATGTTCTGTTGTTAGTGCACATGTACCAATCCGAGCGGACTTTGCACCAGCCACGTGCAAACGTTCTTGGTCTCTGATAATTTCTAGTACACGTGTCCAACGTCACATTAAACCCTTGCTGTGCTGTAGAACTAGACTAGACCATTTTGCCACGTAAGAGCGACCTTGAATTTTAATTAAAGACCCCCCCACATTTCGTGTTACATTCCGTCTTATGCTAGGAAGATTTCTTAAGATTTCTTACCAGCTATAAAAGGGAAAACACGTGAAAACCGTGATTTTGACCCGTGACGTGGTGGGTCTTTAAGGTTTTGAATAAGAGAGTTCACAAAAACTACGGGCAAAACATATGGACAAAGTTAAAGGTGTATATAGTCAGACGAGAGACCGTGGCAATTTGTAATGCCCTGCTGACCAACAACTGCTTTAACAAACAATATACATGAAGATTCTTTCAGCAATACGAAAAATAATAATTGCGTGACAAGACAACGGTGGTTTTTTTGTGTGGGCGTTATGTATTCTATATTATATTTTAACGATAACATTAAAAAACCGAAGAAAAACGACATGGGAATATATCTGGCAATTATTTAGGCCCTATTTAGCAAATGTTTCGAGCGACACTTGCTCTTTTTTTAGTGCCCCCCCCCCCCTCTCTCTCTCTCTCTCTCTCTCTCTCAATTTTATAGGATCAGATCATAGATAAGCCTACTTGGTATTTGAAGAAGAATGATCAGACTTACTTGTGGCGGTGCCATAGCAGATGAGGTTTAACCGAGGCGTGGTCACCGCTACAGCTACCTGTATTAATAAAAAAAAAATCGGGACTTTACTGGTTTCGTACTGCCTCCGGGCATTGCCTCCAGTATTGTTCCCACCATATTTGTATTTACAAATGTCCCATATGTGTCTGATTCAGACCAAGAGGACGTAAAACACCATTTTCGTCGAAGAAGAATGACCCCCCCCCCCCCCCCTCCTACCCCCCCCCCCCCCCCCCCCCCTCCCCCAGTGTCCCGTGAGCTGGTCTCCCTCTTGAGGGAGCGGGCCCACTGTTGGTTGTTAACGCGAGGATGTCTTGCGTATGCCTCCTTCAGTGGGTGCGCTCTCACTCTGTGTGTTGAGACCATCCGGGCCGCTGCCCCCCCCCCCCCCCCCTCTCCCCCCCCCCCCCCCCCCTCTTTTTTTTATCAACAGTAAAACCCCAATGCCCCACATGGCCGAAAGGCCGAAGAGGGCGTAAAGCCTTATTCTTCTTCTTCTTCTTCTCTTGAGGGCCCACGGTCAATGAGCTGACCATTCTGGCACCTTTTGAAAAAAAAGACTGAAAAAGAGGGGTTCCGGTGGTGTTCAAATTTCAGTTGGCAGTGGTGGTGTGACAACAAAAAATAGGGATTGGAGTGGGTAAGGGAGAAGCAAGGACGGCGGAAGGGGGGGCGAGACTGATGAGCTACTGGTCAGCCTGCAGTCCCGACGCGCCACGCACGTCAGCAGTGAGGGCTGCGATGGAGTCCTGCCGCAGCTCGTTCCACTCCCTGCTGGTCCTTGGGAGGAACGAGTTTGACCTGTACTTAGTGCGGCACTGGATTCGCTGGAACTGCAGGTGGTGTCCACGCCTTTGCCGAGATGGAAGAGGCACCAGCTTGGCTTGCAGATTTGGGCAGTGTACAGCGTCTGTGCTGATTTTGTGCAGCGTGGAGAGCCTGGTCCTCTGCCGTCTGCTCTCCAGTGATTCCCAGCCCAGGTTCTCGATCATGGTGCTCACACTTGATGTAGGCCTGTACTGATTGATCACAAATCGTGCTGCCCTACGCTGGACCGCCTCCAACTTGCCAATGTTCTCCTCAGTGTATGGGTCCCAGACAGAGCAGGCATACTCAAGCAAGGGACGCACGAAGGCTTTGTAAGCTCGTTCCTTGGTGGTAATGCTGCTGATCTTTAAGTTCTGTCTGAGAAAACCCAGGGTTTTGTTGGCCTTGGCACTGATGTTGTTGACGTGGCAGTCCCAGGAGATCTCGCTGTTGATGGTGATGCCGAGATATTTAGCTTCCCTTACGTTCTCAAGGGTGTGCTCGTGCAGGACATAAGGAAGCTGTAGGGCACTCCTACTCCTGGTAACCTGCATCGGGGGGGGGGGGGGGGGGGGGGGGGGGGAGGTGTTACCTGGGTTCTGTAACCCCCCCCCCCCCCCCACACACAAAAAATTCTCATAAATTGCAACATCCCGTTTATAGCTCAGGAGCTCCTGCCATTCAATAAGTTACCTACACGGTAAGTTTTGAAGGGGGAGCGTCTAGAAGTCCTTGTGTATATTCTACCTATAACACCAGCCTTGAGACAAAAGTTATCATATTTCAATTGGATAATTATAAGTTACCTTGAGGTCGACACTGTGCGCACCTTGACCCGGTGTAATGTTCTGGGATTGGCCTTGTTCTCAATTTACCTGCGCATAGTGTTCAAATCCATCACTTGACTTCCGCCATCCTCACTGGTTTCGGGTTAGGGTTAGAGTTGGGTTGGGTTGGGTTGCACACACGCAAACACACGCACATACGCACACACACACATACGCACACACGCACACACGCACACACACACACACACACACACACACACACACACGCACGCGCGCACACACACACACACACACACACACACACACACAACGACGCACGCACGCACACACACGCACACACACACACACACGCACGCACGCGCACACACGCATGCACACACACAACACACACACACACACACACACACACACACACACACCGTCACTGAGGGGTGGGGTGGCAATATCAGAGAGGAAGGTAAACTCAGAACGTTACACCTGCTTGATAGAATATAGGCCAATATATACCACACAACACTCACCCACCACGTATTGTACTGTGGGTCTAAACTCCGTTAAGTTTTCTTCTAAACACTGATTCCAAAGGAGCCACAGACCTAATTGCGCTTAAAGGACATACTTATACGTGTCTGGTTTAATATCGAGTGATTTTTGCACCCCTACAATCTTTGCCAGGTAAGATGTTTGTTGTTGTTGAAAATCATGTTCTCTTTAAAATAGTTGACTCCTGCTTCATATAGGACCCGTGATACTGTAGAGCTTGCTAGCACATTGAAATTAGCCGTAGAACTCAAGGGTGTATATGCATGTGTGTGTGGTCATGCTAAGTGGAAAATAGTTAACAAAAGAATTAATATATTATGCTATTGTTAGACATTTATGTCTCTTCGTCGCTGTTGTCGTTTGTTTGTTTATTTTAATTTTATTTTTTATACTTATTTTGTGTTGTTATTGGTAGTAGTAGTAATTTTTTCCAAGTTGTTGTTTATAGGGTATACATGAAACATTAACCCTTTCACCGCCAGCCATATTTCAACCAAAACCTTCCATTACATTTACCTGGGTAGAGAACAAAACCCATCTGCAGTATTGGGGATTCTTCTGTGACATATAAAATTAGGTCTATCCTTACTATTAGGTCTATCCTTACTCAAAACTAAGACAATAGGGTATTTGGATAGACCCCAATTTGATGCCTTTTAGTGACATAGGTGTTAAATCACTGTGGTGCTAAAATGCAACTTTGGCGGTGAAAGGGTTAAACACAATAACTGCAAGAGAGAGAAAAAAAGGGGGGGGGGGGGGAGGAAGAAAAAAAGCAGCAGGTGAAGGTCCTGGCTGGCCGTCACCCTCATCATTGTGTTCTGTATGATTGATTCAGTAAAGTGTAACACACTTGTTCTGTGAAAAAAAACACCCCACCACAAGTAGCCGTACAAGTTCTATTCAGTCGTCAAAGTGTGCATACATATTTATTTATTAAGAAAAGTTATAGAGCGCTTGATCTTGAAGCTCTAAGCGCTTTACAATTTCACACACACACAAAAATAAATTGATAGAAAAAACATCAACAAACCAACCGCACACACTCAGGTACTAGAAGGGTGAACTGTGAACAAAACCTTGACGTACAAAAGCAAAGCAAAATGCACACATGTTGTTACCCCCCCCCCCCCCCCAATTAAATTATAGGTATACCTTGTAAACGCCCACCCCCTACTTTGGATCAGGGGTGGGGGTGAGGGTACTTGGGGGTAACACCATCTAGATATTGCTTCTTAGAGATATATCTTTCCTGACTTAATTGTCTAAAAAACACACAACAACAACAACACACACACCCTAGCATTCCAGGACTATATGACATCAGAAGTTATGACATCATCAATGACGTCATCACGCTTCCCTTAGTAGGCACGGGAGCAGGCATGCAGAGAAAGGGTTAACCCTTTCGTCGACAGCCAGTTTTCAGCAAACAATTTACCTGGGTAAAGAAAAGTTGTATACTCAGTTGCACACACAGTCACGTTCGCGCGCGCGCGCATGTGTGTGTGTGTGTGTGTGTGTGTGTGTGTGTGTGTGTGTGTAGCACTGCCTGTATCATTTTTAATTCATTTACATTTTTTTCCATTCAGCTGCTTTGCTTTGGTGTAACATACTTTAGTGCTCATAATAATGTGTATGTGAAAGGGGTGAGTGGGATGAACGGCGTGAGCTTTTTTTTGTTTTTTTGTGTGTGTGATTGTTTTCTCTCGTAATATTTGTAAAGCGCTCTGAGGATGATTTTTTTTTTTATCATCGAAGAGCGCTATAGAAGCTATTATTATTATTATTATTATTTATTATTATTATTATTAATATTATTATTAATATGATCGTTCACTCATGCATGTATAGAACATGTGCATAGAGGAGGCCTGTTGAAGTTGGCTGCCTAATGGAAGAAGAAGAAGAAGAAGAAGGGAAGAAGGTTTTAAGACAATGAGCTGATCATGCCCTCAATTAAACTAGAGCGTTAAGACGCTAGACCACCAGCCGCGCGGCAGCATTTTCGGGTCCAATGACCTTGACCTTTGACCTTGATTTTCGAACTTGGTCTAGATATCCTTAGTATACGCAAGCAAACGAGTGTCCTAGGTCCCTGCGTTCAAACGTTATCGTGCCAGGTGCTCGGCAGCATTTTGGGGCTCCATTGACCTTGACCTTTGACCTATGACCTTTTCATTTTTTTTAAAATTTGGCCGAGATATGCTTAGCACCATTTCGGTGTCTTAATTTGCTATATAACCTAGTATAAGATAGATAGATCTTCTTTCTTGTTTCTCTTCCCAACCACTATGCATCATCAAGTTGATGGTTCTGTTGGTATAGGGGAAGACGGGGTAAAAAGCGCATGGGCGGGTAAGAAGCCCACCCCAATTATCTCATGAAATAAAGAAAATTTCAGTCAAATTTGCCCATGAGACGAATGCTAGACATTAACGCTCGTCTCATGGGCAAAGTAAGACTGAAATTTGCTTCATTTCATGAGATAATTGGGGTGGGCTTCTTACCCGCCCATGCGCTTTTTACCCCGTCTTCCCCTAGATAGGATTCCACTGAAAACATTACCAGCTTCGCTCTCTTCGTTCGTTGCTGGTAATAATGTTCGATCCTTTTGGATAGCTGAAGGCCCCGGTGTTTACATCCAAAGTTGGATTCCTGCCGGGTTAATAAATCAAGATCAAGATCAAGATCAAGATTATGTTATTGTTAGGCCTAGGTCTGTGTCCCCCGCCGTGACCCTTGAACTACAGTACACGTGCACCATAGAGATCACGTGACAGTGCTATTTTAAGTGCAGGACAACATGGCGGCCGCAGTGAATCCAGACTTGTTGAAAGAACGACGGAATGCAACGTTTGACCCAGAGGAACTGACCAACCTCATTTATGGCGGATCCGAGAGAACGAAAAGGAAACGTTATCTCCGTAAGTGTAAAAGAGCAGTCACGTTTTCCTCCCCTAAGGGAAGATAATTGACTGGGGGAAACAAATCTCAAAACTCTGACAGAAAGTTTCTGAGAAACGCTCAAAACAGTTACAGTGTCTGTCGCTCGCTACTATGAGAGTGTGACATTCACAAATTTCACTTTTTCCGTACTTGAACCATTTACCGGCTATATTCACATTTAGGCCCGTCAACCCGGTCAAGAACGATAATTTGTAACAGAAAAGAACAAAAGCAATTGCTTTTTCAGTCAACAGATTATCGTTCTTGACCGGGTTGACGGGCCTAAATCAGTAAATGTGAATATAGCCCATTTACCTAACCCTAACCCTATCCCTAACCCACGGAAAAAGTGAAATTTGTGGTTCATGCTCAATGTCGCAAATACACACTCTCATAGTAGCGAGCGACAGATTTGCACGAGCGACAGATTTGACATGTCGCGTGCAAATTTGCAGCTCGTGCAAATTTGCAGCTCTACAAGTGCAATTGTAGTGCACGTGCACTATAACTTCACTTGCGCTCCAAGTGTCAAGTGTACTATCCGGGACAGAAAATATTAGTTATTTTTTTAACGGAAAAAGTGATTTTCATTCTTCAAATCCCCTATAGAGACAGCACTTTTTCCGTCTAAGATCGTTCAGATAGTGTTTTGATACACACTCGCATAGTAGCGAGCTGCAAATTTGCACGCGACAAGGCACACACACACACACACACACACACACACACACACACACACACACACACACACACACACACACACACACACACACACACACACACACACAGACACACACACAGAGACACACACACACACACACTCTCTCTCTCTCTCTCTCTCTCTCTCTCTCTCTCTCTCTCTCTCTCTCTCTCTCTCCTCTCTCTCCCTCCCTCTCTCCCTCAACATTTTCACTTTTTACATGATATTCATGGTTGTCGTTTATTATATTCTTTCATTGGATGTTGTTGTTTGTAATTGTTGTTTATTTCGATATTTTCGTTTACCACAGGGCTGGGTGTAAAAAAGTATGTATACTTATCTCATTACCCTGTATAAATAAAATTTCGTTCGTTCGTTCGTTCGTTCTCTCTCGTAACAACAGGTCTGCGTGTTGGTGGGGTATGCGCGTACCTCCGCTTAAAATAGTAGAGATTGTAGAGAAAGTCTGAAACACGCCATGCTTGCGTCATTGCTTGCGTCGTTTTGAGAGGTACGCAACCCCCCTTTCTAGTAATTCTACTCTCTCTCTCTCTCTCTCTCTCTCTCTCTCTCTCTCTCTCTCTCTCTCTCTCTCTCTCTCTCTCTCTCTCTCTCTCTCTCTCTTTCATTCACTCACTCACTCACACTTACTCATGTGTGGGGATGTTCATGAATGCATGACTGCGTGCATCACACTCTTTTTCTCTCTGTACCCTCCGTATATCTCTCAATTTTGTTTAATGAAGTTCTTATTTTATATACATAATAAAAATTTGGTAAAGGTAAAGATGTGCCCCCCCCCCCCTGCATTTCTTGGTTAATTCTATTTTTCCGTTTTTGCCTTTCTTACCATACATAAAGCTGTATTTTAGGAACATTTTTAGCTAATAACCTTTTTGGAATACTAACCCTATCCCTAACCCTAGCCCTAAACCTAACCCTACCCCCCACTCTGTACTGCAGTACACCGCGATTTGTCACAGTTGTGTTTCGTGGCGTTTTTTCGTCTTATAGGGTGGGGGGTAGGGTTAGGCTTAGAGCTAGGGTTAGGGATAGGGTTAGTATTCCAAAAAGGTTATTAGCTAAACATGTTCCTAAAATACAGCTTTATGTATGATAAGAAAGGCAATAACGGAAAAATACAATTAACCAAGATATGGGGGGGGGGGGCACATCTTGACCTTTACCCAAATTTTTTTTAAAGAAGATAGGACCAGACGAAAGTTTGTTGATTGCCCTCATATTCTTTTTTTTTAAATGACGCATGCGTGCGTATAAAGTATTTCAGTTTACCTTCACAAATAGCCGCATTAATGTACTTCCATAGATCTAGATTTAACTTGTAGTGATACATGCATAAAAATGTCTTCCTTGCCATGATGATATATAATTTCTTGTTCTACTACTGTACTACAAAGTATAAATTTGTAGTGTTTTTTTAACTTTTTATCATGTTCTTCTTGATACCCCCCCCCCCCCCCCCCCCCCCCCCCAAATAAAATAAAAAAAATAAAATAAAATTGCAACATTATATATATATATATATATATATATATATATATATATATGTTTGCTTTGATAAAGCTTTTCTGTGTCCAATGTCTTTATTTGTGAACCTCAGAAACAAAGCCAGTTAATGTTAACTTTGAGTAATGTTCGTGTTCAAAATGAAAAAAAAAAAAAAAAAAAAAAAAAGTTATATAAATTGTGCTGATTTACTTTTTCTCCCAATGGGGGAGGGACAGTGCCTTATGCAAAGACAGCTGTTTCGATCTTGAGAAGATCTCATCAGTTTGCATGATTGGCCTGCAAATTGACTGTCCAGTGGATGGCCAACCTGAGCAAAAAAGACATTCTACAAGAGAATGGTGTCCTCTCTGCATCAAATCGAAAATCCACAATAAAAGCAAACCAGCACAAAGTTAAATCAGAACTAGTAAAAATCTTATGAAAATCTTATGTAAAATGAACAAAATAATAATAGTTGGCTATTCACTGAGATTTTTCTTTCATGCTATATATATATATATGTATATCAATTTCTTGACTTGGTCAATGGCTGATGAAGGCTTTGGTAAAGGTCAAGATGTGCCACCCCCCCTACCTATCTCGGTTAATTGTATTTTTCCGTTATTGCCTTTCTTACCATACATAAAGCTGTATTTTAGGAACATTTTTAGCTAATAACCTTTTTGGAATACTAACCCTAACCCTAACCCTAGCCCTAACCCTAACCCTACCCCCCACCGTATAAGACGGAAAAACGCAACGAACCACAACTGTGACAAATCGCGGTGTACTGCAGTACATAGTGGGGGGTAGGGTTAGGTTTAGATTTAGGGAAGGGTTAGGGTTAGGGTTAGTATTCCAAAAAGCGTATTAGCTACAAATGTTCCTAAAATGTCGTCCTAAAAAAAAACAGCTTTATGTATGGTAAGAAAGGCAAAAACGGAAAAATACAATTAACCGAGAAATGCATGGGGGGTGGCACATCTTTACCTTTACCAAGGCTTTTATTAACTGACAATAAAGCCAAAAATGTCTTCATTTTCAGGAAAAAAGGCTTGTTGTTTTGTGTTCTTCTTCATCGTATGTATATCAATGACAACGGAAAGAAACATGCTACTTGAGCTAGTGATTGTGTTCTCTGAATAGCAAATCATTTTGATTTCCAGAAAACTTGGCCATCCAAGACTTGAAAAAGCGTAACTTCAAGCAGGTGGCTCACCTGTCGAGGGAGGAGCAGTATGAACAGGAACTGCAGAAGAGCGCCTACTGCTACACCATGCAGAAACAGCTGGGACTGACAGATCCTTGGGAGAGACACATGTTTTCTGAGTGAGTGACAGAAGAGAGAGAGAGAGGGAGAGAGAGAGAGAGAGAGAGAGAGAGAGAGAGAGAGAGAGAGAGAGAGAGAGAGAGAGAGAGAGAGATATGATTGTTGCAGTATGAACAGGAACTACAGAGGAGCGCCTACTGCTACACCATGCAGAAACAGCTGGGACTGACAGATCCTTGGGAGAGACACATGTTTTCTGAGTGAGTGACAGAATGAGAGAGAGAGAGAGAGAGAGAGAGAGAGAGAGAGAGAGAGAGAGAGAGAGAGAGAGAGAGAGAGAGAGAGAGAGAGAGAGATTGATTTGCAGTATGAACAGGAACTACAGAGGAGCGCCTACTGCTACACCATGCAGAAACAGCTGGGACTGACAGATCCTTGGGAGAGACACATGTTTTCTGAGTGAGAGAGAGAGATGAGAGAGAGAGAGAGAGAGAGAGAGAGAGAGAGAGAGAGAGAGAGAGAGAGAGAGAGAGAGAGATGATCGTTGCAGTATGATCAGGAACTGCAGAAGAGCGCCTGCTGCTACACCATGCAGAAACAGCTGGGACTGACAGATCCTTTTGAAAGGCACATGTTTTCTGAGTGAGTGAAAGAATGAGAGAGAGAGAGAGGGGGATAGAGAGAGAGTAAGAGAGAGATGACGTTCGTTGCAGTATGAACAGGAACTGCAGAAGAGAGCCTACTGCTACACCATGCAGAAACAGCTGGGACTGACAGATCCTTGGGAGAGACACATGTTTTCTGAGTGAGTGACAGAATGAGAGAGAGAGAGAGAGAGGGAGAGAGAGAGAGAGAGAGAGAGAGAGAGAGAGAGAGAGAGAGAGAGAGAGAGAGAGAGAGAGAGATGATGTTTGTTGCATTATGAATAGGAATAACAGAAGAGCTCCTACTGCTATGCCATGTAAAAACAGCTGGGACTGACCGATTGTACACTTCACTTATAGTTATATAGTTAGGCTTCCACTTCAAATCATCAAATCAAAACACCTTTATTAACTCTGAAAAGAGAAATTCCGTCACTGGCCCTGTAATGACGTTACTTTCGCTGATCATTTCGTTCTTCCTTTTTTTGATTTCTTTGGTTTCTTTGCGCCTTATCGGGTGTATGCGCCCTATCTGTGATCAAATTACGATTTATTTTAAAAAGCAGGGGGTGCGCCTTATGCGCTGTGTTGCGGTAGATTTTCTTTAGTGTTGAATGATATTTTTGGGGGGTAATTTTTTTTTCTTTCTCCGTTCAGAGCGGTGATGCCTCGCGAGCCTGCCCCCTACAACCTTCACAACAGCATGTTCAGCGACACACTGGAGCGACTGTCCTCGGACGAGCAGAGGGCCAAGTGGGTCCCCATGGCCAAGGCATACCGACTGATTGGCACCTACGCCCAAACCGAGCTCGGACACGGTCAGTTCTTCTTCTGTCTCGCTCAGACTGATCGGCACCTTCGCCCAAACCGAGCTCGGACACGGTCAGTTCTTCTTCTGTCTCGCTCAGACTGATCGGCACCTTCGCCCAATCCGAGCTCGGACACGGTCAGTTCTTCTTCTGTCTCGCTCAGACTGATCGGCACCTTCGCCCAAACCGAGCTCGGACACGGTCAGTTCTTCTTCCGTCTCGCTCAGACTGATCAGCACCTTCGCCCAAACCGAGCTCGGACACGGTCAGCTCCTCTTCTTCTGTTTCTTCTTCTTCTTCTTCTTCGACCGCTCAGACAGTTCCCTGTTAGTTACGACCGCAGACGCGTCATGCTGCCGTTATGCGCCTAGCTAAGAAACAGTTAGGCCTGTCTCGCTCAGACTGATCGGCACCTAGGCCCAAACCGTGCTCGGACACGGTCAGCTCTTCTTCTTCTGTTTCTTCTTCTTCGACCGCTCAGACAGTTCCCTGTCAGTTACGACCGCAGACGCGTCATGCTGCCGTTATGCGCCTAGCTAAGAAACAGTTAGGCCTGTCTCGCTCAGACTGATCGGCACCTAGGCCCAAACCGTGCTCGGACACGGTCAGCTCTTCTTCTTCTGTTTCTTCTTCTTCTTCTTCTTCGACTGCTCAGACAGTTCCCTGTCAGTTACGAGCGCAGACGCGTCATGCTGCCGTTATGCGCCTAACTAAGAAACAGTTAGGCCTGGCATGCAGCGAGTCAAAGACTTCGGCTGGAGGAGGAAATCTTTTTTGAAAGTGTTTTTCTTGAAGAAATAAAAAAGGGCAGGAGAATGGACCGGTGGTAAGGCAGAAAGATTGCAGATGACAGTAAGCAAAGGGAAAAGGCAGAGTCAAAGAGTGATATATTAGAGGAAGTTACAGAGCACAGAACTTCCAGAAGGTGGGGGTACTATTTATATAAAAGACCCCCCGGTATCCCCACAGGGGAGAAAATTGAGCTCATCCGGGATTTGAACCCGTGACCTCTCGCACCCTATGCGACAATCAAACCCCTAGACAAATGAGCCAGATGAACACGTTCAGTTGACATGTGTTATTTGCTCAATTCAGACCTGTTTACTCTACTCTTTTCGAGTAGTATTCTACTCAATTTGGACCTCTACTACTCTTCAAAATTGAAAATAATGCTCTTTAATTCTTGATTACTACTCATTTTCAGTGAACATTATTTGATGGTTTAATGAATAAAACTACACATTTTAGACCAAAACTACTCATTTCAGCTATCCAGACTACTCAAGACTTGTGTAGGGGGTGAACAGGTCTGACTCATGCTTGTACAGTGAAACCTCCCTTATAAGACCTCCCATTATAAGACTCCCTCCCACATAAGACCTATTTCTTTGTAAGTATTAAAATCACCTCCCTTTAAGACCCCTCCCTTATAAGACCTCAATCTATTCTATCATCCTTACCATTCCACTACAAAGTGCATATTTGTACAAGATTAGCTTGGAAGACAGAAATAAAACCAAGAGTGTCTTACTACCACAACTCCCAATCCAGGTAACTTCCGGTTAAGCAGACTACTCACTTTCTTTCAAGCTAGCATGGAAGGCAGGTTTGTTTTTCTGTTTCTCCAGGAATTTTGTCTCCTGCTTTCAGCTTAATGAGTGTCTTTTGTTTTCCTTTGGTTTTCTTTGTGTTGCTTTGCTACTTGGGTAAGTTCGTTCGGCCCTCCCCCCTTTTTGGTTGTAATCTTTGTGAAGATTTCGGGCCTGTTGGTCAAAAGGTGGGCGTGGCTTCTGGCTTCGGGTTTCGCGTTATGGAATCTACTCCTTCTAAAGAAGGTTGTAGATTCTTCGGCGTTAGTTAGCAAACCTTCAAGTAGTTCAACTAAGGAACCTCAGCCTTCTCCTCCCAGGGATGACAAAGACCGTTTTCTAAAATCTAGTCCTTCAGAAAAGTCTTTGTCCAAGTCAAATCTCGGTCAAGAAGTTCGAGTAAGTCTCATTCTTCGCGTTCGGTTCAAGATACAAAGCAAGTGGTGTCGGAATTGCTGGCTCATTTGCGTTCTACGGGCGAATAGTCTTCGGCCATGCCGTTCTCCTTCTCCCAAGTGGATTCGGCTGGTTTGGTCCAGCACATTTCGGTGGGTGATTCTCATGTTGTTGGGTGTTTTGGACGTTGACCCGGCCTTTTCGACGGTTGGTCTTCCACTCCAGGATTCGTTGTCCGTTGAAGATCTCTCACGGATGGAGCTGCAACCGGCATCCGGGTTTTTCCCGAACAAGGTCAGTACGGCTCTTCTAGCCAAGCTAGCTCCCGTACCCCATTGGTTCCTGGCGTTCATGATACCGCACGGGCACTTCCGGTTCTGGAAGAAGAAGCTGCGAAGAAACCGGTGGTGCTGTCCGACTTGTCTTACAGAGCTATAGACAACCGGGCGGTACCCACCGATGCCACCATTACGCCTGGTGATGCCGGCCGAAAAACGGACGATGCCGCTAATGGGGGTAGCTTCCCTGGCGACGGCAGCCTCGGTGCCTTAGGCACCGGGCCGGCATCCGCACCCGGAGTTCTCCGAGCGGACCGGCCACGGCGACATGGTCTCGCGGGTCCACCACGGGCACGGCGGCTACGGCCTCTCCCGTGGGTGGTCCCTGGCGACGGCAGCCTCGGTGCCTTGGGCACCGGGCCGGCATCCGCACCCGGGGTTCTCCGGAGCGGACCGGCCACGGCGACATGGTCTCGCGGGTCCACCACGGGCACGTCGGCTACGGCCTCTCCCGTGGGTGGTCCCTGGCGACGGCAGCCTCGGTGCCTTAGGCACCGGGCCGGTATCCGCACCCGGAGTTCTCCGGAGCGGACCGGCCACGGCGACATGGTCTCGCGGGTCCACCACGGGCACGGCGGCTACGGCCTCTCCCGTGGGTGGTCCCTGGCGACGGCAGCCTCGGTGCCTTAGGCACCGGGCCGGCATCCGCACCCGGGGTTCTCCGGAGCGGACCGGCCACGGCGACATGGTCTCGCGGGTCCACCACGGTCACGGCGGCTACGGCCTCTCCCGTGGGTAGTCCCCAGGCCCAGGGCCGTACGACGGCGGGCAGTCAGTCCATGGGACGTTTGCCTCAGCCCGTACCGGTCACGCCCGTTACCGCTGGTATGGTTCTTCAGCGGACCTACTCTCACCAGGAGGTTATGGACCTTTTGTCGGGTTGTTCTTCCTTCGGTCAGTCAGCTCAACCAGCGGCGTCAGTTACGACTTCGGGTCACACGGTGGATTCTATGGAAGAGGTTTTTTTCAGATCCTTCTGTTTCTGTCATTCAAGGGTATCTGGCGGCCTTGCAGCCTTACTGCGCTCCTTCTTTCACGGTTGCAACCGAGAGTTGTTCAACCGTACCCTTGTTGTCTTCCTTCTGAACGAATTTTTGCGGGGGCAACGGCCCCGGCTTCGCCGTTCTTTCGAATGATGTCTGTTCTGGCAGGCATGGTTTCTTCTGATTACAACCATGAGTTGTTCAACCAGTTGTCTCGTTCACCCGTTCCAGTAATCCTTTTTGGTCTGGTTCCGTCCCGATCGAACTATACTGTCCGGCTAACATGATCTTCCATGCCCAGCCGTCAGCTCAGTTGTTTGACTGGGTGGCGTTGAAATGGGTTAAGTCTACGTCACGTTTGCACACTGTTTCGCCTTTTGTCTACATGTTTTCCTTTTCGGTGGGGACATTTCCGCGTCATCTGGTTAGATTTGACGTCATGCGATAGCAACTATGTTGCTCTTTCGGTCTGTCCCTACGTCAGAGGTAGTTTTTTATTTTTACCTTCCAACGGTCTTAGCATGTAGAGTTGGTTACGAAGTGCAGTCGCACATTCGTACCGTGGCTTCTCAGTTTGCTAGTTCAGAGGTTGAATCTGCTGTTTTGCGGATTCTCATCTTAATCATTTAGTACTAGCTGTCTCTTCCCGTCATCGATCCTTTGCTTGCCCATTCTGAACAAGTCTTGTCCAAATGTGGGCCATTTTGTTTTTGACTCAGACTCGCCACTTCGATTTTTCTGGTTCGAAAGGGCGTAGCAGCGTGTGGTGGCCCGGTCCGGCCACTCATAGTCCGTTTTTGTATCGGCCTTGGCTGCTCTAGGTGACTCCATGCGGAGTTTGTCATCTCCTGGCTGCTTTTCCAGGATGTTGTCTCGGTGGAGTCCACTCAGGTTCTGCCCCAGGATGATGCTTTCGGTACCCTTCTGTCTCGTGGGTGCCGATTGTCTTTTCTCCGCCTGCAGATCCTCTTCGCTTTCAGATCTTGGACGCAGAGGTCAAGTCCCTTCTGGACAAGGGTGCTGTGATTCCAGTACCCAACCCAGGCCCGGGTTTCTACTCGCGCATGTTCACTGTACCAAAGAAGAACTGTGAGTTCCGTCCAGTGCTGGACTTGTCTCCTCTCAATGCTTTTCTGCGCCCCATGGCGTTCAGAATGGAGATGGCTGCTTCGGTTCACAACTTCATCCAGCCGGGGGATTGGGCGACTTCCATAGACCTCAAGGATGCCTTTTTCCATATTTCGATCCACCCAGATCGAAGGCATCTCTTGAGGTTCGTATGGGGGAACACGACTTATCAGTTCGTAGCCCTTCCCTCCGGGCTCTCTCTGGCCCCTTGGATTTTCACCATGGTGGTCAGGGAGTTCGTCGGCGTGGCCGGGTCCAGAGGGATCCGGCTCAAGGTGTACCTGGACGGCTGGCTCACCTCGGCTCAGTCCAGGGACCGGTGCCAGGAACACACTTCGGAGCTCCAGGACCTGTCCGTCCAGGTTGGTTTTCAACATGAATGTCAAAAAGTCGGATTAGACTCCGGCCCAGGAATTCAAATTTCTGGGGATGGTCTTCAATACCCAGACGTTCACGGTCTGTCCGTCTCCGGATCAGATCCAGTCCATTCAGTCCTTTCGGGAAAGTGTTCTGTTGGCAGGTTCAGCAACGGTTCGTCAACTTCTCAAGTTGCTGGGCATCATGGAGTCTTTGGCAGACCTCTTGCCTCTGGGACGTCTGCACAGGCGTCCGTTACAACGAAAGTGTGCGGAACTCAGGGTTTCTCATCTTCCTCTGGAATCTCAGATTGTTTTGGGCTCGTGGTTTCGTGGCTCAGTTCTCCAGTGGTTGGATCTGGTTTGGCTGGGGTCCTCTGTTCCCAGTCGGCCTCTCCACCATCAAGAATTCCTTTTCACGGATGCATCAAAGGAAGGTTGGGGGGCTCATCTGGACCGGTGAGAGGTTTCGGGGTTGTGGTCCAAGCAGATTCGTCTCTCCACATCAATTTTCTGGAGATGGAGGCGGTTTCGCTCGCGCTCAAAGCGCTACTTCCCCTGCTACGAGGCAAGTGGGTCACAGTTTGTGGCGACAACTCCACTTGCCTCTCGTACCTTCGGCGTCAGGGGGGCACGAAATCGTCTTCACTCTCCAGGAAGGCAGAGGAGATCCTGCTTTGGACTGCACAGAATTCCATTCTTCTAACCGTGGAGTTCTTTCCCGGGAAGTTGAATGTTCTCGCCGACCAGCTGGGCCGTTCCAACCAGGTGATTGCAACGGAGTGGACTCTCGTCCATCAGGTCCTTCAACCCATTTGGTCAATGTGGGGAAACCCACACATCGACTTGTTTGCAACTCGCTTCAGCCGGCGTCTTCCGCTTTTCGTCTCCCCGTTGGCAGATCCCTTGGCATGGGCAAGAAATGCCTTCAGTCTCCAGTGGACGGGTCTGTGGGCCTACGCCTACCCATCCACAGCTCTTCTTCCAAAGGTGTTGGAAAGGTGTGCTCGGGAGCGTCCTGCTCTGATCCTCATAGCGTCAGGATGGGAAACTGTCCGTTGTTCCCCGAGCTGTTAGCTCTCACCCACGTTCCGGGTGTTCCCCTCCAGTTGTCACCAAGTCACTTGTTCAACCGCGGACAGGCGTTCCACATCGAAATCCTGCCGTCCTTCACCTGACCGCTTGGCTACTTTGCGGTCAGGATTGCGGTCACAGGGTCTGAAAGGTGAAACCATTGAAGTGATTCTTCAATCCCGTCGTCAAAGCATGAATACCTTGTATTCCTTGCGTTGGACCTCTTGGTTCAATTTCTGTTCAATGAGTCTTTTTCTCCTTTGCACCCGACTGGTGCTCAGTTTGTTTTCTTTTCGTCTCATTTGCATAATGAGAAGGGCCTCTTGGACCAAACTTGTCAGGTTATAAGTCGGCAGTTAGCACTATTTCGATTGCTACTGGTCGTCAACCTTCCTTTGCTTCTTCTGTCTTGGTTTCCCATTTTTTGGATGGTTTGCGTAATAAGTCGATTCGCCCAACCATCAGACTTCCGCTATGGGACGTTTTTTTTCTTGTGCTTCACTTTCTCAGGTCAGAATGTGAACCGCTTTCTTCGTTATCTTTTAAGCTTCTTTCTGTTATAACGCTTTTCCTCGTTAGTCTTGCCTTAGCGAGACGTGTGAGTGGTATCCACGCTCTTAGCGGTTTAGTTAATGATTTTGAATTCGCGGAGGATGGTTCCTCGATCTCCCTGGCTTTTCTACCGGAATTCCGTGCGAAAAATCAATCGGCTCAGCAAGCTTCTCCGTTGGTTGTTATCGAAAGTCTCTCTAACATCCTCGCTCCGGACGATGAGGAAAATGTCTGTGTCCGGTTCGCTGTTTGCGGGCATATCTCCTTCGTTCAGTCTCGTTCCGTAGCCAGAAACGCCGCCTTTTCATTTCTTTGAATTCCAACTATTCAAATGATATCCGTAAGGCCACTTTGGCTCGCTGGTTAGTCGAGTTGATTCGACTAGCCTACTCCCACGCCGATCGTTCTGCGCCCCCAGGTATACGGGCTCACGAAGTTAGGGCTATTAGCACCTCACTAGTCTTGGTCAGGGGTGTTCCAGTCCCTTCCTTATGTCCTCCGCCTTCTGGAAGTCGGAGACTACATTTACCTCTTTCTGCCTGCGCGAGTTTTCTACTCTCCGGCAGGACAACACGTTTGGCATTCGACGTGCTGTGTTGTCCTCCAAGACGGTGTCCTTTTGAGGTTTGACTTATTGTCTGTTTGTTTTTATAGACTTATGTCTTTTGGGGGATATGTAAACATGATTTGCTGTTTTACCTTCTTATTTTAGATGGTATGTGTGTGTTTATGTGGTATCTCTGTCATGGTTTGTTCCATGGTTCTCAGAGTAGTGCTAAACCATTACCCACCTCCTTGTTGGTAATCATGCACTTTGTAGTGGAATGGTAAGGATGATAGAATAGATTGAGGAATTTTTATTAATTCTACTATCTATTTTATCTATATACTTACCATTCCACTACATTTAATTGACCCACCCACCTCCCTCCTAATGGTTTTTGAACGTGTTCCTTCCCTTTTTATTAGATGCTTGCTTTCAAGAAAGTGAGTAGTCTGCTTAACCGGAAGTTACCTGGATTGGGAGTTGTGGTAGTAAGACACTCTTGGTTTTATTTCTGTCTTCCAAGCTAATCTTGTACAAATATGCACTTTGTAGTGGAATGGTAAGTATATAGATAAAATAGATAGTAGAATTAATAAAAATTCCTCATTTTGGATGATTTTTGAAGGTCTTATAAGGGAGGTTCCACTGTAGTGTCAAAATGTGCAGAGTAGCTGTAGTTGTAGTTGTAGTTGCAGAGTAGTTGTAGCAATTACACTCCTGTGTGACTGAGACAAGTGGGTTGCCCACCATCACCATCTGAAAGAAACCGCCTCGAGCAGTTCCACCAGCATTGACTGTGTCCTGCATTATTCTGTAGTGAATTCGTTAGGCCCAAATTTTTTTTTATGTCTGTTTGGGGTTTCATCAGTTTGAAAAATAGGGTAGGTAGGTACATACTAGGCTTTTTATTTATTTAAAAAACCCCAAAAAAACATTTTTTGTGTTCGGTCCATATGTGTGAATATATTTATATATTTTAATAAAACAAAACAGTATACTTTTGCATTTATGATGTTTTATGTTTCTGTTTGCTCGCTTACTTTCGTTTTTGCTTTTTTTTTTTTTCCCATTCATCAAAAAAAAAGTTTAGGGTCGGCAGCCAAAAACTAGGGTAGGTAGGGAAATTGAAACAGGAAACCAACATTTTTGTTGTTGTGCCTTACCAACCTTGAACTTGAGGTCCTCGAACGGGTGGAGTTGACCAGTACTGAGGCCATGCTGCTTGCTTAACCCTTTCATCGCCACTGTCACCTCTTGGCACCACAATGATTTGATTTAAATGATTTTTTATTTTTCAAATGCACATTAAACAAATATTAAACAAACATAATGGCAACAACAAGCTTAAAGCTTATACTGTGCCACTTTACTTCAACACCCATGTTTCTAAAAGGCATCACATGAGGGTCTGGTACCCAGTGACCTTACGTTCTTCATTTTGGGAGGTAAGGATAGGCCCTATTCTATGTCACAGAAGAATCCCCAATATTGCAGACGAAATCTTTTCTCTACCCAGGTAAGTTTAATGGTAAATTTTGGCTGAGGAATGGCTAGCGTTGAAAGGGTTAACTCATTGGAGTTGCGGTCAGGTAGTGCGCATCGACCCCAGGAACCGCGCTTTTCAGGCCACTTAAAAAACAAATCACTACCAAATAATTGATCAAGATAGAAACAAACCATACTTTGCAAAAGAAAGGTATACACGTCTACTAGAAAAAATGCCACACACAGTTGGTGTGCTTAATCTCTTTTGTGTAAAAAAAGGGAGGTTCCACTGTATTGTCCTTGTTGTCAGGTTCTTTTTTGAGAGGGCTGGAGACGACGGCGACCTACGACCCCAAGACCCAAGAGTTCATCATCCACTCCCCCACCATCACCTCCACCAAATACTGGCCTGGCGGATGTGAGTTTACATGATAATGATAACGATTATCAGTATGTTAATGATTATAGAGTTCACCATCCACCCCACCCCACACCATCACCTCCACCAAATACTGGCCTGGCGGATGTGAGTTTACATGATAATGATAACGATTATCAGTATGTTAATGATTATAGAGTTCACCATCCACCCCACCCCACACCATCACCTCCACCAAATACTGGCCTGGCGGATGTGAGTTTACATGATAATGATAACGATTATCAGTATGTTAATGATTATAGAACCATCCACCCCACCCCACACCATCACCTCACGTTTCACCATCCACCCCACCCCACACCATCACCTCCACCAAATACTGGCCTGGCGGATGTGAGTTTACATGATAATGATAACGATTATCAGTATGTTAATGATTATAGAGTTCACCATCCACCCCACCCCACACCATCACCTCCACCAAATACTGGCCTGGCGGATGTGAGTTTACATGATAATGATAACGATTATCAGTATGTTAATGATTATAGAGTTCACCATCCACCCCACCCCACACCATCACCTCCACCAAATACTGGCCTGGCGGATGTGAGTTTACATGATAATGATAACGATTATCAGTATGTTAATGATTATAGAGTTCACCATCCACCCCACCCCACACCATCACCTCCACCAAATACTGGCCTGGCGGATGTGAGTTTACATGATAATGATAACGATTATCAGTATGTTAATGATTATAGAGTTTCACCATCCACCCCACCCCACACCATCACCTCCACCAAATATTGGCCTGGCGGATGTGAGTTTACATGATAATGATAACGATTATCAGTATGTTAATGATTATAGAGTTCACCATCCACCCCACCCCACACCATCACCTCCACCAAATACTGGCCTGGCGGATGTGAGTTTACATGATAATGATAACGATTATCAGTATGTTAATGATTATAGAGTTCACCATCCACCCCACCCCACACCATCACCTCCACCAAATACTGGCCTGGCGGATGTGAGTTTACATGATAATGATAACGATTATCAGTATGTTAATGATTATAGAGTTCACCATCCACCCCACCCCACACCATCACCTCCACCAAATACTGGCCTGGCGGATGTGAGTTTACATGATAATGATAACGATTATCAGTATGTTAATGATTATAGAGTTCACCATCCACCCCACCCCACACCATCACCTCCACCAAATACTGGCCTGGCGGATGTGAGTTTACATGATAATGATAACGATTATCAGTATGTTAATGATTATAGAGTTCACCATCCACCCCACCCCACACCATCACCTCCACCAAATACTGGCCTGGCGGATGTGAGTTTACATGATAATGATAACGATTATCAGTATGTTAATGATTATAGAGTTCACCATCCACCCCACCCCACACCATCACCTCCACCAAATACTGGCCTGGCGGATGTGAGTTTACATGATAATGATAACGATTATCAGTATGTTAATGATTATAGAGTTTCACCATCCACCCCACCCCACACCATCACCTCCACCAAATATTGGCCTGGCGGATGTGAGTTTACATGATAATGATAACGATTATCAGTATGTTAATGATTATAGAGTTCACCATCCACCCCACCCCACACCATCACCTCCACCAAATACTGGCCTGGCGGATGTGAGTTTACATGATAATGATAACGATTATCAGTATGTTAATGATTATAGAGTTCACCATCCACCCCACCCCACACCATCACCTCCACCAAATACTGGCCTGGCGGATGTGAGTTTACATGATAATGATAACGATTATCAGTATGTTAATGATTATAGAGTTCACCATCCACCCCACCCCACACCATCACCTCCACCAAATACTGGCCTGGCGGATGTGAGTTTACATGATAATGATAACGATTATCAGTATGTTAATGATTATAGAGTTTCACCATCCACCCCACCCCACACCATCACCTCCACCAGTCCAGCTCTTGCAGAACTGGAAGTCCAAGAAAGTCACCTTATTTTAACCCCTTGACTGACAGAGAAAATTGAAGAAAAAGTCATTGGGCAAACCATGCCATGAAAAAGACAACTGATAGAGCCAATCTGGCAAAATGGTCTGGGGGATATTACTCTCTTGACTGTGTTAGAGCAAAAGCCAGCATATCAGGGTTATTCCTCTTCGTCTGATGACATCATCAGTGATGTCATCAGGTCAGTACGTGATACGTTGGTGGCAGTCAAGGGGTTAATAAAACAACAACAACAAAATGTTCCCGCAAAGTCTCTGCATATTTTTGTGTGTGTGTTTGTGTGTGTGTGTGTGTGCTTGTGTGCGTTGATGTGAGTGTGTTTGTGTGTGGGGAGGGAAGGATGCGTTTGTGTATACCAATGTGTATATATATGCGTGTGTATGTTTGTATATATCTATGAGTATGTTTTGCGTGGGGGGTGACGGTGGGAATGCGAGCGCGTCTGAGTATGTTCGACATGTATGATGTAATCTTGCATGTGGAGTGAATTTTAGTTTTGTTAAACCCAGAGCCGGCATATATAAAGCGTTCATGCGAGGCGTGAGGCATCCAGCTAATTTTTTTAATCTTGTGGTGGTACCATAGCCAATGAGGTTTAACCGAGGCGTGGTTACTGCTACACACATCTGTATTATTAAAAAATCGGGACTTTACTGGTTTAGCACTGCCTCCGGACATTGCCTCCAGTATTGTTCCCACCATCTTTGTATTTACAAATGCCCCACATGGCTGAAAGGCCGAAGAGGGCGTAAAGCCCTATTATCACCGTGAGGCATCATTCTTATCGCGGCAGGCGAGAGAGACGGTTCAACCGTTCTTTTTTCTCTGTTGCTCGAGCCACTGTGAGTCAGAACTTCGCAGCGACTAGGCTAGCAGTCTACACCAGGGATCACCCGATCCCTGGGATCGGTAGCTTTCCCTTTAAGCGCCATGAGTAGTTCGTCTAGAATATGCGCTTTATAAATGTCTTTATTTCTATTATATAAATAATATTGTTTGAGTAAAACACCGCAACTTTCACCGCAATGATGATTGTACACATTTTCTCCCTGATTCTACACATTTTCTCCCTGATTCTACACATTTTCTCCCTGATTGTACACATTTCCTTCCTGATTGTACACATTTTCTCCCTGATTGTACACATTTTCTCCCTGGTTGTACACATTTTCTCCCTGATTCTACACATTTTCTCCCTGGTTGTACACATGTTCTCCCTGATTGTACACATTTTCTCCCTGGTTGTACACATTTTCTCCCTGATTGTACACATTTTCTCCCTGATTGTACACATTTTGGACCTTGATTGTACACATAAAAAATGTTTAGAATAATCAGGTCTGAATTTGAAATTTTAAGGTCAGTTTAAAAGCTGTTTTTAAACGTTTTTGTGTTTTTTTGGGCAGTGGGTAAAACGGCCAACTGCTGTGTGGTGATGGCCCAGCTGATCGTCAGGGGACAGAAGCTGGGGATGCATTCCTTCCTGGTGCAGATCAGAGACCTGGACACCCACCAGCCCCTGCCAGGTAACGTCAAAGTTAGTCAGTTAGTTAGTCTGGTGTAGTCACGCCAACTGCTGTGTGGTGATGGTCAGCTGAGATCAGCTGGGGATGCATTCCTTCCTGGTGCAGATCAGAGACCTGGACACCCAACCCCTGCCAGGTAACGTCAAAGTCAGTTAGTTAGTCTGTTGTAGTCACGTCATTCCTTCCTGGTGCAGATCAGAGACCTGGACACCCACCAACCCCTGCCAGGTAACGTCAAAGTCAGTTAGTTAGTCTGTTGTAGTCACGTCAACTGCTGTGTGGTGATGGCCCAGCTGATCGTCAGGGGACAGAAGCTGGGGATGCATTCCTTCCTGGTGCAGATCAGAGACCTGGACACCCACCAGCCCCTGCCAGGTAACGTCAAAGTCAGTTAGTCAGTTAGTCTGTTGTAGTCACGTCATTCCTTCCTGGTGCAGATCAGAGACCTGGACACCCACCAACCCCTGCCAGGTAACGTCAAAGTCAGTTAGTTAGTCTGTTGTAGTCACGTCATTCCTTCCTGGTGCAGATCAGAGACCTGGACACCCACCAACCCCTGCCAGGTAACGTCAAAGTCAGTTAGTTAGTCTGTTGTAGTCACGTCATTCCTTCCTGGTGCAGATCAGAGACCTGGACACCCACCAACCCCTGCCAGGTAACGTCAAAGTCAGTTAGTTAGTCTGTTGTAGTCACGTCAACTGCTGTGTGGTGATGGCCCAGCTGATCGTCAGGGGACAGAAGCTGGGGATGCATTCCTTCCTGGTGCAGATCAGAGACCTGGACACCCACCAACCCCTGCCAGGTAACGTCAAAGTCAGTTAGTTAGTCTGTTGTAGTCACGTCATTCCTTCCTGGTGCAGATCAGAGACCTGGACACCCACCAACCCCTGCCAGGTAACGTCAAAGTCAGTTAGTTAGTCTGTTGTAGTCACGTCATTCCTTCCTGGTGCAGATCAGAGACCTGGACACCCACCAGCCCCTGCCAGGTAACGTCAAAGTCAGTTAGTTAGTCTGTTGTAGTCACGTCATTCCTTCCTGGTGCAGATCAGAGACCTGGACACCCACCAACCCCTGCCAGGTAACGTCAAAGTTAGTTAGTTAGTTAGTCTGTTGTAGTCACGTCATTCCTTCCTGGTGCAGATCAGAGACCTGGACACCCACCAACCCCTGCCAGGTAACGTCAAAGTTAGTTAGTCAGTTAGTCTGTTGTAGTCACGTCATTCCTTCCTGGTGCAGATCAGAGACCTGGACACCCACCAACCCCTGCCAGGTAACGTCAAAGTTAGTTAGTTAGTCTGTTGTAGTCACGTCATTCCTTCCTGGTGCAGATCAGAGACCTGGACACCCACCAGCCCCTGCCAGGTAACGTCAAAGTTAGTTAGTCAGTTAGTCTGTTGTAGTCACGTCATTCCTTCCTGGTGCAGATCAGAGACCTGGACACCCACCAACCCCTGCCAGGTAACGTCAAAGTCAGTTAGTTAGTCTGTTGTAGTCACGTCATTCCTTCCTGGTGCAGATCAGAGACCTGGACACCCACCAACCCCTGCCAGGTAACGTCAAAGTCAGTTAGTTAGTCTGTTGTAGTCACGTCATTCCTTCCTGGTGCAGATCAGAGACCTGGACACCCACCAACCCCTGCCAGGTAACGTCAAAGTTAGTTAGTTAGTTAGTCTGTTGTAGTCACGTCATTCCTTCCTGGTGCAGATCAGAGACCTGGACACCCACCAGCCCCTGCCAGGTAACGTCAAAGTTAGTTAGTTAGTTAGTCTGTTGTAGTCACGTCATTCCTTCCTGGTGCAGATCAGAGACCTGGACACCCACCAGCCCCTGCCAGGTAACGTCAAAGTCAGTTAGTTAGTCTGTTGTAGTCACGTCATTCCTTCCTGGTGCAGATCAGAGACCTGGACACCCACCAACCCCTGCCAGGTAACGTCAAAGTTAGTTAGTCAGTTAGTCTGTTGTAGTCACGTCATTCCTTCCTGGTGCAGATCAGAGACCTGGACACCCACCAGCCCCTGCCAGGTAACGTCAAAGTCAGTTAGTTAGTCTGTTGTAGTCACGTCATTCCTTCCTGGTGCAGATCAGAGACCTGGACACCCACCAACCCCTGCCAGGTAACGTCAAAGTTAGTTAGTCAGTTAGTCTGTTGTAGTCACGTCATTCCTTCCTGGTGCAGATCAGAGACCTGGACACCCACCAACCCCTGCCAGGTAACGTCAAAGTTAGTTAGTTAGTCTGTTGTAGTCACGTCATTCCTTCCTGGTGCAGATCAGAGACCTGGACACCCACCAGCCCCTGCCAGGTAACGTCAAAGTCAGTTAGTCTGTTGTAGTCACGTCATTCCTTCCTGGTGCAGATCAGAGACCTGGACACCCACCAGCCCCTGCCAGGTAACGTCAAAGTCAGTTAGTCAGTTAGTCTGTTGTAGTCACGTCATTCCTTCCTGGTGCAGATCAGAGACCTGGACACCCACCAGCCCCTGCCAGGTAACGTCAAAGTCAGTTTAGTTAGTCTGTTGTAGTCACGTCATTCCTTCCTGGTGCAGATCAGAGACCTGGACACCCACCAGCCCCTGCCAGGTAACGTCAAAGTTAGTTAGTCAGTTAGTCTGTTGTAGTCACGTCATTCCTTCCTGGTGCAGATCAGAGACCTGGACACCCACCAGCCCCTGCCAGGTAACGTCAAAGTCAGTTAGTTAGTCTGTTGTAGTCACGTCATTCCTTCCTGGTGCAGATCAGAGACCTGGACACCCACCAGCCCCTGCCAGGTAACGTCAAAGTCAGTTTAGTTAGTCTGTTGTAGTCACGTCATTCCTTCCTGGTGCAGATCAGAGACCTGGACACCCACCAGCCCCTGCCAGGTAACGTCAAAGTCAGTTAGTTAGTCTGTTGTAGTCACGTCATTCCTTCCTGGTGCAGATCAGAGACCTGGACACCCACCAGCCCCTGCCAGGTAACGTCAAAGTCAGTTAGTTAGTCTGTTGTAGTCACGTCATTCCTTCCTGGTGCAGATCAGAGACCTGGACACCCACCAGCCCCTGCCAGGTAACGTCAAAGTCAGTTAGTTAGTCTGTTGTAGTCACGTCATTCCTTCCTGGTGCAGATCAGAGACCTGGACACCCACCAACCCCTGCCAGGTAACGTCAAAGTCAGTTAGTTAGTCTGTTGTAGTCACGTCATTCCTTCCTGGTGCAGATCAGAGACCTGGACACCCACCAACCCCTGCCAGGTAACGTCAAAGTTAGTTAGTTAGTCTGTTGTAGTCACGTCATTCCTTCCTGGTGCAGATCAGAGACCTGGACACCCACCAACCC
>CM065706.1:29195911-29220911 GCA_017654935.2 Phymorhynchus buccinoides | reverse complement strand
GTCTTATAAGTGTTTTAAATCGGGTAGGTTGATGCATTTTCTTCAGCTAGACTAAACTTTAGACTATGTTTTCTCAAAATGGACAACATTCACTGTACTAACTTTAAATGTTCATAACTCTGGCACGGAAAAAGATACAATAACAGCTCTTGTATTATTAGAATGAGAATTGTCTGAAGTTTTCAAATGTATCATTTTCTCAGAATGGTCATTTCGACACTTAATGTCCCTTTCGTGGTGCTGGGTCACATATTTTCAGTATCAGGGGTCTCAGTTTGAGAAAAAAAGTATCGCCTTATTGTCTGTAGAATATGGTAATTGAGTTTGTGTGTATTCATCCGGCACAACACGGCCTACTCCTACTGAATAGTGGAGTGGGCTTCAAAGGCATGGTAGACCTCCGTGAATCGCGGAAAATCCGCAAAACAGTCACAGCATGTTTTTCTGCCGCATTCTGGCTTCATAAAGTTTGGCCCACTCTAGCCACTTACCCTTCCTTTTTCCTGCCTGCTTCTCATCTGAGCCAGCACCACTGCTGTTCTATTTTTAAACTCGTTACCTATGCCACCAGAGAGAGAGAGAGAGAGAGAGAGAGAGAGAGAGAGAGAGAGACTGTTATCTCTATCCAGCCGCTATATCCAGCTGCTACCTATGCCACCAGAGAGAGAGAGAGAGAGAGAGAGAGACTGTTATCTCTATCCAGCCAGTAAGGGGGAGGTAACTAAAAGGTCAGAAAGGCCTTGAAGGCAGCAGGAGAAGAAAAAAAGGGAGAGGTCTATTTTTGGCAGGCTCACTGCTGCTGGAAAATGGGAAAGCTTAGGGCCTAGGCAGTGAAATCTGGGTCTAACTTTCTGATGCTGAGAATGTGAGCTGTGCAGTTTGAAACAAAATTATTTAAAAATGCATTGAAATGGCATAAAAAAGTTAAAATTTAACTCTTTTGTTCGGCCCCCTGGACCCCCGGCCATTTTCCTTGAAAATCACTTTGCCCCCACTACCATGCCTGGCTTTAACGCGTGCCCGAGATCTTGTGCATGCGTTCGCACACAGGACCTCAGTTTTAAAGACCCACTGACCCACCACGATTAAGTCCCTTGAGTATTTCTGGGCATAGCTGTGACCCACTTACATATGCCCCCAACTTTAAAATTGAGGCTGCTCTTTAAAATGATGTTTCGGTTTCAATTTGGGTGCATTTGTATAGGAGTTGGTCAAAACAAGATTTCTTACCAGCTATAAGAGGGAAAACATGTGAAACCCGTGATTTAGACACGTGATCTGGTGGGTCTTTAAGTCTCATCCGAAGGACCAGGAAATAGGAGTAAAGTGTCTTTCCCAAGGACACAACACCGCGGATGGAGCTGGGTTTGAACCTCAGCACTCGCAAACACGTTGGTAAGAGCAGGGAGAAATCCCGCTGCCTGGTATGGCCAAATTTATAGCTAGGTTTTCCAAGTGTGCCCCCCCCCCCTCCTCACCCTGTGCCCCCCCCCCAAAAAAAAAAAAGCAAAAAAAAAGCAACAACAACAAAAAATTGGGTTGGCGCTGTGCTTGCGGCGATGCAATCTCCGGGGGAGAGCAGCCCGAATTTCACAGAGATAAGTCTCTGTGACTAGAATATACCAAATGCCAAATTATGCGCTGCATCACCTTGTAGGCTGAAAAATATGTAATTTAAAAAAATAAAATAAACAGCCAAAAAAAAACAATGTCTAAGTTGTTATGATTCCCAGGTGCTGCCCGACGGGACGTACGTGAAGCCGAAGAACGACCGTCTGATCTACGGTGGGATGACTTTCATCAGGGCAGCCATTGCTGGGGATGTGGGGAGAGGGTTGGCCCAAGCTGTGACCATCGCCGTGCGTTACAGCTGTGTGAGACGCCAGTCGGAAATAGAGCCTGGGTATGACTTTGTGTATAATATCACTATGTTGTTACATAGATATTGATATGAGAGCAGCCATAGCGGGGGGATGTGGGGAGAGGGTTGGCCCAAGCTGTGACCATCGCCGTGCGTTACAGCTGTGTGAGACGCCAGTCGGAAATAGAGCCTGGGTATGACTTTGTGTGTTGTTATTATTATAACTATGTTATTACTTAGATATTGATATGAGAGCAATAATAGCGAGTGATTTGGGGAGAGAGTTGGTCCAAGCTGTTACCATCGCCGTGCGTTACAGCTGTGTGAGACGCCAGTCGGAAATAGAGCCTGGGTACGACTTTGTGTATAATATCACTATGTTACATAGATATTGATATGAGAGCAGCCATAGCGTGGGGATGTGGGGAGAGGGGAGAGGGTTGGCCCAAGCTCTTATGATGGCCGTGCGTTATGTTACAGTTGTGTGTGACGCCAGTCGGAAATAGAGCCTGGCTACGACTTTGTGTTATTATTATTATCACTATGTTATTACATAGATATTGATATGAGAGCAGCCATGTGGGGAGAGCGTTGGGGGATGTGAGACGCCAGGGAAATAGAGACGACTTTGTGTGAGCATAGATATTGATTGAGCCCAAGCTGGGGATGTGGGGAGAGGGGAGAGGGTTGGCCCAAGCTCTTATGATGGCCGTGCGTTATGTTACAGTTGTGTGCGACGCCAGTCGGAAATAGAGCCTGGCTATGACTTTGTGCGTTATTATTATTATCACTATGTTATTACATAGATATTGATATGAGAGCAGCCATAGAGGGGGGATGTGGGGAGAGGGTTGGCCCAAGCTGTGACCATCGCCGTGCGTTACAGTTGTGTGAGACGCCAGTCGGAAATAGAGCCTGGCTATGACTTTGTGTGTTATTATTATCACTACCATAATTCGCGGACTATAAGCCGCAACTTTTCTGGGCACCCCCCCCCCCCCCTTGCGGCTAGTACAGTGCCGCGTTGCCGAAAGTGAAAGTAAACTCAACTCAGTGGCATTCTTGAACTATTTTTGCGAAAGACACCTCCACTCCCGCCCCCCAGGTATCCCCACGGTTCTGAAAACCAACGCACCTATGATTTGTCCCCCCTTAATGTTTTATGGAACTTTTGTGGTTTTTGAATTCTTATGTCTTGGTTATTTTTTTTATGTTAGTTTAACCCTTTCACCGCCAATGTCGCATTTTTGCACCACAGTGGTTTAACACCCATGTCACTAAAAAGCATCAAATCAGGGCCTGTTATTTGAAGACCCTATTTTTGTAATTTTGGGAGGTAGGGATAGGCCTAATGCTATACATGTTACAGAGCAATTTGCAATATTGCAGATCTTTTTTCGTCTCTATCCAGGTAGGTTTAATGGTATTTGGGGGATGAAAAATGGCTGGCGGCGAAAGGGTTAACTCTGTGTGTGTGTGTGTGTGTGTGTACATGCGCAGAGCGCGTGCGTGTATGTGCATGCGTTGTAGATCTGCAGATGTTTTGAAGTGGGTGTGGCTTGTCTAAGAGTATGTGAGGTCAGGTCAGGTAGTTAGGACATTAGGCCTCGCGGCCTCTTCACTGTCCTTTCATGTTTGTTTGAACTTTTGCACAGCTGAGAGGTTTTTATATTTTGTTTTTGGCAAATCTGCCTTTTGGTCATGCTCATATTGCAGTTTTGAGATGTTGGTGTATTTTGTATTTGTTCATCTTGTATGCTGTTAATGTCCTGTGTCACTTTACATGTAATATGTTTTTTATCCCCTCGCGCAAGCTGACTTCTTCTTAGATGAAGCTAATATTAACAGACCTGTTTTCCCTAAGGATTTATCCGTAATTATTACGTTTTGAGACCTCCGATTACGCTATTACGGTCAGCAACAAAAAAATCTGCATTTCCGCTGAACGAGTGCGGAAAAAAAAAAAAGAAGAAGAAGAAATCAAAAGAAGGCATGGCGTTTGAGCCGTACTCGCTACTGTGTCGTCTGCTATCAAAGGTATCACTTCGAGTGATGTCCCTTGAATGAATACTTCCGGTTTATTTATCCATGCCGCCATTTTTCTAGGTACGAAGTGCAAAATTTCGGTTAGTTGTCGAGGTTGGGTTTGGATGGGAAGTTGCAGCATGCGTGTACGCCCCCCCCCCCTGCTCAAGAAAAGGTTTGACGGCAGCGAAAAATTCTGGTGAAAGGATTTCTCGGACAGCAAAATTACAGACAGATGCCTGAAATTACTGTTCTCAGTGCTTGGGATTACTGACAGTGAAGATTTGGGGTAAACAGGTCTGTATTAAGCTGGTTGGTCGATTGATGTGTGTGTGTGTGTGTTCCGCAGGGCGGGGGAGGTGCAGGTGATGGACTTCCAGACCCAACAGTACCGCCTGCTGTCGCAGGTGTCCAATGCCTACGCCCTCATGACCGCTGGCAAGGTCATGATCCTGCACTACCTCAAGACCGCCGCCCAGATCAACCAGGGGGTCTTTGGGGGAATGGCACAGGTAAGGGAAAAAAAACCCTGAGTGGCGCGGTGCTGCACTTGCAACAATGTGCTCTCCCAAAAAAGGAATACCATACCATACCATACCATACCAGGTAAAGCGCTTGCAACAACGTGCTCTCCAAAAAAGGAATACCGTACCATACCAGGTTAAGCGCTTGCAACAACGTGCTCTCCAAAAAAGGAATACCATACCATACCAGGTTAAGCGCTTGCAACAACGTGCTCTCCAAAAAAGGAATACCATACCATACCAGGTTAAGCGCTTGTAACAACGTGCTCTCCAAAAAAGGAATACCATACCATACCAGGTAAAGCGCTTGTAACAACGTGCTCTCCCAAAAAGGAATACCATACCATACCAGGTAAAGCGCTTGCAACAACGTGCTCTCCAAAAAAGGAATACCATACCATACCAGGTAAAGCGCTTGTAACAACGTGCTCTCCAAAAAAGGAATACCATACCATACCAGGTAAAGCGCTTGTAACAACGTGCTCTCCAAAAAAGGAATACCATACCATACCAGGTTAAGCGCTTGTAACAACGTGCTCTCCAAAAAAAGGAATACCATACCATGCCAGGTAAAGCGCTTGTAACAACGTGCTCTCCAAAAAAGGAATACCATACCATGCCAGGTAAAGCGCTTGTAACAACGTGCTCTCCAAAAAAGGAATACCATACCATACCAGGTAAAGCGCTTGCAACAACGTGCTCTCCAAAAAAGGAATACCATACCATACCAGGTAAAGCGCTTGTAACAACGTGCTCTCCAAAAAAGGAATACCATACCATACCAGGTAAAGCGCTTGTAACAACGTGCTCTCCAAAAAAAGGAATACCATACCATGCCAGGTAAAGCGCTTGTAACAACGTGCTCTCCAAAAAAGGAATACCATACCATACCAGGTAAAGCGCTTGCAACAACGTGCTCTCCAAAAAAGGAATACCGTACCATACCATACCATACCATACCATACCATACCATACCATACCATACCATACCATACCATACCATACCATGCCCATACCATACCATACCATACCATACCATACCATACCATACCATACCATACCATTACTATACCATACCATACCATACCATACCATACCATACCATACCATACCATACCATAAATAATACCATACCATATACCATACCATACCATACCATACCATACCATACCATACCATACCATGCCATGCCATGCCATTACCATACCATACCATTACTATACCATACCATACCATACCATACCATACCATACCATACCATACCATACCATACCATACCATACCATACCATACCATACCATACCATACCATACCATACCATACCATACCATACCATACCATACCATACCATACCATACCATACCATACCATACCATACCATACCATACCATACCATACCATACCATACCATACCATACCATACCCATACCATACCATACCATACCATACCATACCATACCATACCATACCATACCATACCATACCATACCATACCATACCATACCATACCATACCATACCATACCATACCATACCATACCATACCATACCATACCATACCATACCATGCCATTACCATACCATACCATACCATACCATACCATACCATACCATACCATACCATACCATACCATACCATACCATACCATACCATACCATACCATACCATACCATACCATACCATACCATACCATACCATACCATACCATACCATACCATACCATACCATACCATACCATACCATACCATACCATACCATACCATACCATACCATACCATACCATACCATACCATACCATACCATACCATACCATACCATACCATACCATACCATACCATACCATACCATACCATACCATACCATACCATACCATTACCATACCATACCGTACCATACCATACCATACCATACCATACCATACCATACCATACCATTGGAGGTTCCACTTTATGGTAAGAAAATGTAATAACCAACTCTGAATTTTGTGTACAATTTGAAGGGTGTGCCTTATGATAATAAGGTGTGCTTCATAGCCCGACAAATGGGGTCATCTTTCTTCTGAAGATCAGGCAGAGATCGACCTCATTTTGGATGATTTTTGAAGGTCTTATAAGGGAGGTTCCACTGTACTTACAAAGAAGGGCAATGTCTCAGAGAAGTAGGTCTTATGTGGGAGGGAGTCTTATAGTGGGAGGTCTTATAAGAGAGGTTCCATTGTACTTACAAAGAAGGGCAATGTCTCAGAGAAGTAGGTCTTATGTGGGAGGGAGTCTTATAGTGGGAGGTCTTATAAGGGAGGTTCCACTGTACTTACAAAGAAGGGCAATGTCTCAGAGAATAGGTCTTATGTGGGAGGGAGTCTTATAGTGGGAGGTCTTGTAAGGGAGGTTCCACTGTACTTACAAAGAAGGGCAATGTCTCAGAGAAGTAGGTCTTATGTGGGAGGGAGTCTTATAGTGGGAGGTCTTGTAAGGGAGGTTCCACTGTACTTACAAAGAAGGGCAATGTCTCAGAGAAGTAGGTCTTATGTGGGAGGGAGTCTCATAATGGGAGGTCTTATAAGGGAGGTTCCACTGTACTTACAAAGAAGGGCAATGTCTCAGAGAATACGTCTTATGTGGGAGGGAGTCTTATAGTGGGAGGTCTTATAAGAGAGGTTCCACTGTACCAAAAATGCACTCACACACAATGGGTTTTTGGGGTGTGGTTTTTTTTCAGCTTCACGCACTGTCGCATAGTGGGAGGTCTTATAAGAGAGGTTCCACTGTACCAAAATGCACTCACACACAATGGGTTTTTGGGGTGTGGTTTTTTTCAGCTTCACGCACTGTCTGCGGGTCTGAAGGCCGTCAGCTCGTGGCAGGCGGCGGAAGGGGTCGAGATATGCAGATTAGCCTGCGGCGGCCATGGCTACAGCCTGGCCAGCGGCCTGCCCAAGATCTACGCGGACGTCACGCCCTCCTGCACCTACGAGGGAGAGAACTACGTCATGATGCTGCAGACGGCAAGGCAAGAGTTGCGGTTCTTTGGATTTTTGATAAGCCCTTGTTTGTGTAGCGAGCGAATCGCTGTGAATATTATTAAGGGTCAGCATGGCTGAGGGAGAGAATTGCATTATGAGGCCTGTGGACAGAAAGGCAAGAGTTGTGGTTCTTAGATTTGATAACCATGCTTGTCGAACAAATTACTGTGAATATTTAGGGTTGTGATTTAAATGGCGTGATTTTGGAATCGTCATGGATGAGGGAGAGAACTTTGTCATGATGTTGCGGACCGCAAGGCAAGAGTAGCGGTTCTTAGATTTGATAGCCATGCTTGTCCTACAAATTACTGTGAATATTTGGGGTCGTGATTTAAATGGCGTGATTTGAAATTTGGCGTGGATGAGGGAGAGAACTTCGTCATGATGCTGCGGACTGCAGGGCAAGAGTTGTGGTTCTTGGATTTTTGATAGGACCTTGTCGAACGAGCGAATCGCTGTGAATATTATTAAGGGTCGCGATTGAATTAAGTGGCGTGATTTGAAATTTGGCGTGGATGAGGGAGAGAACTTCGTCATGATGCTGCAGGACGGGAAGGCAAGAGTTGCGGTTCTTGGATTTTGTTAGGCCCTTGCTTGTCGAACGAATCACTGAATATTTGTGACGGTGCATGGGGAAAAACAGACATAATGGAATTTTGGCCTAATTTGAGATTTAACCCTTTCACCGCCAATGTTGCATTTATGCACCACAGTGGTTTAACACCCATGGTACTAAAACTGGTACAAATCAGGGCCTGTTTATCCAAAAACTATTTTCTTAAATTTGGGAGGCCAAGGGTAGGCCTAAATGTTAGACATGTCAGAGGAATTCTCAATATTGCAGGTACCATTTTTTTTTATCGACCCAGTTGGATTTATTGGTATTTTTTGGCTGAAAAATGGCTGGCGGCGAAAGGGTTACATTTTTCATGATGGAGCAAAGATTCCTTGTTAAATACACATAAAACAGAATTGAGTTATCTTGTCTAGTTTTTTATTTTATAATTATTTGAAGGTTGGCGTTCGAGATAGATCATTAATTGCAGAAATCGGACATAGAAGGCAGAATGTTGCCTCTTTCTTTCTATTGACTTGATTTTAAAAAGCAACAACAATCAAATGAACAAAGAAATCATTCAAAATTGTCTTTCATGTTTTGGATTCTCAGACGATGGCTTGGAGTCAAAACGGATTATCTTTAGATGGTCCATTGACATATTATTGAACTTAGTACGAAAACTAATAACTTGTATAAAAAAAAAAAAAGACTGCGGAAATATAAAACAGATAACCCCCTTTATATATTTCTGCAGTCATTGTTTGATACAAGTTATTAGTTTTTGTAACAGGTTCAATAATACGTCAATGGACTATCTAAAGATAGTCCGCTTTGACTCCAATCCATCAACTGCCCTAAATTAAAAAAATATATTTTGGGGGTTGTTGACTATTTTATGGCTTTTACTCCAAAAACATTCTGAGCGACTTATGTAGGTTTTTCCCATGCACCATCACATTTAAGTTCGTGATTTAAATGGCGTGATTTGAAATTGGCATGGCTGAGGGAGAGATAACCATGTCATGATGCTGCAGACGGCAAAGCAAGAGTCGCGGTTCTTTGGATTTTTGATAAGCCCTTGTTGCTTGTTGAACGATCAAATCGCTGTGAATATTAAGGGTCGTGATTTAAATGGCGCAATTTGAAATTGGCGTGGATGAGGGAGAGAACTTCGTCATGATGCTGCAGACCGCAAGGCAAGAGTTGCGGTTCTTAGATTTGTTTCTTCTTTCTTTGTCAATTGCTCTGACCAGGTCCTTGCAATGAGCGCAGATGCATCGTTCTAACTCATTTTCTTACTTGTTTTGTGAAAATGACCTATTATACTTTCTTCAAGCTGGTCAAATGACCTACGATGTCCAGTGACAAGATTGATCCCTGATAGTGGAGATGCCTTGCCGAAGGGTACACCCCCACTTCCGCAACCTTGAAAAGAATATAGATCATTATTTGAAAAATATATATATTTCTGAAATGTTCAGATACCTGTTGAAGTGCATGACGGCCGTTCAGCAAGGGGAGCAACTGCCTGACGTGCTGAGGTTCCTGCAAAGCCCACCAGGGGGCAGGAGCGGTCTGGACCAGCATCTAGAGCTGTCCCACCTGATAGGTGCCTACGAGCACAGGACGGCGAGGTATGTTGACATATTGAAGCATTTTTTTTGTTTTTAATTCATTTGTTTTAGTGGGTTGGGGTTTTTTGTGTGTCTTTTTTTAACCCCTTCAGGGCTTCACTGCCTTAGATAAACTCCATTATTGGCCTGGGGCTGCCTAGAAAAATATGTTATAACAGGGTTCATAGCAGTTGGGAAGGTTTGGGGAAAATAGACTTCATTTTCAAGGCCCATGAAAGTTTGTGAAAAATGAAAAACCAAGAGTAGTGTCTTTGAAAGTTTGTGAATTTTGAGCTACTGTCAAATCTTCATCAAAATGCCCCCCAAATCGCCCAGGACCATAATTTTGAATGATCGTGTAAAAAAAAAAAATTATAATTATGAAATAAAATGAATATTTTGATGCATACGATCGGTGCGACTTACTTTCGATTTTTAACCGGAATTGACGCGAGTTGCTTCCCTTTAAAGACATCCGGGTCTTTACGCGTACCGCGCAAAATGCCGGGCAAATGTGTCTTCAGTGAGCTTTGGCTCGAAAATTCTGCATATAAAGTATGGCTGAGAAAGGATGCAACCAACAAGCGCTCAGCGTATTGTGCGGCTTGCCGAAAAACCTTTGATGGGTGAAGGAGTACTTGTTTTATGTTTATCTATCCTTTTTGCAACAGTAGTATCTGTGTTAAAGTTGTGAAGGGTGGGTTTTGAAAACCCTAAAGTTGGGCTTTGAAAGTTGGGCTTTGAAAGTTGGGCTTTGAAAGTTTGTGAAAATTAGGATGCTGTTTGGTTATGAACCCTGTATAACAAATAAGAAGAGCAACAACACTCACACTGTCAATGATTCAGTTTTGACAACATTACTGGTTGATCAGAGTTTATTTTTCGCTTGGAGATCTTGTTCACTTGCATTTCAATCGGAATCATTAGTCTCCTTATTACTACAGTGGAGTCCAACTATAACGAACTCGCTTTTAACGAAATTTCGCGATTAACGAACTGACTTCAATTTCCCGGCAAATGCCCTTCTATTTGTCACTTGCAAAGCCATGGGTATAACGAACAAAAAATCCTTTTGAAACAACGAACATCCGCTTTTTACGAACACATGTTCTACGCCCCACGATAATTTTATTTACTTGGAAAAATAGCCTATAACGAACTCAGCCTGTGCGATGCGCTGCAAAAACCTAGGCCTTCAAACTCCAAGCTAGAACGTGTTGTCAAGAGGAAGGAAGTTGGAAAATATGAACTGCGCATGCGTGAACTCATTTAGATTCACACTGGGTCGTCTGCTAGGCCTAGGCTTCCTACAGATCATTCGGTTTCTCAAGGTCGCTTTACAATTCGCGCTCAAAATAAAGATCGAAAAGTTAGTGAAAGCCTATAACAATACTAAATTTGTGTGATGTGTTGTCACTTAATGGACAAACTTGTTGAAAAGTGTGCCAAAACAGATCAGCGTCAGACAACACTGCTGAACTTCTTCAAGCCTTGTACATCCCGTGATTAAGACAGACGATCCAAACTGGTCAAGTTTATGTTTTCGGTTATCATTGGGGAGTGTTTGAACTGTTTTTGTTTTCAACATACATTGTACATGTACATGTATAACGAAATCCTGATACAACGAACTGAGTCTGTGTTCCGTTAAAATTCGTTTTACCCGGACTCCACTGTATCAGTATCACTGACTGTTAATGAAAACATATTGGAGTATTTTCTGAGGTTTTGTCTAGGGCCGATTTGTTTGACATTTTTAACATTACAAATTAAGATAGAAGTACCAAACATAAGCAAACTGAAAGCTGGAACAGTGATGAAGAGATGTAACTTGAAAAACGTGGTTTGGATTGAAAAAGACCATGGATTTAGACTTTTAAAAAAAAGGCTGTTCCGAGAATACTCGTAAGTAGGCCCTGAGTTTACTCATAATTCGTCCGGAATGAGTTAAATTATGTTCTTTTTACGTCTTCGAAGCTTTCATTCATTCATTCATTCATTCTAAAAAATTAAGCCAGTATGATTTTCTTGTGTGTTTTTGTTGTTTTAAGTCTTTGGGCTTGGGCTTGGGCTTGGGCCAACTGAAAGAAGATGATACTGATGATGATGGTGGTGGTTGTGGTTATGATGACGATGATGACGATTTGTTATTTATCGAGTTTGTTGAATTCAGGCAGGTCCAAGCTGTCGCTCAAAAAGTGCAGTCGGCCATGTCCAAGGGAAGCAAATCCTACCAGGCCTGGAACGACAACTCTGTGGAGCTTGTGGCCGCTGCCAAGGTGAGGGGAGAGAGAGAGAGAGAGGGAGAGAGAGAGAGAGAGGGAGAGAGAGAGAGAGAGAGGGAGGATTGGGGAGAGAGAGAGAGATGGAAAGGGAGAGAGAGAGAGAGGGAGGATTGGGGAGAGAGAGAGAGAGGGAGGATTGGGGGAGAGAGAGAGAGAGAGAGAGAGAGAGAGAGAGAGAGAGAGAGAGAGAGAGAGAGAGACACTTGACACTTGAAAACTTTATTACGCAAGGATTGAGATTTTAGGCCAGGCCTATTCTTACAATCTGTCCTCGAGACAGAAACAAGACTAATACAAAACGATAAGGCAAACAGATAATTATATGACAGTTGTTGGCGAGAGTTACTCCCTTGTTTGGTCAGTACTCAAACATCTACCAAGGGCATTCACTCTAGCAAAACATGGTTGTTGCAGTGGCCCATAGGAATGTTTGTTCATATATATGTTTTTAATATATATATATATCTTTTAGTAAGCATTGTAAAGCGCTTAGAGCTTTTGATGAATGAGCGCCATAGAAATGTTCTTGATAAATAAATAAATAAAATCTTGTGCTGTTTTATTATATGTGTTGTTATTGTTGTGTTATTCTCTTTCTTGTGTGTGTGTGTGTGTGTGTGTGTGTGTGTGTGTGTGTGTGTGTGTGTGTGTGTGTGTGTGTGTGTGTGTGTGTGTGTGTGTGTGTGTGTGTGAGTGAGTGTGTGAGTGTGTGTGTGTGTGTGTGTGTGTGTGTGTGTGAGTGTGTTTGTGTGTAGGGTCTTTTTGTTTCACCGTGGCTTGATTATGTTAAAAGTATTTTAATTGAAACTGGTTTTGATTGTGTTTGGGAATCCCAATCATTCTCGAGTAAAACTAACTTATGCAAGTGTGTTAAACAAGAATTACAAAATAACTATATTCGTGACTGGCGTAATTCTCTTGAGAACAGTAGTAAATGCTTATTTTATAAACATTTTAAGACAGACTTTGGAAGGGAACATTACATTTTAACCTTACCAGATGTTTATGTTATATCTTTATTCAAGTTTCGATGCAGCAATCATAAATTGCCTATTGAAGTTGGAAGACATTATAATGTTCCAAGAGAATTACGTATTTGTCGTAATTGCGAAATGGGCGAGATAGGAGACAAATTTAATTGTATAATGGTATGTCCAAAATACAATGAACTTCGTGAAAAATATGTTCCTAAAAAATTTCTGAAACCCAAATCCGTTTTCAATTTCTGTAGCATGTTTCAAAAAGGACGACGTATATGTTTAAATTTAAGTAAATGTCTAAAATTTGGAAAGATAATTTAAAAGAGTGTTTCTTTCACTGCTCACCAAAAACTGACATTTCGCTGTTACTTTTGAATTTTTTGCGGTTTTGATTGAGTTTTATGTTTGTGTTATACTGTTTTTGTATCCTCCATGCTCCAAAAGGGGTCAAAGGATTAAACTTCTTGAATCTTGAATCTTGTGTCAGGCATCAGAACGGTCCGCGGATTTCCACGGTTTTGGTAGCCACTGGCCGCGGTTTTGGCACTGCCGGCCGCGGTTTGTACTTCATGAGGCAGCGCAATCTTATTCTCAAATGGTATTCTTAAACGGTTTGTTTTCATACTGCGCCTTCGGAAATGAAAAATCGCGGCCATGTTTGTTTTTTCTTGCGAGTTTAGAGCTCTCTAGACTCTTACTTTCACTGTTTCAGAGTTTGTTTTGATGACAGTGATTGGGTTTTAAATGAGTCGATTTAGAGGATATGATCGCGGGAGACTACGATGATGTGAGAACTTTGAACTTTTCCGCGAGAAATCGGGTAGCGAATGATCGCAATGATGCCGAGTTTTGTGGGGTCCGACTCGATGTGTCGACTCTGAGTCATGGCGAGTGTTGTTCGTCCGCAGATTGGACTCTGGAGTATTCTGATGCCTGGTGTGTGTGTGGGTGAGTGAGTGTGTGTGTGTGTGTGTGTGTGTGTGTGTGTGTGTGTGTGTGTGTGTGTGTGTCTGTGTCTGTGTGTATTTGTCTGTGTCGGAATGTTTGTAGTTTTCATTCTTTGTAAAGCACCATGAATAGGTTTTTCTAGATATGTGCGCTATATAAGTGCCTATGATTATTATGATTATGATTATTATTATTATTTCTTACGTTTCAGGCGTTCACAGAGACGTACATAGTGAAGGTGTTTGCGGAGTCGCTGAGCGAACTGAGCGGGTCAGCGAAGGCCGTCATGATGAGCCTGTGTCGGCTGTACGCGGCTAAAGGCATCACCGACTGTGTGGGAGACTTTATGATGGTATGGAGACCTGTTCCATATATGTCCGGAATTAAGAGATAACTGTCAATTTGATGCATTTGCTTCAAGGGAAATAAATCTGCACACACCATACCTTGGTCACTTCTAAACTCGCTTCACCCCCTTAGACCACAATTTTGCCTCTGACTTTGCTTTTGCGGTGTTTTGTTGTGGGGGGAGCCGATCGGTGTAGAGAGTTTTTCTATAATAAAGTCTATATATAAAAAAAAGTCTGATCTACCACTTCCCTGTGTCTAAACCTGAAGTAAAAACCCCGTAATCTTCTTTCATTTCTCCTTTTGTTTATGTACGTTTTGTTTGTGTGTATGGCTGGAGTGATTTGTGCGTATTTTGAACAATTCAAAATCGTTGCGATGCGAATGAGTTAAGGAACAAAGAGAATGGGAAATGTTGAATATTATGATATTCTATTATTAGAATATTATTATGTGTGTGTGTGAATGGGTGAAACTTTTTTTCCTTCTTAGGAAGGATTCCTCGATTTTGAAATCAGAAAATAAAGAAATCCTTATTTTCAAATTTTCAACAACAACAAAAAGAGTAGAAATTGACCGATTTGAGCGATCGATCATAGGCCATGAAGTGTGTCATTTGCTCCTTAGAACGTTCAGCTTAAATGTCATTTTGGAGTTCAAAACAGTTCATAAATGTGATCCAGAAAGGGACATTAAGTGTCAAAATGACCATTCTGAGAAAATGGTACAGGTAGAAACTTCAGGCAATTCTCGTTCAAATGATATAAGAACCATTCTTATAACTTTTTCCGTTTTAGAGTTATGAGCATTTAAAGTTTGGTAGGGTGACTGTCGGCCATTTTGAGAAATCACAGTCTAAAGTTTAGCCTAGCTGTAGAAAAGGCATCAACCTACTCTTTTTAAAGCACTTTTGGGTAAAGGTCAATATGTGCCCCCCGTTTTTTGCCTTTCTTACCATACGTAAAGCTGTGTTTTAGGAACATTTTTAGCTAATAACCTTTTTGGAATACTAACCCTATCCCTAACCCTAGCCCTAAACCTAACCCTACCCCCCACTATGTACTGCAGTACACCGCGATTTGTCACAGTTGTGGTTCGTTGCGTTTTTCCGTCTTATAGGGTGGGGGGTAGGGTTAGGGTTAGGGCTAGGGTTAGGGATAGGGTTAGTATTCCAAAAAGGTTATTAGCTAAAAATGTTCGTAAAATACAGCTTTATGCATGGTAAGAAAGGCAAAAACGGAAAAATACAATTAACCGAGAAATGTAGGGGGGGTGGCACATCTTGACCTTTACCGATTTTTCTTTATAAATATGAAAGATGAGATGTTAGAGAGCAAGAAAATACCCATAACTCAAAATTGCTCAAAAATGAGATTTTTTGACTTTGCTAGCCTGTTTTGAGAAACTAGCCCAGCGACTTAATGTCCCTTTCGTGGTGCGGGGTCACAACTGTGAATGATGAAACACCTCAGGAGAGCTCACGAAATAGGCATTTATCTGTAAATTCTTGTCGCTGCCCCTACACCCCACCAGGGCCTAGGCGGCCCCTGGCGACCCCAGCCTTTTCCTTATTTTCAAAATCTGTCACTGTCACCCATGTGTGTGTGTGTGTGTGTGTTCAGGACGGCTACATCAGCCCCCAACAAGCCTCGATGCTCCAGTCCCGCGTCCTCGACCTTCTGAAGGAGCTTCGTCCCAACGCGGTGGCGCTGGTGGACGCCTTCGACTTTCCCGACGAGGTTCTGGACAGTGCTCTGGGCAGGTGGGATGGGCAGGTGTACCAGGCGCTTTACGACTACTCCCTTAACAGCAAGCTGAACGAGAAGCAGGTGGGTATTCAATCAACCAATCAATCAATAACTTTAATGATCCCTGGGGAAATTACAAAGCGCGTTCACAGGCTCGATAAACAAACAATGCTAAAACAAACATTATATATAAATCAAACATCACAGAGGGAAACAGCAAAAACATTTAACATCGTCCAACGAATAAAATGTAGATATTGATTACATTTACATATAAGATATTAAGAGCACACATACAAAAGATAAGATATTAAGAAGCAGTATACATAAATCGAACATCACAAAGGAATTTATAAAGCAAAAGCAGTGTCAGATAATTTAAAAAAACACTTAATTGTTGATTAACCCCCTAACCCCACCCCACCCCCCTCTCACACACACACACATGCACGCGCACGCCTTCGACTTTCTCGACGAGTTTCTGGACAGCGCCCTGGGCAGGTGGGACGGGCAGGTGTACCAGGTGCTTTGCGACTACTCCCTCAACAGCAGGCTGAATAAAAAACAGGTGTGTACTGTAGAGCTATATCATGTAATGTTATGTGATGAACAAATACTTTACCTAGTAGTTTCTGGACAGCGTTTTGACTGGTGTACCAGGTGCTTTATGACTACTCCCTCAACAGCAGGCTGAATAAAAAACAGGTGTGTACTGTAGAGCTATATCATGTAATGTTATGTGATGACAAATTCTTTACCTATTAGTTTCTGGACAGCATTTTGACTGGTGTACCAGGTGCTTTATGACTACTCCCTCAACAGCAGGCTGAACGAAAAACAGGTATTGTAGAGCAATTTCATGTAATGTTATTTGATGAACAATTCTTTACCTAGTAGTTTCTGGACAGCGTTTTGACTGGTGTACCAGGCGCTTTACGACTACTCCCTCAACAGCAGGCTGAATGAAAAACAGGTGTGTATTGTAGAGCTATATCATGTAATGTTATGTGATGAACAAATACTTTACCTAGTAGTTTCTGGACAGCGTTTTGACTGGTGTACCAGGCGCTTTACGACTACTCCCTCAACAGCAGGCTGAATGAAAAACAGGTGTGTACTGTAGAGCTATATCATGTAATGTTATGTGATGAACAAATACTTTACTTAGTAGTTTCTGGACAGCGTTTTGACTGGTGTACCAGGCGCTTTACGACTACTCCCTCAACAGCAGGCTGAACGAAAAACAGGTATTGTAGAGCAATTTCATGTAATGTTATTTGATGAACAATTCTTTACCTAGGAGTTTTTGGACAGCGTCTTGACTGGTGTACCAGGCGCTTTACGACTACTCCCTCAACAGCAGGCTGAACGAAAATCGTAAAACCCCTTTACTGCCAGAGAAAAATTACCATACTTTACGGACTATGCAGCGATACTTTCCCCCCAGACCTAGACCCCTGAGCCATATAATATTAGTAAGAAAATATAAGAACAACATCTAAATTTTGTGTAAACATTTTGGGATGCACCTTATAATCAGGTGCGCATTGTAGTCCGTAAAATACAGTATCTTTTGCTTTATCATAAAATGATAAAGAGACCTGTGTGTGTGTGTCGTTGACAGGTTCTGGACGCCCATCATAAGATGTTTTTTTGTGCCTGTGTGTGTGTGTGTCGTTGACAGGTTCTGGACGCCCATCATAAGATGTTTTTTTGTGCCTGTGTGTGTGTGTGTCGTTGACAGGTTCTGGACGCCTATCATAAGATGTTTTTGTGTGTGTGTGTCGTTGACAAGTTCTGGACGCCTATCATAAGATGTTTTTGTGCCTGTGTGTGTGTGTGTGTCGTTGACAGGTTCTGGACGCCTATCATAAGATGTTTTTGTGTGTGTGTGTCGTTGCCAGGTTCTGGACGCCTATCATAAGATGTTTTTGTGTGTGTGTGTGTCGTTGACAGGTTCTGGATGCCTATCATAAGATGTTTTTGTGTGTGTGTGTCATTGACAGGTTCTGAATGCCTATCATAATATGTTCTTGTGCCTATGTGTGTCGTTGACGCCTGTCATAAGATGTTCTTGTGCCTATGTGTGTCGTTGACGCCTGTCATAAGATGTTTTTGTGCCTGTGTGTGTCATTGACAAGTTCTGGACGCCTATCATAAGATGCTCTTGTGCCTATGTGTGTCGTTGACGCCTGTCATAAGATGTTCTTGTGCCTGTGTGTGTGTGTGTGTCGTTGACAGGTTCTGGACGCCTATCATAAGATGTTTTTTTGTGCCTGTGTGTGTGTGTGTGTCGTTGACAGGTTCTGGACGCCTATCATAAGATGTTTTTGTGCCTGTGTGTGTGTGTGTGTCGTTGACAGGTTCTGGACGCCTATCATAAGATGTTTTTGTGTGTGTGTGTCGTTGACAGGTTCTGGACGCCTATCATAAGATGTTTTTGTGTGTGTGTGTGTCGTTGACAGGTTCTGGACGCCTATCATAAGATGTTTTTGTGTGTGTGTGTCGTTGACAGGTTCTGAATGCCTATCATAATATGTTCTTGTGCCTATGTGTGTCGTTGACGCCTGTCATAAGATGTTCTTGTGCCTATGTGTGTCGTTGACGCCTGTCATAAGATGTTTTTGTGCCTGTGTGTGTCATTGACAAGTTCTGGACGCCTATCATAAGATGCTCTTGTGCCTATGTGTGTCGTTGACGCCTGTCATAAGATGTTCTTGTGCCTGTGTGTGTCGTTGACAGGTTCTGGACGCTTATCATAAGTACCAGCGGCCGTTCATGCAATCCCAGTGGTCGGCTGACGAGCCGGTGGTCACTTCACGACTCTGATTCCATTGGTCACCTCTGCTGCTGCTGTGAAACTTGCACTGCTTCATTCAGTGCCCTTCTGCACCCCTGTGGGGATACCTGGGGGTGTGTGTCTTTTGTATAAATAGTTCCCCCACCTTCTGGAAGTTCTAATGTTCAATCGATACTGATCGCTTCTCGGCCTTTTGGCTAAGACAGTGATTCAGGAACATAAATTTTTGTTTACTCCGTGGTTGGTTTGTTCAGCCCGTCGTACATGGCGAAAGCCGATACGCGACGTTAAACTGAACTTCCATCCTGGAAGTTCTGTGCTTGTAGCTTCCTCCAATCTGTCACTTTCTTTGACTCTGCCTTTTCCCTTTGCTTGCTGTCATCTACTACTATCTTTCTGCCTTTCCGGTCCATTCTCCTGCCTTTTTATTTCAAGAAACATTTTCAAAAGCATTTCCTCCTCTAGCCGAAGTCGAATATATGCTGGGCCTAATTATTTCTTGCTTAGGCGCATAACGGCAGCATGACGCATCTGCTCTCATAATTGACAGGACACTGTCTGGGCGACCAAAGAGAGGATTCTGTCTTGAGTTAGCTTAAATGAAAGGCGCAGTGCTGTCTAGAAAGAAAATTCAACTTTCCCTCGTGCTGCTTCTATGAAATCTGGACTGTTTTAGTCAGTACAGTGGAACCTCCCTTATAAGACCCCTCCCTTATAAGACCTCCCATTATAAGACTCCCTCCAACATAAGACCTACTTCTCCGAGACATTGCCCTTCTTTGTAAATATTACAATTACCCCCCTTATAAGACCCCTCCCTTATAAGACCTCATTTTGGATGATTTTTTAAGGTCTTATAAGGGAGGTTCCCCTGTACCCTCCTCCACTATAGCAGACTGGTGATGACCAGAAATCAATATGTGTGTTTTTTTGAATCATGCTTTAGCCATAAACATAATCAAGACACGTATCGTAAATTTGAGTTTTACGTCATCTCGACCTGGGAAGGCACATATGGGACATTTAATCAAGACACAGCAATAACAGAAAGGTATCTAGAAATGATGTTCTTTCTACAAGTTGATGATTTTGAAAACGTGTTTTGAAATGGTCTTTGAAATCATTGGTTTTTTACTGTAAAGTATATAGACTTGCGCACTACTTGCCAATGCTTCAACAAGCTTTATTTTGTAGAAACATATTACCTGAGCTACCTGCTTTATGTATTTTTTGCATGAACACATGATAATAATAATAATAATGATTATTTATATAGCGCCTAATCTCCCACGGGGGCTCTAGGCGCTTCACAAAAACATATCTTACATGAACGGGACATTGTAACAACAAAACAACAACAATGACAACACACACACACACACACAGACACACATACATGCACGCTAACAACGCAACATGAACACACACACACACCCACACACAAACACACACACACACACCACACACACACATGCACACACACTACACACACACACACGCACACAACACACACATGCACACACAGACACATGCACACACACACACACATGCACGCACACACACACTCACACTCAGTCGGCCGCTAACACAAAAAGACACACATGGGCGCGAGCGCACGAAATGTGCTGACGCACATATAAATCAAATGAACGTTCTGCACACACACACACCGCACACACACACGCACACGCACACATTCACATAGCCTGACACACTTAGCGTTTCATACACTGGATACAGATAGGGACAGAGTGGGTAAGGATGGGGGGTGGGGGTGGGGTCTTTAGGAGCGTTTGGATAGGACAGTTTTTATGGCAGTCTTGAAGGCTGCAGCTGAAGGCAAATGCCTAACACTCGCAGGAAGGCTGCTCCACACAGTTGGTCCCTGAAAGGAGAACGCAAGGTGACCAGCCACTTACTATGGCTAGCCACTTACATGGTTATGTACTCTTACGAACTACTTAATATTGAGTATTATTAGAACCAGCTCTGAATTTGTCTGTACTTAATGTCAGTGGAAAAAGAGAGGCAGTCAGTGATAATGTTGCTGCGCTCTACCTGGTCCTTGTTTTTGTGGTAAGGTTAACTCTCCTGCTGCCACAGACTCAGATGTTGTGCCATGACGTTATATATATTACTACTAGCAAACCTACATAGCAGACCTGTTTACTCTACTCTTTTCGAGTAGTAGTCTTCTCAATTTGGACCTCTACTACTCCTGAAAACTGAAAATAATGCTCTTTAATTCTTGATTACTACTCGTTTTCAGTTAACATAATTTGATGGTTTAATGAATAAAGCTACACATTGTGCACCACAACTACTCATTTCAGCTATCCAGACTACTCGATACTTGTGTAGGGGGTAAACAGGTCTACTACTCGCTAACGCTTCACATGCATGCATGCACGCACGCACTGCACGCACACGCACGAGTGCAAAAAGGAACACACTGCACACACACTCATACGCAACACACGCACGCATGCACACACATTTAGAAAGTTACTTTGCGGAGGTTAGTAAGAACTGAAAATACTTGGCGCAAGAAGATTGAACCCCCCTTTTTGCAGTATAAATCTATAAAACGAGTTTACCGAGTGTTTGTCTCGACTCTACGCATTTCATTAAAAAACAAAAATGGTTAGGTTTCAAGTTAATTCAACTCATTTGCAAAATGGGGCAGATTGTGTTCATTTTGTTGTTGAATTTGTTACTGAGGTGTGCTTATTGTTACTGCCATTTGATTGGTCTGTATCTGTGATTTTAATTTAAGTGATTGTTGAGAGATGCCGAAAGCATTCAACTGATTTTGTGCCATGTGTTAAAAGATCATTAGATATAAAAACAACAAAGGACTTGAGTTTAGTTAGAGACTTTATTTTAGCTGAGTTAATGTTACTTATTTCTGATGTTAATTTTTGTTTAGTGTTATTTAATACATGTACTATTTTAGGAGTGAAAACATGCTATTTTTTATATATATATATATATATAAAAATATATATATACGCCTGTGTGCTCTTTAGCATATTAATCCAGAAATCAAACAAATCAGTAATTAAAATGACTGTATATGTAATTTGATAATCAGGGTGCTATGTCAAATGTACTGTAAATTCCTATGTAAATGATGTGTGCATGTGCGCGCATATATGTGTGCGTGTATGCGCGTGCGCATGCACTTCAGTGCCTGCATCCATGTGTGCATGCATGCATGCATGGTGTTTTATCCTGTGATAAGAGATTTGAAAAAACAAGCCAACAGCGTAAATTGATTTACAAAATGCTATGGAAAATACAGTGCATGTACATAATATGCAAATGGTGTGTGTGTGTGTGTGTGAGGGAGTCATAATCACAATTTTTTATGTTCAGATGATAAATCCATCCTTAGCTGCCCGAATTCATTTCGGGCGAACGCGTGATCGGCCGAAACGAAAAAAGTCAATTAGTGCTCTTTTCCTTTTCGCCCGAACAAACAACGAATCAATTGATCGCCGAACAAACAACGAATCAATTGATCGCCGAACAAACAACGAATCAATTGATCGCCGAACAACGAATCAATTGATCGCCGAACAAACAACGAATCAATTGATCGCCGAACAAACAACGAATCAATTGATCGCCGAACAAACAACGAATCAATTGATTGCCGAACAAACAACGAATCAATTGATCGCCGAACAAACAACGAATCAATTGATCGCCGAACAAACAACGAATCAATTGATCGCCGAACAGTGGGTTTGTTCCTTAATCTGACCCGAAACGAACTGTGCGGAAGTGTACCTTTGACCCCAACCTCATAGCGAGGCTCCAAATGCCTACTTCGGTAAACATGTAGGCTAGGCGGGAGTAGGCCTAGGCCTAAGTCTAATCCCCCCACCCCTTTAAATTTCTGCATCTCGTCTATAGAAAGAAAATAACCGAGAACTAACATTTTGTTTTTTTTTTTTTTCAAAAGGGGAAGTAATAGCATTGAATTATCTTCATATAATAAATGATGTGATGATGACAGATCGACTGAACAGGCCTTTGGTCTGTTCCGTGTTCCGTGTTCGTGCTGATCGAGTGATCCAACTCTCTTGTTCACAAAACTGAAAGAAGCAGACTTTGAGGTTCGTAAACATGACGAGGGTGACAAAACTACATCTTTGCATTATGCTCTAGGCTAACATCTGACGGCAAGAAAGAAAAAGAAATCGGAAGAAAAAACAAAGGCATGTTTTGGATAGATCACTGATCTAAAAATAAAGATCAGCGACAATTTTTTTTCCTTCAAGTATGAAGAGTTCTCGTGTTCGGCCGAACACGACATGTGAACGAGATTCGTGTTCGGCGAGCAAACCAACGGCTGTTCGGCGAGCATGTTCGCGGGCTATTAAGGGAAAACCCGGTTCGGACGAACATTTCTGTTCGCCGAACACCGATTCGGGCTGTTCACCGAGCAACCGTTCGGCCAGACTAAGGGTGGCTTGTACATTGAATAGCAATACAAATTTTGCTGTGTTGTGTGTGTGTGTGCGCGCGCGTTCTGGGAAGGGGAAAACTACAGGGAGCTGCCGGCAGCTACTAATTTTGCACACATTCACCCCCCAGCAAGCTGGGAACTAGCTGAACGCTAGACAATCTAATAAGGCAATGCCCAGGCCCCAACCAAAAAGAACAAAACGAACATATCCCTAAGTTGGGTCAGTGGGTGGATGCCTCGTGCCTCCATACGGGGAGCTAGATGACGCCCGCTCCCTCCACGAGTCTCTCCCCGTGGGGTCTTTCATAAAACAAATAGTCCCCCCACCTTCTGGAAGTTCTGTGCTTGTAACTTCCTCTATTAATCCGCCACTCTCTTTGACTCTTGCCTTTTTCCCTTTCCTTTCTGTCATTTACTATATTTCTGACTTGTTTGGCCCATTCTCCTGCCTTAAAAAACCCAAAAATCTTCCAAATAATTGTTCTCCTTTGAGCTCCTCCGAAATCGGAATGTGTTGGCTGTACGCAGCGGGGAGACCAGTGAAAACCGAAAACCGGACACGTATGTACCTTACCCATTATGGCCATATGGCCTGGGAACGCAGAAGAAGTAGAAGATCCCTTACTACAGGGGTAAAAACAATAGGGCATTTGCCACGAGTGTTCGTTCTCTACACTAGACTACTAATTTGCCCGAGCTCGTTCTGCCCGAGTTACGCTGACCTTTCTAATTCAACTCTCTAATTTCAACTTGGTGAAATTCAAGGTCGCCATCACGTGGCAAATGCCCTATTGGAGGATGGGAGGGAGGGACTGGAGTAGGGGGGGGGAAAGGGGGGGGGGCGTTGGTCACTATGTTAATAGCTCTCGGTATTTGAAACAAATCGAAGATTTGGGTTTTCTCCCTTGACGGAGATTTGCACCAGGGTATTGTTCTTCACTTTATGGTAGCAGGAAGGTCGTTGGATCTGTGAAAGCAATTTGTCCGCTGACAAATAAAGCTGTCCTGTTCTTCTGCGTCAAAGAGCCGTTGACACATTCTTTTTACTGCCATTGCAGAGAGGGTGTGTGTGAGAGAGAGGGAAAGAGAGAGAGAGAGACAGCTGAGCCATGGGAAAAAATTCTTACTAAAAATGCCAAGGAAGGATGCGAGGCTGCTAAATTGTAGTTCACACACACACACACACACATGACCACACACAAACACACGACACACAAGCCTCACCTAGACACACACACACACATAGACACACACACACACCTACAGACCACACACACACACCTAACCACACCACACCACCTAGACACCCACCCACCCACCCACCCACACGCACACACACACAAACATACACACACTGACGATAAAGTTTCACATCACATTTTACTGACAACGCGCTCTTTTTGACATCCTCGATTTTTCTTAGGTTCCAAAGATGCGCGCTTATTGTACAAAACATTGCGCTCTTTCTAGCTTCATTGTTTGGGCGCGCGCTTTTAGAGAGTAGGTAAAAACGCGCGCTTATGGGATGCACCCAAAATGCCAAGGAAAGGAACAACGTGAAGTACGTCATGCTTTTCTCTTTCTTTAATCTGATTCTAGGACACTTTTCCCCCTGGACTTTTTCCCCCTGGACTTTTCCCCCGTACTCTTTCGTTCCCCTCCCGGACTTCCACATTCCCCCCCCCCGGTATCTCTTTCCCCCTAGGACACTTTCCCCCTGGTACTCTTTCCCCCCGGACATTTTCCTCCCTAGGACTTTTTCCCCTGGGACACTTTTCCCCCATAGTATCACTGATTGGTGTATCGCGAG
>CM065706.1:29192949-29195411 GCA_017654935.2 Phymorhynchus buccinoides | reverse complement strand
GAGAGGAAGAGGAGTAGAGATAGGAGTAGAGAGAGAGAGAGAGAGAGAGAGAGAGAGAGAGAGACAGACAGACAGCGACAGACAGACAGAGCAGAGGCAGATATTAACGCGTATATTAAATTCCCCTCGGCCTGATCCGGAGAAACACAATGTTTTTTTCTCGAAATTAGACACCCGTGTTGAGTTTCTTCCCCCTACCAGTGCTTAGGACTTTTTTCAAGTAAGACCGTTTAGGGGGGGGGGGGGGCCCTTTACGAACAAGCATCCTTTCCTTCGCCACAAAGTTCCGGATACGCGTCTTTTTCTTTCAGTAAATCCTAGTAGAAAGCTGATCCGCTCCCTTTCGTTCATCCACGGCTGTTCCATTACCACTTTCTCCCCTCTGCTAAGCACGGAAGGTTGTGTAATTAACGGCTCGTTAGGGAAGACGGGGTAAAAAGCGCATGGGCGGGTAGAAGCCACTCCCATTATCTCATGAAATCAAGAAAATTTCAGTCAAATTTTGGCCCATGAGACGAATGCTAGACATTAAAACGCTCGTCTCGTGGGCAAAATGAGACGGAAATTTGCTTCAATTTCATGAGATAATTGGGTGGGCTTCTTACCGCCCATGCGCTTTTTTATCCGTGGACGAGTAAAGTGTACTAATGACAAAAAAACCCCGATGATTTGAAACTATAAAAACAACAACTGCACACACCAAAAGTCCACGTGCAGTAGAATGGTCGTCTGCTGTCACAATATCATGTGGTCAAAAGTTTAAATTTTAAAAAAAACACAAGTATTAACTTTTAATTTTGCTAAACATTATTTTAAAAGAGATCAAGTTTTGGTATTGCTAGCTTGAAAGTTGAGAATCTGGTCTGTATTCAGATTGAGAAAATTCCAGGACTTTTCCAGGAGCTTTAGGGCCTGTGCCATTTTCCCAAGCACTTTTCAAGCCCTGGAAAAGGCTTGCTAACTTAGTTTCCAGGGACTTTTCATGTTTTCAATGACTGTGAGATCATTCCTTTCTCTCTCTGTCAGATTTTTAATCCTTAAAAAACTTTTCCAAAAACTCTTGCAGTCGCTATTTGCTACAGACTTTTCAAGCACTTCTTAAGCCTTGCTAGTGTTCTATTCTTTTCAACACACATTTTCTTGTGAGAATCTGCCTTTTGAAAGCGCACAGAGCGCAATACAGTTAGGTGAAGGGAACGGGTAAAAAGTCGCATAGGCGGGTAAGAAGCCCAACCACCATCTATCTCATTGAAATGTGAAGCAAATGTCAGTCTCTCCTTTTGCCCATGAGACTCAGCGTTAATGTCCTAGCATTCGTCTCATCCTTTGCAAATGTGACTGACCATTTTCTCTTTTATTTCATGAGATTAATTGGGGTGGGCTTTCTTCGCCCCGTGTCCATGCGCTCTCTTTCTTTCCCGTCTTACCCTATCGCTTGTCACATCACTGCAAGTGAGAAGCTTCTTCATAGTGTACTCTCCTAGCATAAGCCAGAACTTAGTGTGTGATGAGCAATGCCATCAGAGGGGGTCTCAGAGTAGGGGGCAAGCTACGGGCGGTTTTGGGCGGCGTGAATACACAGAGGCAACTCCCCAGCTGGGCGGTTTTGGGCGGAATAAATGCAAGAAGGAAATTAAATCGTCATCAGGGTTCCCACAGATCTCTAAAGATAAAAATTCAAGGACTTTTCCAGGACGCATGCTGATACATTTCAAGGACTTAAAAACTTTCTGCTTGTAAATATGGATACATCACGTAGGAAGTGTGTCTCTAATGTACAAACAAAAAACCCGATGTATTTGAAACTATAAAAAAACCTCTGCACACACCGTCTAAGTCCACTCCGCAGTGGAATGGTCGTCTGCTGTCACAATATCATGTGGTCAAAAGTTTAAATCTCTTAAAAAAACCCACAAGTATTAACTTTTAATTTTGCTAAACATTATTTTAAAAGAGATCAAGTTTTGGTTTTGCTCGCTTGAAAGTCTAAGAAAAATCTTTTGGCCTGTATTCACTCTTGAGATCGCATGAGACTCTTAGCATCATGCTAACTTAGAAGCTCTTCCAAAAGTCCTATTAAATCCTATAGGACCATTGGAAAATGAGCTTCTAAGGTTAGCATCATGCTAAGTTCTCATGCTATCTCAACGTGAATACATGCCCTGGTCGTCAGATTTAAGAAAATTACAGGACTATTCCAGGAGCTTTAGGGCCTTTGGCCGTTTTTTCAAGCACTTTTCAAACCTGGAAAAAAGGCCTTGCTGAGTTTTCCAAGACTTTTCAAGTTTTCAAGGACTTGTGACCTTAATCTCTCTTTCTCTCTCTCTCCTCTCTTCTCTCTCCTCTCTCTCTCTCTCTCTCACTCACCTTCTCTCTCCGCTCTCATCATCCTCCACCCATTCCTCCTCTCCCCCTCTCCTCTCCTCCACACTCAATCGTCTCTCACTCACTCTCTCTCTCTC
>CM065706.1:29132949-29185449 GCA_017654935.2 Phymorhynchus buccinoides | reverse complement strand
AAAGAAAAGAATGGTTGGGTCGTTTGGTGTGGGTTTGGTTTTTTTAAGAAAAAAGAAGAACAAAATAGAGTCGGTTTCGGTTTCGGAATTAACGTCGGTTTTGATTTCGTTGGTTTTAAGCGCGTTGGGCTCATCTGAGGTAAAGCGCTATACAAATGTACCTATTATTATTATTATTATTATTATTATTATTATTATAAATTATTATTGTGACAGTGTGCCGTATTTCATAAGGCCTACCTGTCACGCAATACTATTTAGCATACAAGTGTGCCTAGGCCCTTTTTTTTCCAAGTCGCGCGCGCCTCGCTATATGACATCATATCTATTTTTAGACGTGTCACTTTTCAAATCGTATCATGCGACCCGGCTTTTCAAATCTCCAACGGCCTCCCCTCAAATCTCAGGCCAACTAGTAGTAATAATAAACTTATAATTTAGCCATTTTCTTCTCTATTTGATTGTCATTCCAATAATAAAATCTTATTGTAGTTATGCCAATCACTTTATTAGTTTGTTAATTAAGACATTGAATGGCTGATTTCTCCTAAAAACCGGCAATCTAACCGGCCAAGTTATGTCACCTTTTATCTTTATAAAACCTATTTTATCAAAGCCATCCTTTCATAATTTTGTTACTAAGCAACTCTTTCAATGTCCTACATACAAATTAGCTACTTTTATTTGACGTCAAAAACAGAACATTGACGAAAGCTACACCGACGCTGTGTCAACGTCACAATTTGTCTGACCGCCGGTGTCGACTCAGTCCGAAAACAGGGTTTTTGGCTAGCTTATTTTTGTTACTGGACATTGAATGTTAATTATATTTTAACTGTGTCATCCAACATAGTGACATAGTATATGTATAGAAAGGTCTTATTTTAGTGTATTAATCCATTATGAAAGATCGGTGTAATGTGGTATGAGTTTAGATAAATTAATTATTTAGTAGCTTGAACCTGTTTCAGTGGGCTCTAAAATACAAAGTTTTTCATAATTATTATAAATTATATAGTTATATTTCCTTATTATATTAGTAGTCAGAACAGAGCTTAGTTCATCCTCTTTCTTCTCACATACAACATGCCAGGGTTTAATGATTAGTGGCATAGATATCTGTGTTGGACTAAACCAAACAAACAACACAGATCTGGTCACTCTCGCCACCCACAGAGAGCCATTTTCCCGCTACATAATCCAGCGACTGCTGTCCTTGCGGTCCGGCTCTCGAGCATATATATATAAAAAGTGCCCAAAATCTGTGTTCACACTTTTTTCAATCAACAAATTAATAATTTAGCACTAGGTTTTGTCACTTATAGATTATCGTCTGCTCGATCTCGGCCTGCCTTCTCATTCATGCTGCTGATGTGAATATACAGTGACTACTGTAAGTACTGATGGTTGAGATATGCTTTGATTTATTTTTATGTTTGTTAACAGCAGGAAGTCCAACTTTGTTTACTTTTTACCGAACCAATGACGTTCGAGTTTGCCGTGAATCTATGTGATGATCTAGATCAACACACAAAAGACACTGCTGTTAACGGTTGCTTAGACACTGCCGTTTCAACACTGCTGTTAACGGTTGTTTTAGGCATTGCCGTTGTACACTGCTATTCCCGTCACTGAACCATCGTGACGTCAGTTCATTCATAAATATAACGGCACTAGGCCAAAGTTTATGTTGATGGAGACTGAAAATTAGAACATTCCGATCGTTCTGGTCTATCCTCACACCCCCACTCGTGTGTGACGTCACTCTGTGTAATGGTGTAATGGTTCGCCTACATACTATGTGTAAGGGAGCAAACTTGCTCATACATGAAAGGGCAACTTCGCCTACATGCTCTTTGTTTAAAGGCCTAACTTGCTCATTTTTTACGTTATTAACACTATTAACTTGCTCTTTTCCATGTCATTAATATTATTGATCTAGGCTTATACCATGCTATTGTGTAGGCCTACTTGGCAATAGTTTCATTCATATGCCTAGGTGTGTGTGCTAGGCCTAGTAAAACTGATCAGCCTACTTTGATGTGTAGTCTATTTTTAGTAACACAGCATCTGATGTCTGTGTTACAATACTTGGTTTGGGTTAACTCACATGAGCTCAAATGTTTGTGTATGGGTTAAGCAAGCATAGGGTCAGGTAAAACCGACCTATGTTATGTTTCCAAACCCCAACTAGGCTTGTGTCAGTGTCAGTTTAATCATGCCATTTAAGTCATAAAGTGAGCTCCTTCCACTGCTGTGACTGTCTATTACCTCATGTTATTTTAACATTGAGTGCTATGGCGCAAGGCCTACAATCATACCTAATCATTGTTATTTCTTGTTTATATTTATGTGTGTATATTTTATATTGTTGCAGGATGTATTTGCTGCACTGTCTTTCTAGTCTTTCCTTAGTAAATAAACAGTCAAACAACTGTCTGGTTTCCTCTATATGTTCCTGGTCTGGTGCGGAGTGTGTGCCTATCTTCACCCTCCAATCCTTATCCCTCATCAACTCTTCCCTATCCTTATCCCTTTAACCCCTTACCCTTACCCCCCATTACATTATTAACAACTGCTTTCAGTTTGAAGAAGGAAAAACCGGAGGTTGGGTTCCGGGTTGTGTAGTCTCTTTAAAAAACCCTTTCACCGCCAACGTCGTATTTTAGCACCACAGTGATTAAAAAAGGCACCTATTGTCACTAAAAGGCATCAAAATAGGGTCTATTATCCAAAAGACCCTAATTGTCACCCTTGAGTTTTGGTAAGTAAGGATAGACCTTATTTTATATCTGTCACAGAAGAATCCCCAATACTGCAGATTGGATCTTTTGTTCTCTACCCAGGTAAATTTAATGGACATATCTTTCGCTTAAATATGGCTGGCGTTGAAAAGGGTTAAGAAAAGGGAAGACTCAAGAGAGAGTCGGGGTTTTGGTTTTCGGAATTAACGTCGTGTTTTGATTTCGTTGGTATTTAAACACGACAACAACTGCTTTCAGTTGGAAGTAGGAAAAACCGGAGTTTGGGTTCCGGGTTGTGTAGTCTCCTTTAACCCCTTTCACCAAAGCCAAAGTCGCATTTTAGCACCACAATCATTTAACACCTATGTCATTAAAAAGTTCATCCAATTGGGGTCTATTATCCAAAGACCCTGTTGTCTTAGTTTTGGGGGAGTAAGGATAGACCTTGCTTTCATATATTGTCACAGTTTTGAAACCCCCAATACTGCAGATGGATTTTTTGTTTCGCCTACCCAGGGTAATTTTAACTAAAGAATATTTTTTTGGCTGAAAAATTGCTGGCGGTGAAATGAATTAAATAATAGTTAGGCTATTGTACACTGACATGCCCTGGTTGTAGCCTACTTTTTCGGATGACTAAGATAATTACACACGCCAATTGCACGAGTGTGATTGACACGAACATAGGTACCCACTGCCACGTCCAACGCCTTCCGAACCCCCCCCAGCCTCCCATCCCTCCACACCCCATAGCCACCTATACAACCAAACTCCCCCCCTTATTTCACTCGCATTGTTTTCCGCTTTTTTTGTCAGGCGTTATATTTAAGCATAGTCCCTTATTACACGAGATAGAGAAAATGGGAGTTTTGAGCGTCTCTCCGTCGGTCTGAATCGCTAGACACATATGGGACGTTAGTAGATGTAAAGTTGGTGGGAACGATGCTGGGAGGCAATGCCCCGGAGGCAGTACGAAACCAGTTTAAAGTCCCGATTTTTTAAATTAATAAATCCTATGCATAGACAGAGAGGACAGGGTTATGTCAATGTTCGCAAACAACCAAACCGCAACATGTTCCATTTCGTTAACTACTATTTCAAAAAGAGTCCAAAAAGAAGGGCATACTATTTTACTTTTATTATCTCGAATCTTTGACGGACACAGAGAGGACAAGAAAACAGGTTTCACGTTCTCCGACCGGGTACAAGTCCGTACGAGACCATCTTTAAGTGTATAAATTAATGATAGAGATAGTGGGTCGATCCTGCAAAAACCAAGAAAGACCCGACACTGTGACTCTTTGACACAACGGGATATGATGAACGCTAAAAAGAAATTGTACAAAACGTTTTCGATGGTACCATAAAGTCACCCAGTCATAACCTGGGTGAGCCCCCGCCTCATCCCCTCTCCCCGCCCCCGCCCCCCCTCTCCCCCCCCCCCCCAATATTAGATAGATTGTATGAAGGAAGTTCTGGGGCCCTCGACAAAAACGCTTTGATTGAGGACTCTATGTCCGTTCCAGCTCGCACCTCCAGAGTTGCTTTTTTGCCCTCATATTAATAATAATACTAATAATAATGAGTGTAATCTTTACACAGCCCACTCCTTCTACCAAATATGGAGCTCTAACAGTCTATTCGCTTTAACAACAACAAAATTAAAAAGAAAGAAATTCAACAACAAGTAATCGCTCATAAACATGCAAAATCTGGCACATGCATACATAGGCATACACATTACCACAACACCTGCACCGCACAACATAAAACTCAGTGTATGGTCACTCACGCCCGTAGCCGCACAATACACATACACCTCAACTCACGCGAGCATGGTCACTACTCCACACACACACACCACTACATCTTCAGCCACACGACACATAATGTCACCCGTTACCATCACCAACCACCCCTCACCCCAACCAAGAACTCATTAAACAACTACAATCAGTTTCAATAAAGCATCAACACACTCACAACTCACCAACTGACTCTCTCTCTCCGTCTCTCTCATGTTTTAATCTCTCTCTCTCTTGGCCAATCTCTCGGACTTCTCTGCTCTTCTCTTCTCTTCTCTTCTCTTCTCTCAGATCATCTCTCATAGTCTCATAGTCATGTGGCGCTGACAGAGCAGACATACAGACAGACTGACAGAGAAAGAACAAACAAGCTGTCAACATTCAGTACCTCCTACGTTCATTGTTTTCCTTCCCTAATCCTCTTAAAGACCCACTGACCCGGATGGATTAAGTCCCTTTGGGTTTTTGTTTCTGGGGTAGCTGTTGATTCCCATTGTTATAAAAAGAACAGTTGCCCCCGTTCCACCAATTTTTTTCCCGCCTTACCCCCCACAGTTCTTGTCTGGCCCTCCCCACCCCCCCCTATGAACAGGGAATCGAGGCTTGCTCATTTAAAGACACACCAGATCACTGTCAAAAATCACGGATTAAAAAAACGTGTTTCAACGCTCTTTATAGCTGGCTTAAGAAATTTTGTTTTGACATAGGTTTGACTCCCATAAAAATGCCTCCAAATTTTGAAAACGAAACATCATTTTAAAGAAGCAGCCTCAATCGTTTGAACATGGGGACATTTCTATACGTGGGTCACAGCTGTACGCCAGAAAAAAACGAATAGGACTTAATCGTGGTGCGTCAATGTGTCCCTGTCTCGTTTTCATGCCAGAAGGGGGAATACTTATGGGAGTCGACACCTGGTCACTAAATAAGATGTTTCTTACCAGCGAGAGAGGGAAAAAACTACGTGACAACCCGTGATTTTCACTCATCGTGTACCGGTGGGTCTTTGGCCGATAACATTCTCTTTTCCTGGTGTTAAAATGTTACCCTACAAATCCTCTTCAGCATTATCGCCTGTTTTTTTTGTGTGTGTTTTTTGGTGTGTGTGTCAAAGTGTGTGTGTGTCAATTCAATTCAAGTCAAGTCACACACAACACATCTTTATTGAGGGGTAAAGAGGTAAGCTAAACAAAGCTTTTTTTCATCCTGTCCTCCTGTGTATGTGTGTATGTGTGTGCGTTGCACGCGCACGCGCGTGTGTGGTATGTATGTGTGCGTGTGTTTGTGTGTGTTCGTGTGTGGGTGTGTGCGTGCGCATGCGTGTGTGTGTGTGCGTGTGTATTGTGGGTGTGGGTGTGGGTGTGTAATGTGTGTGTGTGTGTGTGCTCCGTGTGTGTGCGAGCGCGTGCGTAACGTGCGCGGTGGAGATATATAATTTCGAGATGTTGCTTCCTGTTTCCCCCCCGCCCAAAAAAGTTTGGGCCAGTTTGCGTGTGTAAGTGTGTTTGGGAGTGAGGGAGAAATGGGGGGAACGTGCAAAGATTAGTAATATATTATGAATGTGCTTTAGAAAACCGTAGGGGGGGGGGGGGTGGAGGAGGGTGGGGTGGGGGGGGGGGGGGTGGAATAGGTTGTGGTGAGGCGGTAGGAAAGATGGACTTTTTATTTTGAATAAAAAAGGAAATACGAAACATATCGAGTCGGGGGGGTTTGGGGGTGGGGGGTGGAGATCGAGTTACAAAAGGATTAAGCAGATATCGTGCTGGGTGTTGAGTTATTTGAACAGCGATTGTCTTGCATTGTTTAAAGTAAGAGAAGACTGGACTATCCTGTACTTTACGCCCCCCCACCCCACCCCAACCCGCCCCAAACGCATGCACACCACCACTCACCACCACCCTCAAATTTTGGCATTGAAAAATTTCAACAACAAAAACGTCACGGAGACGCGCAACACTCTGCTCATTTTTTCCCCCCCCACCCCCCACTCAAGAACTGAAAATAAAAAAGATAGGACTAATATCACCCACGGGTTATAACTTTCATAAAACTGAAAGTGGCAGACTTCAAGATTGAGGGCTGTAAAGGTGACCGGGGATAGGGGTGGGGTCTAAAGTACATGTTGTTTTGGGTGGGGTTTTTCTCTCCAGAAAACTGTTAGTTGTTGTGTGTTCACTTTTGTTGTTGTTAACCAACGCACTTGCGTGGGTACATGTTATCCATTGTTCAGTGCATATATTTATATATGGCCTTTTTTTATATATGTTTTTTACTAGGATGTGTTTGTTATCCTTGTTTACTGGACTGGTGTTTATTTTAAAACTCATGAGATCCGCTAAGTAGAGTAGAGTGGCTCAACGTTTTCCAACACTGTGTGAAATTCAGACTTTATTGGCTACTGCAAAGGACACCTTTTTGCAAGAGTGAATATTGCCCTTGGTGGGTGTGGGAAAATGGGTTGAGTACTGACCAAACAAGGGGAACAAACTCTTGCCAATAACCGTATTTGAGGCTACTTAATGGCTGCCTTTTTGCGAGAGTGAATGCCCTTGGTGGTTGAGTACTGACCAAACAAGGGTACAACTCTCGCCAATAACCATATTTAATGCCACTTGAATGGCTGCCTTTTGCGAGAGCGAATGCCCTTTTGGATACTGATCAACAAGGGATTAACTCTTGCCTTCAAGGGCGTTAATAAGCCTAGTTGCAGTGGCCAATAGGGTACAATGGTGGAGATGCCATGTGCGTGAATTGTAGAGGTGGGTTGAAAAAACCGGTTTGAACCGAAAAACCGGTGCTACGCTTTCGCGGTTCGAAAAACCGGTTCGAGTTGATGTGAACCGGGTTTTTCACTGCAAACGGAAAGTCAGTTTTTTCTTAGAATACCACGCATTCTTTTCGAAGAATAACACAGATTGGGTGTTTGTAAACCAAGAGTAGCTGTTTTCTAGTTTGTGGTGGTGTATGGCTTTGCCTTTGACTGAGTGTTAAGTTGAGTGTGTGTATGTCCTAAGTTTCTTTATTGTGTGTGTGTATGTGCGCGCGTTCGTGCGTGTGTGTGTGAATATTCTGACAAATAAATATGTGTTTGCATAGGTGAAACTAGTGATGCGAGTACTGGTTAAAAAAAAAACGGTTCGGTAAAACCGGTTCGAATATGAAAAAACCGGTTTAAAACCGGTTCGGATTTTTGAACCGGTTCTCAACTATAGTGAATTGTGCTGTTTATTTTTGTTGTTGTTTTCGGGGTTTTGGGACGTTGTTAAGAATCATTGATGTGTGTTTTGTTATATGTGGTTGACACTATAAGCTTTAAGCTTGTTGCTGCCGTCATTCATGTTCATTTTATTTGGTGTATATGTTTTGCTTGTCAATTTTAAAAAAATCATGTAAACCATATGTGGTCGAATTGTATGCGGTGACAGTCCTGAGATTCCCATAGCTGTTGACGGGACTATAACAGACTAACTAACCCAAAGGGTGTGCCCTAAGAATGGGGCCAACAAGTCCAGAAAGATAGTAGTAGTGCTAATGATGACAGAAAGTAAGGGGAAAAGACAGTCAAAGAGAGTGACAGATTAGAGGAAGTTACAAGCACAGAACTTCCAGAAGGTGGGGGAACTATTTGTACAAAAGACCCCCTCCCCCGGTATCGCCACGGGGAGATGTTTGCTTTAAAAACGTTTAAGCCTGAAGGTGTTTAATTCTTTGTATCAGTCTCTCTCTCTCTCTCTCTCTCTCTCTCTCTCTCTGAGACAAGGGTCCTTCTTCACTGATAGCTCAGTTCCCTGTCAATTATGAGCGCAGATGTGTCATGCTGCCATTATGCGCCTAACTAAGACAGACAGTTAATTAGGCACAATCATGTCTGTCTGTCTGTCTTCGGCTGGAGGAAGATCTCTGTAATAAATTCTAGAACAAAGACAGGAGAATGGACCGGTTAGAGTGTAGAGTGGCACAGTGGTAACGCGTTCGCCTCGTGTCAAGTAAACCCGAGTTCGAACCTGGGTACAGGGGATTTTTTTTCCTCTCACTTTGCACTAGGCCTTGCCGTCTGAACGTGGAGTCTTTCGGATGAGACGATAAACCGAGGTCCCGTGTGCCCATATACTCAGCACACGTTAAGCTCAGTTGGAACGAAAAAGCTGTCATTTGGTCAAAATTACCCCCCCCCCCCCCCCCCCCCCCCCCCCCCCCTTCCTTCCTCATCAGTCACACAAAAATCGCATGCAAAAATAATAAAATTGGGTGGCGCGCCTCTGGCTGTGACGCTCTCTCCAGGTGGGAGCAACCCGAATTTTCACCAGAGACGCCTCTGTGACTATCATGTACCTAACCTACAAAGATAGTCATAGACGACAGTCGGGAAGTAAAAGGGAAAAGGCAGAGTCAAAGAGAGTGGAAGATTTAAGGAAGTTAGAAGCACAGAACTTCCATCCAGTAGTAAATCTGTTTAACGTCCTCCGGTCTGGAACACACATAATGGACATTAGTAGATGTAGAGATGGTGAAAAACTGAAAACCGGACACATACGTACCTTACCCATTATGGCCTTGGAACACAGAAGAAGAAGAAGAAGACTGGAGGCAATGCCCGAAGGCAGTCTGTGCAACACCAGTAAATTCCCGATTTTTTTATAAAAACAAAACAATAGACAGAACTTCCAGAAAGTGGGGGAACTATTTGCACTAAAGACAACACCCCACCCCCACCCCCCCCACCACCCCCGGTATCCCCACAGGGGACAAGAGTCCTTCTTGATCAGTGACACTTTCATGTTGAGACAGGTAGCTGTAAATTAAAGGGTAACCGGACACTTTCCCCCTGGAACTCTTTCCCCCTTGGAACTCTTTCCCCCCAGGACACTTTCCCCCCGGTACTATTCCCCCCTCCCACCTCCGAGACCGCCGTTCACCCACCCACCCCTCCCCGATATTATCAGTATCATTGATTGGTGTATAAAGAGACTTGCATACACCAGAGAGGGAGAAAGAGAGAGAGAGAGAGAGAGAGAGAGTAACAATCAAAGTTTCGCTTTCATATTGTTCAATCACAGATATACTCTTCATTATGATGTTAAAAGTTTTATTTTTTCCCAACAACGGACCCTTCATTGTCATAAAAAATTCAGTAAGCACTTATAAGCACGCACACACACACACTCTTTCGCATACGTACAAGCATACACACACATGACACGCAATATCTCTCTCTCTCTCTCTCTCACTCATCTGTTGTGTGTATGTGTGTGCAGGCATGCACTCTAGCTCTCGCGATACACCAATCAGTGATACTATGGGGGAAAAGTGTCCCAGGGGAAAAAGTCCTAGGGAGGAAAATGTCCGGGGGGGAAAGAGTACCGGGGGGAAAGTGTCCTAGGGGGAAAGAGTCCTAGGGGGGAAAGTGTCCTAGGGGGAAAGAGATACGGGGGGAAAAGTCCGGGGGGAAAAAGTCCAGGGGGAAAGTGTCCTAGAATCAGATTAAAGAAAGAGAAAAGCATGACGTACTTCACGTTGTTCCTTTCCTTGGCATTTTGGGGTGCATCCCATAAGCGCGCGTTTTACCTACTCTCTAAAAGCGCGCGCCCAAACAATGAAGCTAGAAAGAGCGCAATGTTTTGTCCAATAAGCGCGCATCTTTGGAACCTAAGAAAGACCGAGGATGTCAAAAAGAGCGCGTTGTCAGTAAAATGTGATGTGAAACTTTATCGTCAGTGTGTGTATGTGTGTGGGTGGGTGTGCGTGTGGGTGGGTGGGTGGGTGTGGTGTGTCTAGGTGTGTGTGTGTGTGTAGGTGTGTGTGTGTGTGTGTGTGTAGGTGTGTGTGTGTGTCTAGGGTGTGTGTGTGTGTCTAGGTGTGTGTGTCGTGTCTAGGTGTGTGTGTGTGTCCATGTGTGTGTGTGTGTGAACTACAATTTAGCAGCCTCGCATCCTTCCTTGGCATTTTTAGTAAGAATTTTTTCCCATGGCTCAGCTGTCTCTCTCTCTCTCTTTCCCTCTCTCTCACACACACCCTCTCTGCAATGGCAGTAAAAAGAATGTGTCAACGGCTCTTTGACGCAGAAGAACAGGACAGCTTTATTTGTCTGCGGACAAATTGCTTTCACAGATCCAACGACCTTCCTGCTACCATAAAGTGAAGAACAATACCCTGGTGCAAATCTCCGTCAAGGGAGAAAACCCAAATCTTCGATTTGTTTCAAATACCGAGAGCTATTAACATAGTGACCAACGCCCCCCCCCCCCCACCCCCTACTCCAGTCCCTCCATCCCATCCTCCAATAGGGCATTTGCCACGTGAGGGCGACCTTGAATTTCACCAAGTTGAAATTAGAGAGTTGAATTAGAAAGGTCAGCGTAACTCGGGCAGAACGAGTTCGGGCAAATTAGTAGTCTAGTGTAGAGAACGAACACTCGTGGCAAATGCCCTATTGTTTTTACCCCTGTAGTAAGGGATCTTCTACTTCTTCTGCGTTCCCAGGCCATATGGCCATAATGGGTAAGGTACATACGTGTCCGGTTTTCGGTTTTCACTGGTCTCCCCGCTGCGTACAGCCAAACATTCCAATTTCGGAGGAGCTCAAAGGAGAACAATTATTTGGAAGATTTGTGGTTTTTTAAGGCAGGAGAATGGGCCAACAAGTCAGAAAGATAGTAGATGACAGAAAGGAAAGGGAAAAGGCAAGAGTCAAAGAGAGTGGCGGATTAATAGAGGAAGTTACAAGCACAGAACTTCCAGAAGGTGGGGGAACTATTTGTTTTATGAAAGACCCCACGGGGAGAGACTCGTGGAGGGAGCGGGCGTCATCTAGCTCCCCGTATGGAGGCACGAGGCATCCACCCACTGACCCAACTTAGGGATATGTTCGTTTTGTCTTTTTGGTTGGGGCCTGGGCATTGCCTTATAGATTGTCTAGCGTCAGCTAGTTCCCAGCTTGCTGGGGGGTGAATGTGTGCAAAATTAGTAGCTGCCGGCAGCTCCCTGTAGTTTTCCCCTTCCCAGAACGCGCGCACACACACACACACACACAGCAAATTTGTATTGCTTATTCAATGTACAAGCCACCCTTAGCTGGCCGAACGGTTGCTCGGTGAACAGCCCGAATCGGTGTTCGGCGAACAGAAATGTTCGTCCGAACCGGGTTTTCCCTTAATAGCCCGCGAACATGCTCGCCGAACAGCCGTTGGTTTGCTCGCCGAACACGAATCTCGTTCACATGTCGTGTTCGGCCGAACACGAGAACTCTTCATACTTGAAGGAAAAAAAATTGTCGCTGATCTTTATTTTTAGATCAGTGATCTATCCAAAACACGCCCTTGTTTTTTTCTTCCGATTTCTTTTTCTTTCTTGCCGTTAGATGTTAGCCTAGAGCATAATGCAAAGATGTAGTTTTGTCACCCTCGTCATGTTTACGAACCTCAAAGTCTGCTTCTTTCAGTTTTGTGAACAAGAGAGTTGGATCACTCGATCAGCACGAACACGGAACACGGAACAGACCAAAGGCCTGTTCATCGATCTGTCATCATCACATCATTTATTATATGAAGATAATTCAATGCTATTACTTCCCCTTTTGAAAAGAAACAAAAAACAAAATGTTAGTTCTCGGTTATTTTCTTTCTATAGACGAGATGCAGAAATTTAAGGGAGTGGGGGGATTAGACTTAGGCCTAGGCCTACTCCCGCCTAGCCTACATGTTTACCGAAGTAGGCTTTGGAGCCTCGCTATGAGGTTGGGGTCAAAGGTACACTTCCGCACAGTTCGTTTCGGGTCAGATTAAGGAACAAACCCACTGTTCGGCGATCAATTGATTCGTTGTTTGTTCGGCGATCAATTGATTCGTTGTTTGTTCGGCGATCAATTGATTCGTTGTTTTGTTCGGCAATCAATTGATTCGTTGTGATTCGTTCGGCGATCAATTGATTCGTTGTTTGTTCGGCGATCAATTGATTCGTTGTTTGTTCGGCGATCAATTGATTCGTTGTTTGTTCGGCGATCAATTGATTCGTTGTTTGTTCGGCGATCAATTGATTCGTTGTTTGTTCGGCGATCAATTGATTCGTTGTTTGTTCGGCGATCAATTGATTCGTTGTTTGTTCGGGCGATCAAATTCGTTGTTTGTTCGGGCGAAAAGGAAAAGAACACTAATTGACTTTTCTCGTTTCGGCCGATCACGCGTTCGCCCGAAATGAATTCGGGCAGCTAAGGATGGATTTATCATCTGAACATAAAAATTGTGATTATGACTTTCACACACACACAACACACACACCATTTGCATATTATGTACATGCACTGTATTTTCCATAGCATTTTGTAAATCAATTTACGCTGTTGGCTTGTTTTTTCAAATCTCTTATCACAGGATAAAACACCATGCATGCATGCATGCACACATGGATGCAGGCACTGAAGTGCATGCGCACGCGCATACACGCACACATATATGCGCGCACATGCACACATCATTTACATAGGAATTTACAGTACATTTGACATAGCACCCTGATTATCAAATTACATATACAGTCATTTTAATTACTGATTTGTTTGATTTCTGGATTAATATGCTAAAGAGCACACAGGCGTATATATATATATATATATATATATATATAAAAAATAGCATGTTTTCACTCCTAAAATAGTACATGTATTAAATAACACTAAACAAAAATTAACATCAGAAATAAGTAACATTAACTCAGCTAAAATAAAGTCTCTAACTAAACTCAAGTCCTTTGTTGTTTTTATATCTAATGATCTTTTAACACATGGCACAAAATCAGTTGAATGCTTTCGGCATCTCTCAACAATCACTTAAATTAAAATCACAGATACAGACCAATCAAATGGCAGTAACAATAAGCACACCTCAGTAACAAATTCAACAACAAAATGAACACAATCTGCCCCATTTTGCAAATGAGTTGAATTAACTTGAAACCTAACCATTTTTGTTTTTTAATGAAATGCGTAGAGTCGAGACAAACACTCGGTAAACTCGTTTTATAGATTTATACTGCAAAAAGGGGGGTTCAATCTTCTTGCGCCAAGTATTTTCAGTTCTTACTAACCTCCGCAAAGTAACTTTCTAAATGTGTGTGCATGCGTGCGTGTGTGTGTGTGTGTGTGCGTGTGCGTGTGCGTGCGTGCATGCGTGCGTGCATGCATGTGAAGCGTAGCGAGTAGTAGACCTGTTTACCCCCTACACAAGTATCGAGTAGTCTGGATAGCTGAAATGAGTAGTTGTGGTGCAAAATGTGTAGTTTTATTCATTAAACCATCAAATAATGTTAACTGAAAACGAGTAGTAATCAAGAATTAAAGAGCATTATTTTCAGTTTTGAAGAGTAGTAGAGGTCCAAATTGAGTAGACTACTACTCGAAAAGAGTAGAGTAAACAGGTCTGCTATGTAGGTTTGCTAGTAGTAATATATATAACGTCATGGCACAACATCTGAGTCTGTGGCAGCAGGAGAGTTAACCTTACCACAAAAACAAGGACCAGGTAGAGCGCAGCAACATTATCACTGACTGCCTCTCTTTTTCCACTGACATTAAGTACAGACAAATTCAGAGCTGGTTCTAATAATACTCAATATTAAGTAGTTCGTAAGAGTACATAACCATGTAAGTGGCTAGCCATAGTAAGTGGCTGGTCACCTTGCGTTCTCCTTTCAGGGACCAACTGTGTGGAGCAGCCTTCCTGCGAGTGTTAGGCATTTGCCTTCAGCTGCAGCCTTCAAGACTGCCATAAAAACTGTCCTATCCAAACGCTCCTAAAGACCCCACCCCCACCCCCCATCCTTACCCACTCTGTCCCTATCTGTATCCAGTGTATGAAACGCTAAGTGTGTCAGGCTATGTGAATGTGTGCGTGCGTGTGTGTGTGCGGTGTGTGTGTGTGCAGAACGTTCATTTGATTTATATGTGCGTCAGCACATTTCGTGCGCTCGCGCCCATGTGTGTCTTTTTGTGTTAGCGGCCGACTGAGTGTGAGTGTGTGTGTGCGTGCATGTGTGTGTGTGTGCATGTGTGTGTGTGTGCATGTGTGTGTGCGTGTGTGTGTCTGTGTGTGCATGCGTGTGTGTCTGTGTGTCTGTGTGTGCGTGTGTGTGTTTGTGTGTGTGTTGCGTGCGTGCATGTATGTGTGTCTGTGTGTGTGTGTGTGTGTTGTCATTGTTGTTGTTTTGTTGTTACAATGTCCCGTTCATGTAAGATATGTTTTTGTGAAGCGCCTAGAGCCCCCGTGGGAGATTAGGCGCTATAGAAATAATCATTATTATTATTATTATCATGTGTTCATGCAAAAAATACATAAAGCAGGTAGCTCAGGTAATATGTTTCTACAAAATAAAGCTTGTTGAAGCATTGGCAAGTAGTGCGCAAGTCTATATACTTTACAGTAAAAAACCAATGATTTCAAAGACCATTTCAAAACACGTTTTCAAAATCATCAACTTGTAGAAAGAACATCATTTCTAGATACCTTTCTGTTATTGCTGTGTCTTGATTAAATGTCCCATATGTGCCTTCCCAGGTCGAGAGGACGTAAAACTCAAATTTACGATACGTGTCTTGATTATGTTTATGGCTAAAGCATGATTAAAAAAACACACATATTGATTTCTGGTCATCACCAGTCTGCTATAGTGGAGGAGGGTACAGGGGAACCTCCCTTATAAGACCTTAAAAAATCATCCAAAATGAGGTCTTATAAGGGAGGGGTCTTTAAGGGGGGTAATTGTAATATTTACAAAGAAGGGCAATGTCTCGGAGAAGTAGGTCTTATGTTGGAGGGAGTCTTATAATGGGAGGTCTTATAAGGGAGGGGTCTTATAAGGGAGGTTCCACTGTACTGACTAAAACAGTCCAGATTTCATAGAAGCAGCACGAGGGAAAGTTGAATTTTCTTTCTAGACAGCACTGCGCCTTTCATTTAAGCTAACTCAAGACAGAATCCTCTCTTTGGTCGCCCAGACAGTGTCCTGTCAATTATGAGAGCAGATGCGTCATGCTGCCGTTATGCGCCTAACTAAGAAATAGTTAGGCCCAGCATGTCCGACTTCGGCTAGAGGAGGAAATGCTTTTGAAAGTGTTTCTTGAAATAAAAAGGCAGGAGAATGGACCGGAAAGGCAGAAAGATAGTAGTAGATGACAGCAAGCAAAGGGAAAAGGCAGAGTCAAAGAAAGTGACAGATTGGAGGAAGCTACAAGCACAGAACTTCCAGGATGGAAGTTCAGTTTAACGTCGCGTATCGGCTTTCGCCATGTACGACGGGCTGAACAAACCAACCACGGAGTAAACAAAAATTTATGTTCCTGAATCACTGTCTTAGCCAAAAGGCCGAGAAGCGATCAGTATCGATTGAACATTAGAACTTCCAGAAGGTGGGGGAACTATTTATACAAAAGACACACCACCCCCAGGTATCCCCACAGGGGTGCAGAAGGGCACTGAATGAAGCAGTGCAAGTTTCACAGCAGCAGCAGAGGTGACCAATGGAATCAGAGTCGTGAAGTGACCACCGGCTCGTCAGCCGACCACTGGGATTGCATGAACGGCCGCTGGTACTTATGATAAGCGTCCAGAACCTGTCAACGACACACACAGGCACAAGAACATCTTATGACAGGCGTCAACGACACACATAGGCACAAGAGCATCTTATGATAGGCGTCCAGAACTTGTCAATGACACACACAGGCACAAAAACATCTTATGACAGGCGTCAACGACACACATAGGCACAAGAACATCTTATGACAGGCGTCAACGACACACATAGGCACAAGAACATATTATGATAGGCATTCAGAACCTGTCAACGACACACACACACAAAAACATCTTATGATAGGCATCCAGAACCTGTCAACGACACACACACACACAAAAACATCTTATGATAGGGGCGTCCAGAACCTGTCAACGACACACACACACACAAAAACATCTTATGATAGGCGTCCAGAACCTGTCAACGACACACACACACACACAGGCACAAAAACATCTTATGATAGGCGTCCAGAACCTGTCAACGACACACACACACACAGGCACAAAAACATCTTATGATAGGCGTCCAGAACCTGTCAACGACACACACACACACAAAAACATCTTATGATAGGCGTCCAGAACCTGTCAACGACACACACACACACAAAAACATCTTATGACAGGCGTCAACGACACACATAGGCACAAGAACATCTTATGTCCAGAACCTGTCAACGACACACATAGGCACAAGAACACAGGCACAGAACCTGTCAATGACACACACACACAAAAACATCTTATGATGGGCGTCCAGAACCTGTCAACGACACACACACACACAAAAACATCTTATGATAGGCGTCCAGAACACACACAGGCACAAAAACATCTTATGATAGGCGTCCAGAACCTGTCAACGACACACACACACACAGGCACAAAAACATCTTATGATAGGCGTCCAGAACCTGTCAACGACACACACACACACACAGGCACAAAAACATCTTATGATAGGCGTCCAGAACCTGTCAACGACACACACAGGCACAAAAACATCTTATGATAGGCGTCCAGAACCTGTCAACGACACACACACACACAGGCACAAAAACATCTTATGATGGGCGTCCAGAACCTGTCAACGACACACACACACAGGTCTCTTTATCATTTTATGATAAAGCAAAAGATACTGTATTTTACGGACTACAATGCGCACCTGATTATAAGGTGCATCCCAAAATGTTTACACAAAATTTAGATGTTGTTCTTATATTTTCTTACTAATATTATATGGCTCAGGGGTCTAGGTCTGGGGGGAAAGTATCGCTGCATAGTCCGTAAAGTATGGTAATTTTTCTCTGGCAGTAAAGGGGTTTTACGATTTTCGTTCAGCCTGCTGTTGAGGGAGTAGTCGTAAAGCGCCTGGTACACCAGTCAAGACGCTGTCCAAAAACTCCTAGGTAAAGAATTGTTCATCAAATAACATTACATGAAATTGCTCTACAATACCTGTTTTTCGTTCAGCCTGCTGTTGAGGGAGTAGTCGTAAAGCGCCTGGTACACCAGTCAAAACGCTGTCCAGAAACTACTAAGTAAAGTATTTGTTCATCACATAACATTACATGATATAGCTCTACAGTACACACCTGTTTTTCATTCAGCCTGCTGTTGAGGGAGTAGTCGTAAAGCGCCTGGTACACCAGTCAAAACGCTGTCCAGAAACTACTAGGTAAAGTATTTGTTCATCACATAACATTACATGATATAGCTCTACAGTACACACCTGTTTTTCATTCAGCCTGCTGTTGAGGGAGTAGTCGTAAAGCGCCTGGTACACCAGTCAAAACGCTGTCCAGAAACTACTAGGTAAAGAATTGTTCATCAAATAACATTACATGAAATTGCTCTACAATACCTGTTTTTCGTTCAGCCTGCTGTTGAGGGAGTAGTCATAAAGCACCTGGTACACCAGTCAAAATGCTGTCCAGAAACTAATAGGTAAAGAATTTGTCATCACATAACATTACATGATATAGCTCTACAGTACACCTGTTTTTTATTCAGCCTGCTGTTGAGGGAGTAGTCATAAAGCACCTGGTACACCAGTCAAAACGCTGTCCAGAAACTACTAGGTAAAGTATTTGTTCATCACATAACATTACATGATATAGCTCTACAGTACACACCTGTTTTTTATTCAGCCTGCTGTTGAGGGAGTAGTCGCAAAGCACCTGGTACACCTGCCCGTCCCACCTGCCCAGGGCGCTGTCCAGAAACTCGTCGAGAAAGTCGAAGGCGTGCGCGTGCATGTGTGTGTGTGTGAGGGGGGTGGGGTGGGGTTAGGGGGTTAATCAACAATTAAGTGTTTTTTTAAATTATCTGACACTGCTTTTGCTTTATAAATTCCTTTGTGATGTTCGATTTATGTATACTGCTTCTTAATATCTTATCTTTTGTATGTGTGATCTTAATATCTTATATGTAAATGTAATCAATATCTACATTTTATTCATTGGACGATGTTAAATGTTTTTGCTGTTTCCCTCTGTGATGTTTGAGTTATATATAATGTATGTTTTAGCATTGTTTGTTTATCGAGCCTGTGAACGCGCTTTGTAATTTCCCCAGGGATCATTAAAGTTATTGATTGATTGGTTGATTGAATACCCACCTGCTTCTCGTTCAGCTTGCTGTTGAGGGAGTAGTCGTAAAGCGCCTGGTACACCTGCCCATCCCACCTGCCCAGAGCACTGTCCAGAACCTCGTCGGGAAAGTCGAAGGCGTCCACCAGCGCCACCGCGTTGGGACGAAGCTCCTTCAGAAGGTCGAGGACGCGGGACTGGAGCATCGAGGCTTGTTGGGGGCTGATGTAGCCGTCCTGAACACACACACACACACACACACATGGGTGACAGTGACAGATTTTGAAAATAAGGAAAAGGCTGGGGTCGCCAGGGGCCGCCTAGGCCCTGGTGGGGTGTAGGGGCAGCGACAAGAATTTACAGATAAATGCCTATTTCGTGAGCTCTCCTGAGGTGTTTCATCATTCACAGTTGTGACCCCGCACCACGAAAGGGACATTAAGTCGCTGGGCTAGTTTCTCAAAACAGGCTAGCAAAGTCAAAAAAATCTCATTTTTGAGCAATTTTAAGTTATGTGTATTTTCTTGCTCTCTAACATCTCATCTTTCATATTTATAAAGAAAAAATCGGTAAAGGTCAAGATGTGCCACCCCCCCTACATTTCTCGGTTAATTGTATTTTTCCGTTTTTGCCTTTCTTACCATACATAAAGCTGTATTTTATGAACATTTTTAGCTAATAACCTTTTTGGAATACTAACCCTATCCCTAACCCTAGCCCTAACCCTAACCCTACCCCCCACCCTATAAGACGGAAAAACGCAACGAACCACAACTGTGACAAATCGCGGTGTACTGCAGTACATAGTGGGGGGTAGGGTTAGGTTTAGGGCTAGGGTTAGGGATAGGGTTAGTATTCCAAAAAGGTTATTAGCTAAAAATGTTCCTAAAACACAGCTTTACGTATGGTAAGAAAGGCAAAAAACGGGGGGCACATATTGACCTTTACCCAAAAGTGCTTTAAAAAGAGTAGGTTGATGCCTTTTCTACAGCTAGGCTAAACTTTAGACTGTGATTTCTCAAAATGGCCGACAGTCACCCTACCAAACTTTAAATGCTCATAACTCTAAAACAAAAAAAAGTTATAAGAATGGTTCTTATATCATTTGAACGAGAATTGCCTGAAGTTTCTACCTGTACCATTTTCTCAGAATGGTCATTTTGACACTTAATGTCCTTTCGTGGATCACATTTATGAACTGTTTTGAACTCCAAAATGACATTTAAGCTGAACGTTCTAAGGAGCAAATGACACACTTCATGGCCTATGATCGATCGCTCAAATCGGTCAATTTCTACTCTTTTTTTGTTGTTGAAAAATTTGAAAATAAGGATTTCTTTATTTTCTGATTTCAAAATCGAGGAATCCTTCCTAAGAAGGAAAAAAAGTTTCACCCATTCACACACACACATAATAATATTCTAATAATAGAATATCATAATATTCAACATTTCCCAGTTCTCTTTGTTCCTTAACTCATTCGCATCGCAACGATTTTGAATTATTAAAAAAAAATCACAAATCACTCCAGCCATACACACAAACAAAACATACATAAACAAAAGGAGAAATGAAAGAAGATTACGGGTTTTTTACTTCAGGTTTAGACAGTGGAAGTGGTAGATCAGACTTTTTTTTATATATAGACTTTATATAGAAGAAAAACTCTCTACACCGATCGGCTCCCCCCACAACAAACCACCGCAAAAGCAAAGTCAGAGGCAAAATTGTGGTCTAAGGGGGTGAAGCGAGTTTAGAAGTGACCAAGGTATGGTGTGTGCAGATTTATTTCCCTTGAAGCAAATGCATCAAATTGACAGTTATCTCTTAATTCCGGACATATATGGAACAGGTCTGCATACCATCATAAAGTCTCCCACACAGTCGGTGATGCCTTTAGCCGCGTACAGCCGACACAGGCTCATCATGACGGCCTTCGCTGACCCGCTCAGTTCGCTCAGCGACTCCGCAAACACCTTCACTATGTACGTCTCTGTGAACGCCTGAAACGTAAGAAATAATAATAATAATCATAATCATAATAATCATTAGCACTTATATAGCGCACATATCTAGAAAAACCTATTCATGGTGCTTTACAAAGAATGAAAACTACAAACATTCCGACACAGACACATACACACACACAGACACACACACACACACACAACACACACACACACACACACACACACACACACTCACACTCTCACCCACACACACCACACCAGGCATCAGAATACTCCAGAGTCCAATCTCGCGGACGAACAACACTCGCCATGACTCGGAGTCGACATCGAGTCGGACCCCACAAAACTCGGCATCATTGCGATCATTCGCTACCCGATTTCTCGTGGAAAAGTTCAAAGTTCTCACATCATCGTAGTCTCCCGCGATCATATCCTCTAAATTGACTCATTTAAAACCCAATCACTGTCATCAAAACAAACTCTGAAACAGTGAAAGTAAGAGTCTAGAGAGCTCTAAACTCGCAAGAAAAAACAAACATGGCCGCGATTTTTCATTTCCGAAGGCGCAGTATGAAAACAAACCGTTTAAGAATACCATTTGAGAATAAGATCGCGCTGCCTCATGAAGTACAAACCGCGGCCGGCAGTGCCAAAACCGCGGCCAGTGGCTACCAAAACCGCGGAAATCCGCGGACCGTTCTGATGCCTGACACAAGATTCAAGATTCAAGAAGTTTAATCCTTTGACCCCTTTTGGAGCATGGAGGATACAAAAACAGTATAACACAAACATAAAACTCAATCAAAACCGCAAAAAATTCAAAAGTAACAGCGAAATGTCAATATTTGGTGAGCAGTGAAAGAAACACTCTTTTAAATTATCTTTCCAAATTTTAGACATTTACTTAAATTTAAACATATACGTCGTCCTTTTTGAAACATGCTACAGAAATTGAAAACGGATTTGGGTTTCAGAAATTTCTTAGGAACATATTTTTCACGAAGTTCATTGTATTTTGGACATACCATTATACAATGAAATTCGTCTCCTATCTCGCCCATTTCGCAATTACGACAAATACGTAATTCTCTTGGAACATTATAATGTCTTCCAACTTCAATAGGCAATTGATGATTGCTGCATCGAAACTTGAATAAAGATATAACATAAACATCTGGTAAGGTTGAAATGTAATGTTCCCTTCCAAAGTCTGTCTTTAAAATGTTTATAAAATAAGCATTTACTACTGTTCTCAAGAGAATTACGCCAGTCACGAACATAGTTATTTTGTAATTCTTGTTTAACACACTTGCATAAGTTAGTTTTACTCGAGAATGATTGGGATTCCCAAACACAATCAAAACCAGTTTCAATTAAAATACTTTTAACATAATCAAGCCATGATGAAACAAAAAGACCCTACACACACCACAACTCACACACACATCACACACACCACACACTCACTCACTCACACACACACACACACACACACACACACACTCACACACACACCACACACACACACACAACACACAAACACACACACACACAAACACACACACACACAACACACACACACACACAACTCACTCACGAAACACACACACACACACAACACACACACACACACACACATCACACACAGATTTTATTTATTTATTTATCAAGAACATTTCTATGGCGCTTATTCATCAAAAGCTCTAAGCGCTTTTACAATTTGTTTTACTAAAAGATATATATATTAAAAACATATATGAACAAACATTCCCCTATGGCCACTGCAACAACCAACCATGCTTTGCTAGAGTGAATGCCCTTGGTAGATGTTTGAGTACTGACCAAACAAGGGCGCGTTAACTCTCGCCAACAACTGTCATATAATTATCTGTTTGCCTTATCGTTTTGTATTTGTTCTTGTTTCCGTCTCAAGGACAGATTGTAGGAATAGGCCTGGCCTAAAATCTCAATCCTTGCGTAATAAAGTTTTCAAGTGTCAAGTGTCTCTTCTCTCTCTCTCTCTCTCTCTCTCCCCCTCTCTCTCTCTCTCTCCCCATCTCCCTCTCTCTCTCTCTCCCTTTCCATCTCTCTCCATCTCTATCTATCTCCCCAATCCTCCCTCTCTCTCTCTTTCCTCTCTCTCTCTCTCTCTCTCTCTCCCTCTCCCCCTCACCTTGGCAGCGGCCACAAGCTCCACAGAGTTGTCATTCCAGGCCTGGTAGGATTTGCTTCCCTTGGACATGGCCGACTGCACTTTTTGAGCGACAGCTTGGACCTGCCTGAATTCAACAAACTCGATAAATAACAAATCGTCATCATCGTCATCATAACCACAACCACCACCATCATCATCAGTATCATCTTCTTTCAGTTGGGGATGTTTCACCTGGCCCAAGCCCAAAGACTTAAAACAACAAAAACACACAAGAAAATCATACTGGCTTAATTTTTTTTAGAATGAATGAAAGCTTTGAAGACGTAAAAAGAACATAATTTAACTCATTCCGGACGAATTATGAGTAAACTCGGAACAGGAGAACGCCAGTCAGGGCCTACTTACGAGTATTCTCGGAACAGCCATTTTTTTTAGTCTAAAACCATGGGTTTCTTTAATCCAAACCACGTTTTTTGAGTTACATATCTTCATCACTGTTCCAGCTTTCGTTTTACTTATGTTTGGTACTTCTATCTTAATTTTTAATGTTAAAAATGTAAAACAAATCGGCCCTAGACAAAACCTCAGAAAATACTCCAATACGTTTTTTCATTAACAGTGATAGTAATAAGGAGACTAATGATTCAGATTGTAATGCAAGTGAACAAGATCTCAAAGCGAAAAATAAACTTGGATCAACCAGTAATGTTGTCAAAACTTAATCATTGACATTGCGAGTTTTGTTGCGCTTCTTTTTTGTTATAACATATTTTTTCTAGGCAGCACCAGGCCAGTAATGGAGTTTATCTAAGGCAGTGAAGCCCTGAAGGGGTTAAAAAAAGACACACAAAAAACCCCAACCCACTAAAACAAATGAATTAAAAACCAAAAAAACGCTTCAATATGTCAACATACCTCGCCGTCCTGTGCTCGTAGGCGCCAATCAGGTGGGACAGCTCTAGACGCTGGTCCAGACCGCTCCTGCCCCCTGGTGGGCTTTGCAGGAACCTCAGCACGTCAGGCAGTTGCTCCCCTTGCTGAACGGCCGTCATGCACTTCAACAGGTATCTGAACATTTCAGAAATATATTATATATATTTCTCAAATAATGATCTGTATTCTTTTCGTGGTTGTGGAAGATATCCGAGAAAGTGGGGGTGTACCCTTCGGCAAGGCATCTCCACTATCAGGGATCAATCTTGTCACTGGACATCGTAGGTCATTTGACCAGTTTGAAGAAAGTATAATAGGTCATTTTCACAAAACAAGTAAGAAAATGAGTTAGAACGATGCATCTGCGCTCATTGCAAGGACCTGGTCAGAGCGATTGACAAAGAAAGAAGAAACAAATCTAAGAACCGCAACTCTTGCCTTGCGGTCTGCAGGATCATGATGTGGTTCTCTCCCTCATCCACGACAATTTCAAATCGCGCCATTTAAATCACGACCCTTAATATTCACAGCGATTTGATCGTTCAACTAGCAACAAGGGCTTATCAAAAATCCAAAGAACCGCGACTCTTGCTTTGCCGTCTGCAGCATCATGACATGGTTATCTCTCCCTCAGCCATGCCAATTTCAAATCACGCCATTTAAATCACGACACTTAAATGTGATGGTGCATGGGAAAACCCTACATAAGTCGCTCAGAATGTTTTTGAGGTAAAAAGCCATAAAATAGTCAACAACCCCCAAAATATATTTTTTTAATTTAGGGCAGTTGATGGCTTGGAGTCAAAACGGACTATCTTTAGATAGTCCATTGACGTATTATTGAACCTGTTACAAAAACTAATAACTTGTATCAAACAATGACTGCAGAAATATAAAAAGGGGGTTATGCTTTTTATATTTCTGCAGTCTTTTTTTTATACAAGTTATTAGTTTTCGTAATAAGTTCAATAATATGTCACAATGGACCATCTAAAGATAGTCCGTTTTGACTCCAAGCCATCGGCTGAGTATCCAAAACATGAAAGACAATTTTGAATGATTTCTTTGTTACATTTGATTGTTGTTGCTTTTTAAAATCAAGTCAATAGAAAGAAAGAGGCAAACATTCTGCCTTCTATGTCCGATTTCTGCAATTAATGATCTATCTCGAACGCCAACCTTCAAATAATTATAAAATAAAAAACTAGACAAGATAACTCAATTCTGTTTTCTGTGTATTAACAAGGAATCTTTGCTCCATCATGAAAAAAAAACATTATCGCCGCACACACAGAGAAAAAAAAAAACAAAAAAAAAGAAAAAGAAACACCACCAGGCTCCAAACGCAAAAACCGCCACAACCCAAAAAAGAAGAGAAAAAAAAAAAAACAGGAAATAAAAAAAAAAAAGAAGGAAACTGCCAGCCATTTTTCAGCCAAAAAATACCAATAAATCCAACTGGGTCGATAAAAAAAATGGTATCTGCAATATTGAGAATTCCTCAGTGACATGTATAACATTTAGGCCTACCCTTACCTCCCAAAATTAAGAAAATAATGTCTTTGGATAACAGGCCCTGATTTGATACCAGTCTTAGTGACATGGGTGTTAAACCACTGTGGTGCAAAAATGCGACAATTGGTGGTGAAAGGGTTAAATCTCAATTTATGCTAAAATTCCATTATGTCTGTTTTTCCCCATGCACCGTCACAAATATTCAGTGATTCGTTCGACAAGCAAGGGCCTAACAAAATCCAAGAACCGCAACTCTTGCCTTCCCGTCCTGCAGCATCATGACAAAGTTCTCTCCCTCATCCACGCCAAATTTCAAATCACGCCACTTAATTCAATCGCGACCCTTAATAATATTCACAGCGATTCGCTCGTTCGACAAGCAAGGGCCTATCAAAAATCCAAGAACCACAACTCTTGCCCTGCAGTCCGCAGCATCATGACGAAGTTCTCTCCCTCATCCATGCCAAATTTCAAATCACGCCATTTAAATCACGACCCCAAATATTCACAGTAATTTGTAGGACAAGCATGGTTATCAAATCTAAGAACCGCTACTCTTGCCTTGCGGTCCGCAACATCATGACAAAGTTCTCTCTCCTCATCCATGACGATTCCAAAATCACGCCATATAAATCACAACCCTAAATATTCACAGTAATTTGTTCGACAAGCATGGTTATCAAATCTAAGAACCGCAACTCTTGCCTTTCTGTCCACAGGCCTCATAATGCAATTCTCTCCCTCAGACCTGCCGACCTTTAATAATATTCACAGCGATTCACTCGCTCCACAAACAAGGGCTTATCAAAAAATCCAAAGAACTGCGACTCTCGCCTTGCCGTCTGCAGCATCATGACGTAGTTCTCTCCCTCGTAGGTGCAGGAGGGCGTGACATCCACGTAGATCTTGGGCAGGCCGCTGGCCAGGCTGTAGCCATGGCCGCCGCAGGCTAATCTGCATATCTCGACCCCTTCCGCCGCCTGCCACGAGCTGACGGCGGAAGGGGTCGAGATATGCAGATTAGCCTGCGGCGGCCATGGCTACAGCCTGGCCAGCGGCCTGCCCAAGATCTACGTGGATGTCACGCCCTCCTGCACCTACGAGGGAGAGAACTACGTCATGATGCTGCAGACGGCAAGGCGAGAGTCGCAGTTCTTTGGATTTTTTGATAAGCCCTTGTTTGTGGAGCGAGTGAATCGCTGTGAATATTATTAAAGGTCGGCAGGTCTGAGGGAGAGAATTGCATTATGAGGCCTGTGGACAGAAAGGCAAGAGTTGCGGTTCTTAGATTTGATAACCATGCTTGTCGAACAAATTACTGTGAATATTTAGGGTTGTGATTTATATGGCGTGATTTTGGAATCGTCATGGATGAGGAGAGAGAACTTTGTCATGATGTTGCGGACCGCAAGGCAAGAGTAGCGGTTCTTAGATTTGATAACCATGCTTGTCCTACAAATTACTGTGAATATTTGGGGTCGTGATTTAAATGGCGTGATTTGAAATTTGGCATGGATGAGGGAGAGACGAGGGAGAGTGGAACTGAGAGCGGGAGAGAGAGACTTCGTCCAGAGCGAAGAAAGAGGAGAGAAGAGAACAGGGAGAAATGAGGGAGAGAACTTCGTCATGATGCTGCGGACTGCAGGGCAAGAGTTGTGGTTCTTGGATTTTTGATAGGCCCTTGCTTGTCGAACGAGCGAATCGCTGTGAATATTATTAAGGGTCGCGATTGAATTAAGTGGCGTGATTTGAAATTTGGCGTGGATGAGGGAGAGAACTTTGTCATGATGCTGCAGGACGGGAAGGCAAGAGTTGCGGTTCTTGGATTTTGTTAGGCCCTTGCTTGTCGAACGAATCACTGAATATTTGTGACAGTGCATGGGGAAAAACAGACATAATGGAATTTTGGCCTAATTTGAGATTTAAACCTTTCACCACCAAAGTCACAATTTATGCACCACAGTGATTATAACAACTATGGTACTAAGACTGGTATCAAATCAGGGCCTGTTATCCAAAAATTATTTTCTTAAATTTGGGAGGCCAAGGGTCAGGCCCTAAATGTTATTACATGTCAGAGGAATTCCCAACATTGCAGATACATTTTTTTTTATCGACCACATTTTGGATTTATTGTATGTTTTTGGCTGAAAAACGGCTGCGCGGCGAAAGGGTTAAATTTTTCATGGTGCCCAGCAAAGATTCCTTGTTAATACAGAGAAAATCAGAATTGAGTTATCTTGTCTGGTTTTTTATTTTATAATTATTTGAAGGTTGGCGTTCGAGATAGATCATTAATTGCAGAAATCGGACATAGAAGGCAGAATGTTTTGCTTCTTTCTTTCTATTGACTTGATTTTAAAAAGCAACAACAATCAAATGTAACAAAGAAATCATTCAAAATTGTCTTTCATGTTTTGGATACTCAGCCGATGGCTTGAGAGTCAAAACGGACTATCTTTAGATGGTCCGTTGTGACGTATTATTGAACATATTACAAAAGCTAATAACTTGTATCACAAAAAGAGTGTATAAATATAAAACAGCATAACCCCCTTTCTATATTTCTGCCAGTCATATGTTTGATACAAGTTATTAGTTTTTGTAACAGGTTCAATAATACGTCAATGGACTAACTCAAGATAGTACAGCTTTGACTCCAATCCATCCAAACTGCCCACCCTAATAAAAAATATATTTTGGGGGGTGTTGACTAATTTTATGGCTTTTTACCTCCAAAAACATTCTGAGCGACTTATAGTAGGTTTTTCCCATGCACCATCCACATTTAAGTTCGTGATTTAAATGGCGTGATTTGAAATTGGCATGGCTGAGGGAGAGATAACCATGTCATGATGCTGCAGACGGCAAAGCAAGAGTCGCGGTTCTTTGGATTTTTGATAAGCCCTTGTTGCTAGTTGAACGATCAAATCGCTGTGAATATTAAGGGTCGTGATTTAAATGGCGCGATTTGAAATTGTCGTGGATGAGGGAGAGAACCACATCATGATCCTGCAGACCGCAAGGCAAGAGTTGCGGTTCTTAGATTTGTTTCTTCTTTCTTTGTCAATCGCTCTGACCAGGTCCTTGCAATGAGCGCAGATGCATCGTTCTAACTCATTTTCTTACTTGTTTTGTGAAAATGACCTATTATACTTTCTTCAAACTGGTCAAATTACCTATGATGTCCCGTGACAAGATTGATCCCTGGATAGTGGAGATGCCTTGCCGAAGGGTACACCCCCACTTTCTCGGATATCTTCCACAACCACGAAAAGAATACAGATCATTATTTGAGAAATATATATAATATATTTCTGAAATGTTCAGATACCTGTTGAAGTGCATGACGGCCGTTCAGCAAGGGGAGCAACTGCCTGACGTGCTGAGGTTCCTGCAAAGCCCACCAGGGGGCAGGAGCGGTCTGGACCAGCGTCTAGAGCTGTCCCACCTGATTGGCGCCTACGAGCACAGGACGGCGAGGTATGTTGACATATTGAAGCGTTTTTTTGGTTTTTAATTCATTTGTTTTAGTGGGTTGGGGTTTTTTGTGTGTCTTTTTTTAACCCCTTCAGGGCTTCACTGCCTTAGATAAACTCCATTACTGGCCTGGTGCTGCCTAGAAAAAATATGTTATAACAAAAAAGAAGCGCAACAAAACTCGCAATGTCAATGATTAAGTTTTGACAACATTACTGGTCGATCCAAGTTTAATTCTCACTTTAATATTGTGATTACTTGTATTAAAATCGGAATCATTAGTCTCCTCATTACTATCACTGTTAATGAAAACGTATTGGAGTATTTTCTGAAGTTTCGTCTAGGGCCGATTTGTTGGACATTTTTAATATTACACCTTTGAGATATAAGTGCCAAGTATATGTAAAGCAAAAGCTGGAGCAGTGATGAAGAGAAGTAACTCAAAAAACGTGGTTTGGATTGAAAGAAAAACATGGTTGTAGACAGGTTTTAGACAAAAAAATCGCTGTTCCGAGAATATTCGTAAGTAGGCCCAGACTGGCGTTCTCCTGTTCCGAGTTTACTCATAATTCGTCCGGAATGAGTTAAATTATGTTCTTTTTACGTCTTCAAAGCTTTCATTCATTCATTCATTCATTCTAAAAAATTAAGCCAGTATGATTTTCTTGTGTGTTTTTGTTGTTTTAAGTCTTTGGGCTTGGGCCAGGTGAAACATTCCACAACTCGAAAGATGATGATGATATGATTGTGATGGTGGTGGTTGTGGTTATGATGACGATGATGACGATTTGTTATTTATCGAGTTTGTTGAATTCAGGCAGGTCCAAGCTGTCGCTCAAAAAGTGCAGTCGGCCATGTCCAAGGGAAGCAAATCCTACCAGGCCTGGAATGACAACTCTGTGGAGCTTGTGGCCGCTGCCAAGGTGGCAGGGGAGAGAGACTGAGAGCAGACGGTGATGAGAGAGAGAGAGAGGGAGTGGGCTGAGAGAGAGAGAGAGAGAGGGAGGGATTGAGGGAGTGAGAGAGAGAGATGGAAAGGGAGAGAGAGATGAGAGGAGGGAAGGAGAGAGAGAGAGAGAGAGAGGATTGGGGAGAGAGCAGAGAGAGAGAGAGAGAGAGAGAGAGAGAGGAAAGAGAGAGAGAGAGCCCTTAGACACTTGAAAACTTTATTACGCAATTAAGGATGTAGAGTTTAGGAAAGCCATATTCCTGCCAATCTGTCCTTGAGCAACGGAAACAAGACTAATACCACAAACGACAAGGGAAACAGATAATGAATTTTTATGGGAACAGGTTGTTGGGCGGAGAGTTACGCGCCCTGTTTGCGCAGTACTCAAAACATCTACCAAGGCGAATTCACTCTAGCAAAACATGGTAGTTGCAGCTGGCCAAAATAAGAGGACCCAGTTCTCTTGTTCCCCCCATTTTTTTCAATATGTTTTTAAATATAATTTTTTATCTTTTAGTTTTAGTTGTATTATTTTTAAAAACAATGTTATGAAGCGACTTAGAGCTTTGTGATGAGACTATTAGCGCCATAGGAAATGTTCTTGATAAATAAATAAATAAAATCCGTCGTGCCCGTTTGGTTGTTTATCACGTACTAACGGTGTGTGTGTATATGTGTGTGTTATTGTGTGTGTGTGAGTGAGTGCAGTTGTGTGTGTGTGTGTGTGTGTGTGTGTGTGTGTGTGTCGTGTGTGTGTTTGTGTGTTTGTGTGTGTGTGTGTGTGTGTGTGTGTGTGTGTGTCATGTGTGTGTGGGTGTGTGTGTGTGTGACGTGACGTGTGTGTGTGTGTGTGTGTGTGTGTGGGAGTGTGTTTGTGTGTAGGGTCTTTTTTGTTTCATCATGGCTTGATTATGTTAAAAGTATTTTAATTGAAACTGGTTTTGATTGTGTTTGGGAATCCCAATCATTATCGAGTAAAACCTAACTTATGCAAGTGTGTTAAACAAGAATTACAAAATAACTATATTCGTGACTGGCGCAATTCTCTTGAGAACAGTAGTAAATGCTTATTTTATATACATTTTAAGACAGAGTTTGGAAGGGAAAATTGCATTTTAACCTTACCAGATGTTTTTGTTATATTTTTTATTCAAGTTTCGATGCAACAATCATAAATTGCCTATTGAAGTTGAAAGACATTGTAATATTCCAAGATAATTACGTATTTGTCGTAATTGCGAAATGGGCGAGGTAGGAGACGAATTTAATTGTATAATGGACAGTCCAAAATACAATGAACTTCGTGAAAAATATATTCCTAAAAAAAATTCTGAAACCCAAATCTGTTTTCAATTTCTGTAGCATGTTTCAAAAAGGACGACGTATATGTTTAAATTTAAGTAAATGTCTAAAATTTGGAAAGATAATTTAAAAGAGTGTTTCTTTCACTGCTCACCAAATATTAACATTTCGCTGTTACTTTTGATTTTTTTTTTCGGTTTTGATTGAGTTTTATGTTTGTATTATACTGTTTTTGCATCATCCATGCTCCAAAAAGGGTCAAATGATTAAGCTTCTTGAATCTTGTGAAATCTTGTGTCAGGCATAAGAAGGGTCCGCGGATTTCCGTGGTTTTGGTAGCCATTGGCCGCGGTTTTGGCCCTGCCGGCCGCGGTTTGTACGTCATGAGGCGGCGCAATCTTATTCTCAAAAGGTATTATTAAACGGTTTGTTTTCATACTGCGCCTTCAGAAATGAAAAATCGCGGCCATGTTTGTTTTTTCTTGCGAGTTTAGAGCTCTCTAGACTCTTACTTTCACTGTTTCAGAGTTTGTTTTGATGACAGTGATTGGGTTTTAAATGAGTCAATGAGTAGATGATATGATCGCGGGAGACTACGATGATGTGAGAACTTTGAACTTTTCCGCGATAAATCGGGTAGCGAATGATCGCAATGATGCCGAGTTTTGTGGGGTCCGACTCGATGTGTCGACTCTGAGTCATGGCGAGTGTTGTTCGTCCGCAGATTGGACTCTGGAGTATTCTGATGCCTGTGTGTGTGGTGGGTGGTGAGTGTGTGTGTGTGTGTGTGTGTGTGTGTGTGTGTGTGTGTGTGTGTGTGTGTGTGTGTCTGTGTCTGTGTGTATTTGTCTGTGTCGGAATGTTTGTAGTTTTCATTCTTTGTAAAGCACCATGAATAGTTTTTTCTAGATATGTGCGCTATATAAGTGCCTATGATTATTATGATTATGATTATTAGTATTATTTCTTACGTTTCAGGCGTTCACAGAGACGTACATAGTGAAGGTGTTTGCGGAGTCGCTGAGCGAACTGAGCGGGTCAGCGAAGGCCGTCATGATGAGCCTGTGTCGGCTGTACGCGGCTAAAGGCATCACCGACTGTGTGGGAGACTTTATGATGGTATGGAGACCTGTTCCATATATGTCCGGAATTAAGAGATAACTGTCAATTTGATGCATTTGCTTCAAGGGAAGTAAATCTGTGCACACAACATACCTTGGTCACTTCTAAACTCGCTTCGCTCTCTTAGACCACAATTTTGCCTCTGACTTTGCTTTTGTAGTGGTTTGTTGTGGGGGGAAGCCAATCGGTGTAGAGAGTTTTTCTATATAAAGTCTATATATAAAAAAAAGTATGATCTACCACTTCCCTATGTCTAAACCTGAAGTAAAAAACCCCTGTAATCTTCTTTCATTTCTCCTTTTGTTTATGTACGCTTTGTTTGTGTCGTATGGCTGGAGTGATTTGTGCGTATTTTGAACAATTCAAAATCGTTGCGATGCGAATGAGTTAAGGAACAAAGAGAATGGGAAATGTTGAATATTATGATATTCTATTATTAGAATATTATAATGTGTGTGTGTGCATGGGTGAAACTTTTTTTCCTTCTTAGGAAGGATTCCTCGATTTTGAAATCAGAAAATAAAGAAATCCTTATTTTCAAATTTTCAACAACAACAAAAAGAGTAGAAATTGACCGATTTGAGCGATCGATCATAGGCCATGAAGTGTGTCATTTGCTCCTTAGAACGTTCAGCTTAAATGTCATTTTGGAGTTCAAAACAGTTCATAAATGTGATCCAGAAAGGGACATTAAGTGTCAAAATGACCATTCTGAGAAAATGGTACAGGTAGAAACTTCAGGCAATTCTCGTTCAAATGATATAAGAACCATTCTTATAACTTTTTTTTGTTTTAGAGTTATGAGCATTTAAAGTTTGGTAGGGTGACTGTCGGCCATTTTGAGAAATCACAGTCTAAAGTTTAGCCTAGCTGTAGAAAAGGCATCAACCTACTCTTTTTAAAGCACTTTTGGGTAAAGGTCAATATGTTCCCCCCGTTTTTTTTTTGCCTTTCTTACCATACATAAAGCTGTGTTTTTTAGGAACATTTTTAGCTAATAACCTTTTTGGAATACTAACCCTATCCCTAACCCTAGCCCTAAACCTAACCCTACCCCCCACTATGTACTGCAGTACACCGCGATTTGTCACAGTTGTGGTTCGTTGCGTTTTTCCGTCTTATAGTGGTGGGGGTAGGGTTAGGTTTAGGGCTAGGGTTAGGGATAGGGTTAGTATTCCAAAAAGGTTATTAGCTAAAAATGTTCCTAAAATACAGCTTTATGCATGGTAAGAAAGGCAAAAACGGAAAAATACAATTAACCGAGAAATGTAGGGGGGGGTGGCACATCTTGACCTTTACCGATTTTTCTTTATAAATATGAAAGATGAGATGTTAGAGAGCAAGAAAATACACATAACTTAAAATTGCTCAAAAATGAGATTTTTTTTGACTTTGCTAGCCTGTTTTGAGAAACTAGCCCAGCGACTTAATGTCCCTTTCGTGGTGCGGGGTCACAACTGTGAATGATGAAACACCTCAGGAGAGCTCACGAAATAGGCATTTATCTGTAAATTCTTGTCGCTGCCCCTACACCCCACCAGGGCCTAGGCGGCCCCTGGCGACCCCAGCCTTTTCCTTATTTTCAAAATCTGTCACTGTCACCCATGTGGTGTGTGTGTGTGTGTGTGTGTGTTCAGGACGGCTACATCAGCCCCCAACAAGCCTCGATGCTCCAGTCCCGCGTCCTCGACCTTCTGAAGGAGCTTCGTCCCAACGCGGTGGCGCTGGTGGACGCCTTCGACTTTCCCGACGAGGTTCTGGACAGTGCTCTGGGCAGGTGGGATGGGCAGGTGTACCAGGCGCTTTACGACTACTCCCTTAACAGCAAGCTGAACGAGAAGCAGGTGGGTATTCAATCAACCAATCAATCAATAACTTTAATGATCCCTGGGGAAATTACAAAGCGCGTTCACAGGCTCGATAAACAAACAATGCTAAAACAAACATTATATATAAATCAAACATCACAGAGGGAAACAGCAAAAACATTTAACATCGTCCAACGAATAAAATGTAGATATTGATTACATTTACATATAAGATATTAAGAGCACACATACAAAAGATAAGATATTAAGAAGCAGTATACATAAATCGAACATCACAAAGGAATTTATAAAGCAAAAGCAGTGTCAGATAATTAAAAAAAACACTTAATTGTTGATTAACCCCCTAACCCCACCCCACCCCCCTCAACACCACACACACATGACACGCGCCACTGCCGCCTTCGACTTTCCCGACGAGGTTCTGGACAGTGCTCTGGGCAGGTGGGATGGGCAGGTGTACCAGGCGCTTTACGACTACTCCCTCAACAGCAGGCTGAATAAAAAACAGGTGTGTACTGTAGAGCTATATCATGTAATGTTATGTGATGAACAAATACTTTACCTAGTAGTTTCTGGACAGCGTTTTGACTGGTGTACCAGGTGCTTTATGACTACTCCCTCAACAGCAGGCTGAATAAAAAACAGGTGTGTACTGTAGAGCTATATCATGTAATGTTATGTGATGACAAATTCTTTACCTATTAGTTTCTGGACAGCATTTTGACTGGTGTACCAGGTGCTTTATGACTACTCCCTCAACAGCAGGCTGAACGAAAAACAGGTATTGTAGAGCAATTTCATGTAATGTTATTTGATGAACAATTCTTTACCTAGTAGTTTCTGGACAGCGTTTTGACTGGTGTACCAGGCGCTTTACGACTACTCCCTCAACAGCAGGCTGAATGAAAAACAGGTGTGTATTGTAGAGCTATATCATGTAATGTTATGTGATGAACAAATACTTTACTTAGTAGTTTCTGGACAGCGTTTTGACTGGTGTACCAGGCGCTTTACGACTACTCCCTCAACAGCAGGCTGAATGAAAAACAGGTGTGTACTGTAGAGCTATATCATGTAATGTTATGTGATGAACAAATACTTTACTTAGTAGTTTCTGGACAGCGTTTTGACTGGTGTACCAGGCGCTTTACGACTACTCCCTCAACAGCAGGCTGAACGAAAAACAGGTATTGTAGAGCAATTTCATGTAATGTTATTTGATGAACAATTCTTTACCTAGGAGTTTTTGGACAGCGTCTTGACTGGTGTACCAGGCGCTTTACGACTACTCCCTCAACAGCAGGCTGAACGAAAATCGTAAAACCCCTTTACTGCCAGAGAAAAATTACCATACTTTACGGACTATGCAGCGATACTTTCCCCCCAGACCTAGACCCCTGAGCCATATAATATTAGTAAGAAAATATAAGAACAACATCTAAATTTTGTGTAAACATTTTGGGATGCACCTTATAATCAGGTGCGCATTGTAGTCCGTAAAATACAGTATCTTTTGCTTTATCATAAAATGATAAAGAGACCTGTGTGTGTGTGTCGTTGACAGGTTCTGGACGCCCATCATAAGATGTTTTTGTGCCTGTGTGTGTGTGTGTCGTTGACAGGTTCTGGACGCCCATCATAAGATGTTTTTTTGTGCCTGTGTGTGTGTGTGTGTCGTTGACAGGTTCTGGACGCCTATCATAAGATGTTTTTGTGTGTGTGTGTCGTTGACAGGTTCTGGACGCCTATCATAAGATGTTTTTGTGCCTGTGTGTGTGTGTGTGTCGTTGACAGGTTCTGGATGCCTATCATAAGATGTTTTTGTGTGTGTGTGTCGTTGCCAGGTTCTGGACGCCTATCATAAGATGTTTTTGTGTGTGTGTGTGTCGTTGACAGGTTCTGGATGCCTATCATAAGATGTTTTTGTGTGTGTGTGTCATTGACAGGTTCTGAATGCCTATCATAATATGTTCTTGTGCCTATGTGTGTCGTTGACGCCTGTCATAAGATGTTCTTGTGCCTATGTGTGTCGTTGACGCCTGTCATAAGATGTTTTTGTGCCTGTGTGTGTCATTGACAAGTTCTGGACGCCTATCATAAGATGCTCTTGTGCCTATGTGTGTCGTTGACGCCTGTCATAAGATGTTCTTGTGCCTGTGTGTGTGTGTGTGTCGTTGACAGGTTCTGGACGCCTATCATAAGATGTTTTTGTGCCTGTGTGTGTGTGTGTGTCGTTGACAGGTTCTGGACGCCTATCATAAGATGTTTTTGTGCCTGTGTGTGTGTGTGTGTCGTTGACAGGTTCTGGATGCCTATCATAAGATGTTTTTGTGCCTGTGTGTGTCGTTGACAGGTTCTGGACGCCTATCATAAGATGTTGCTTGTGTGTGTGTGTGTCGTTGACAGGTTCTGGATGCCTATCATAAGATGTTTTTGTGTGTGTGTGTCGTTGACAGGTTCTGAATGCCTATCATAATATGTTCTTGTGCCTATGTGTGTCGTTGACGCCTGTCATAAGATGTTCTTGTGCCTATGTGTGTCGTTGACGCCTGTCATAAGATGTTTTTGTGCCTGTGTGTGTGACAAGTTCTGGACGCCTATCATAAGATGCTCTTGTGCCTATGTGTGTCGTTGACGCCTGTCATAAGATGTTCTTGTGCCTGTGTGTGTCGTTGACAGGTTCTGGACGCTTATCATAAGTACCAGCGGCCGTTCATGCAATCCCAGTGGTCGGCTGACGAGCCGGTGGTCACTTCACGACTCTGATTCCATTGGTCACCTCTGCTGCTGCTGTGAAACTTGCACTGCTTCATTCAGTGCCCTTCTGCACCCCTGTGGGGATACCTGGGGGTGTGTGTGTCTTTTGTATAAATAGTTCCCCCACCTTCTGGAAGTTCTAATGTTCAATCGATACTGATCGCTTCTCGGCCTTTTGGCTAAGACAGTGATTCAGGAACATAAATTTTTGTTTACTCCCTGGTTGGTTTGTTCAGCCCGTCGTACATGGCGAAAGCCGATACGCGACGTTAAACTGAACTTCCACATCCTGGAAGTTCTGTGCTTGCAGCTTCCTCTAATCTGTCACTCTTCTTTTGGACTCTGCCTTTTCCCTTTGCTTGCTGTCATCTACTACTATCTTTCTGCCCTTTATTGGTCCATTCTCCTGCCTTTTTATTTTCAAGAAACATTTTCAAAAGCATTTCCTCCTCCAGCCGAAGTCGAATATATGCTGGGCCTAATTATTTCTTGCTTAGGCGCATAACGGCAGCATGACGCATCTGCTCTTCATAATTGACAGGACACTGTCTGTGGCGACCAAAGAGAGGATTCTGTCTTGAGTTAGCTTAAATGAAAGGCGCAGTGCTGTCTAGAAAGAAAATTCAACTTTCCCTCGTGCTGCTTCTATGAAATCTGGACTGTTTTAGTCAGTACAGTGGAACCTCCTCTTATAAGACACCTCCCTTATAAGACCTCCCATTATAAGGACTCCCTCCAACATAAGACCTACTTCTCCGAGACATTGCCCTTATTTTGTAAATATTACAATTACCCCCCTTAAAGACCCCTCCCTTATAAGACCTCATTTTGGATGATTTTTAAACGGTCTTATAAGGGAGGTTCCCCTGTACCCTCCTCCACTATAGCAGACTGGTGATGACCAGAAATCAATATGTGTGTTTTTTAATCATGCTTTAGCCATAAACATAATCAAGACACGTATCGTAAATTTGATTTGGTTTTACGTCCTCTCGACCTGGGAAGGCACATATGGGACATTTAATCAAGACACAGCAATAACAGAAAGGTATCTAGAAATGATGTTCTTTCTACAAGTTGATGATTTTGAAAACGTGTTTTGAAATGGTCTTTGAAATCATTGGTTTTTTACTGTAAAGTATATAGACTTGCGCACTACTTGCCAATGCTTCAACAAGCTTTATTTTGTAGAAACATATTACCTGAGCTACCTGCTTTATGTATTTTTTGCATGAACACATGATAATAATAATAATAATAATGATTATTTCTATAGCGCCTAATCTCCCACGGGGGCTCTAGGCGCTTCACAAAAACAATATATCTTACATGAACGGGACATTGTAACAACAAAAACAACAACAATGACAACACACACACACACACACAGACACACATACATGCACGCACGCAACACACACACAAACACACACGCAGACACACACACACACAGACACACCACATACATGCACGCATGCACACACAGACACACGCACGCACACACACATGCACACACACGTATGCACACACACACACATGCATGCACGCACACACACACTCACACTCAGTCGGCCGCTAACACAAAAAGACACACATGGGCGCGAGCGCACGAAATGTGCTGACGCACATATAAATCAAATGAACGTTCTGCACACACACACACACCGCACACACACACGCACGCAACACATTCACATAGCCTGACACACTTAGCGTTTCATACACTGGATACAGATAGGGACAGAGTGGGTAAGGATGGGGGGTGGGGGTGGGGTCTTTAGGAGCGTTTGGATAGGACAGTTTTTATGGCAGTCTTGAAGGCTGCAGCTGAAGGCAAATGCCTAACACTCGCAGGAAGGCTGCTCCACACAGTTGGTCCCTGAAAGGAGAACGCAAGGTGACCAGCCACTTACTATGGCTAGCCACTTACATGGTTATGTACTCTTACGAACTACTTAATATTGAGTATTATTAGAACCAGCTCTGAATTTGTCTGTACTTAATGTCAGTGGAAAAAGAGAGGCAGTCAGTGATAATGTTGCTGCGCTCTACCTGGTCCTTGTTTTTGTGGTAAGGTTAACTCTCCTGCTGCCACAGACTCAGATGTTGTGCCATGACGTTATATATATTACTACTAGCAAACCTACATAGCAGACCTGTTTACTCTACTCTTTTCGAGTAGTATTCTTCTCAATATGGACCTCTACTACTCTTCAAAACTGAAAATAATGCTCTTTAATTCTTGATTACTACTCATTTTCAGTTAACATTATTTGATGGTTTAATGAATAAAACTACACATTTTGCACCCACATGACTACTCATTTCAGCTATCCAGACTACTCAATACTTGTGTAGGGGGTAAACAGGTCTACTACTCGCTACGCTTCACATGCATGCATGCACGCACGCATGCACGCACGCGCACACGCACACACACACACGCACGCATGCACACACATTTAGAAAGTTACTTTGCGGAGGTTAGTAAGAACTGAAAATACTTGGCGCAAGAAGATTGAACCCCCCTTTTTGCAGTATAAATCTATAAAACGAGTTTACCGAGTGTTTGTCTCGACTCTACGCATTTCATTAAAAAACAAAAATGGTTAGGTTTCAAGTTAATTCAACTCATTTGCAAAATGGGGCAGATTGTGTTCATTTTGTTGTTGAATTTGTTACTGAGGTGTGCTTATTGTTACTGCCATTTGATTGGTCTGTATCTGTGATTTTAATTTAAGTGATTGTTGAGAGATGCCGAAAGCATTCAACTGATTTTGTGCCATGTGTTAAAAGATCATTAGATATAAAAACAACAAAGGACTTGAGTTTAGTTAGAGACTTTATTTTAGCTGAGTTAATGTTACTTATTTCTGATGTTAATTTTTGTTTAGTGTTATTTAATACATGTACTATTTTAGGAGTGAAAACATGCTATTTTTTATATATATATATATATATATATATATACGCCTGTGTGCTCTTTAGCATATTAATCCAGAAATCAAACAAATCAGTAATTAAAATGACTGTATATGTAATTTGATAATCAGGGTGCTATGTCAAATGTACTGTAAATTCCTATGTAAATGATGTGTGCATGTGCGCGCATATATGTGTGCGTGTATGCGCGTGCGCATGCACTTCAGTGCCTGCATCCATGTGTGCATGCATGCATGCATGGTGTTTTATCCTGTGATAAGAGATTTGAAAAAACAAGCCAACAGCGTAAATTGATTTACAAAATGCTATGGAAAATACAGTGCATGTACATAATATGCAAATGGTGTGTGTGTGTGTGTGTGAAAGTCATAATCACAATTTTTATGTTCAGATGATAAATCCATCCTTAGCTGCCCGAATTCATTTCGGGCGAACGCGTGATCGGCCGAAACGAAAAAAGTCAATTAGTGATCTTTTCCTTTTCGCCCCGAACAAACAACGAATCAATTGATCGCCGAACAAACAACGAATCAATTGATTGCCGAATCAACAAACAACGAACAAACAACGAATCAATTGATTGCCGAACAAACAACGAATCAATTGATTGCCGAACAAACAACGAATCAATTGATCGCCGAACAAACAACGAATCAATTGATCGCCGAACAAACAACGAATCAATTGATTGCCGAACAAACAACGAATCAATTGATCGCCGAACAAACAACGAATCAATTGATCGCCGAACAAACAACGAATCAATTGATCGCCGAACAGTGGGCTTGTTCCTTAATCTGACCCGAAACGAACTGTGCGGAAGTGTACCTTTGACCCCCAACCTCATAGCGAGGCTCCAAAGCCTACTTCGGTAAACATGTAGGCTAGGCGGGAGTAGGCCTAGGCCTAAGTCTAATCCCCCCACTCCCTTAAATTTCTGCATCTCGTCTATAGAAAGAAAATAACCGAGAACTAACATTTTGTTTTTTGGTTCTTTTCAAAAGGGGAAGTAATAGCATTGAATTATCTTCATATAATAAATGATGTGATGATGACAGATCGATGAACAGGCCTTTGGTCTGTTCCGTGTTCCGTGTTCGTGCTGATCGAGTGATCCAACTCTCTTGTTCACAAAACTGAAAGAAGCAGACTTTGAGGTTCGTAAACATGACGAGGGTGACAAAACTACATCTTTGCATTATGCTCTAGGCTAACATCTAACGGCAAGAAAGAAAAAGAAATCGGAAGAAAAAAACAAGGGCGTGTTTTGGATAGATCACTGATCTAAAAATAAAGATCAGCGACAATTTTTTTTCCTTCAAGTATGAAGAGTTCTCGTGTTCGGCCGAACACGACATGTGAACGAGATTCGTGTTCGGCGAGCAAACCAACGGCTGTTCGGCGAGCATGTTCGCGGGCTATTAAGGGAAAACCCGGTTCGGACGAACATTTCTGTTCGCCGAACACCGATTCGGGCTGTTCACCGAGCAACCGTTCGGCCAGCTAAGGGTGGCTTGTACATTGAATAAGCAATACAAATTTGCTGTGTGTGTGTGTGTGTGTGTGCGCGCGTTCTGGGAAGGGGAAAACTACAGGGAGCTGCCGGCAGCTACTAATTTTGCACACATTCACCCCCCAGCAAGCTGGGAACTAGCTGACGCTAGACAATCTATAAGGCAATGCCCAGGCCCCAACCAAAAAGACAAAACGAACATATCCCTAAGTTGGGTCAGTGGGTGGATGCCTCGTGCCTCCATACGGGGAGCTAGATGACGCCCGCTCCCTCCACGAGTCTCTCCCCATGTGGGGTCTTTCATAAAACAAATAGTCCCCCCACCTTCTGGAAGTTCTGTGCTTGTAACTTCCTCTATTAATCCGCCACTCTCTTTGACTCTTGCCTTTTCCCTTTCCTTTCTGTCATTTACCTTATTTCTGACTTGTTGGCCCATTCTCCTGCCTTAAAAAACCACAAATCTTCCAAATAATTGTTCTCCTTTGAGCTCCTCCGAAATTGGAATGTGTTGGCTGTACGCAGCGGGGAGACCAGTGAAAACTGAAAAACCGGACACATACGTACCTTACCCATTATGGCCATATGGCCTGGGAACGCAGAAGAAGTAGAAGATCCCTTACTACAGGGGTAAAAACAATAGGGCATTTGCCACGAGTGTTCGTTCTCTATACTAGACTACTAATTTGCCCGAACTCGTTCTGCCCGAGTTACGCTGACCTTTCTAATTCAACTCTCTAAATTCAACTTGGTGAAATTCAAGGTCGCCCTCACGTGGCAAATGCCCTATTGGAGGATGGGATGGAGGGACTGGAGTAGGGGGGGGGGGGGGGGCGTTGGTCACTATGTTAATAGCTCTCGGTATTTGAAACAAATCGAAGATTTGGGTTTTCTCCCTTGACGGAGATTTGCACCAGGGTATTGTTCTTCACTTTATGGTAGCAGGAAGGTCGTTGGATCTGTGAAAGCAATTTGTCCGCTGACAAATAAAGCTGTCCTGTTCTTCTGCGTCAAAGAGCCGTTGACACATTCTTTTTACTGCCATTGCAGAGAGGGTGTGTGTGAGAGAGAGGGAAAAGAGAGAGAGAGAGACAGCTGAGCCATGGGAAAAAATTCTTACTAAAAATGCCAAGGAAGGATGCGAGGCTGCTAAATTGTAGTTCACACACACACACACATAGACACACACACCTAGACACACACACACACCTAGACACACACACACACCTAGACACACACACACACCTACACACACACACACACACACACCTACACACACACACACACACCTAGACACCCACCCACCCACCCACCCACCCACACACACACCCACCCACACACATACACACACTGACGATAAAGTTTCACATCACATTTTACTGACAACGCGCTCTTTTTGACATCCTCGGTCTTTCTTAGGTTCCAAAGATGCGCGCTTATTGGACAAAACATTGCGCTCTTTCTAGCTTCATTGTTTGGGCGCGCGCTTTTAGAGAGTAGGTAAAACGCGCGCTTATGGGATGCACCCCAAAATGCCAAGGAAAGGAACAACGTGAAGTACGTCATGCTTTTCTCTTTCTTTAATCTGATTCTAGGACACTTTCCCCCTGGACTTTTTCCCCCGGACTTTTCCCCCCGTATCTCTTTCCCCCTAGGACACTTCCCCCCCCCCGGTACTCTTTCCCCCTAGGACACTTTCCCCCCGGTACTCTTTCCCCCCCGGACATTTTCCTCCCTAGGACTTTTTCCCCTGGGACACTTTTCCCCCATAGTATCACTGATTGGTGTATCGCGAGAGCTAGAGTGCATGCCTGCACACACATACACACAACAGATGAGTGAGAGAGAGAGAGAGAGAGAGATTGCGTGTCATGTGTGTGTATGCTTGTACGTATGCGAAAGAGTGTGTGTGTGTGCGTGCATATAAGTGCTTACTGAATTTTTTATGACAATGAAGGGTCCGTTGTTGGGAACAAATAAAACTTTTAACATCATAATGAAGAGTATATCTGTGATTGAACAATATGAAAGCGAACTTTGATTGTTACTCTCTCTCTCTCTCTCTCTCTTTCTCCCTCTCTGGTGTATGCAAGTCTCTTTATACACCAATCAATGATACTGATAATATCGGGGAGGGGTGGGTGGGTGAACGGCGGTCTCGGAGGTGGGAGGGGGGAATAGTACCGGGGGGGAAAGTGTCCTGGGGGGAAAGAGTCCTAGCGGGAAAGAGTTCCAAGGGGGAAAGTGTCCGGTTACCCTTTAATTTACAGCTACCTGTCTCAACATGAAAGTGTCACTGATCAAGAAGGACTCTTGTCCCCTGTGGGGATACCGGGGGTGGTGGGGGGTGGGGGTGGGGTGTTGTCTTTAGTGCAAATAGTTCCCCCACTTTCTGGAAGTTCTGTCTATTGTTTTGTTTTTATAAAAAAATCGGGAATTTACTGGTGTTGCACAGACTGCCTTCGGGCATTGCCTCCAGTCTTCTTCTTCTTCTTCTGTGTTCCAAGGCCATAATGGGTAAGGTACGTATGTGTCCGGTTTTCAGTTTTTCACCATCTCTACATCTACTAATGTCCATTATGTGTGTTCCAGACCGGAGGACGTTAAACAGATTTACTACTGGATGGAAGTTCTGTGCTTCTAACTTCCTTAAATCTTCCACTCTCTTTGACTCTGCCTTTTCCCTTTTACTTCCCGACTGTCGTCTATGACTATCTTTGTAGGTTAGGTACATGATAGTCACAGAGGCGTCTCGGTGAAATTCGGGTTGCTCCCACCTGGAGAGAGCGTCACAGCCAGAGGCGCGCCACCCAATTTATTATTTTTGCATGCGATTTTTGTGTGACTGATGATGAGGAAGGAAGGGGGGGGGGGGGGGGGGGGGGGGGGGGGGGAATGGGGGGGGGGGGGAGGCGGGGTGGGGCGGGGGGGGGGGGGAAAAAAGGGGGGGGGGGGGGGGGGGAACAAATGACAGCTTTTTCGTTCCAACTGAGCTTAACGTGTGCTGAGTATATGGGCACACGGGACCTCGGTTTATCGTCTCATCCGAAAGACTCCACGTTCAGACGGCAAGGCCTAGTGCAAAGTGAGAGGAAAAAATCCCCTGTACCCAGGTTCAAACTGGGGTTTACTTGACACGAGGCGAACGCGTTACCACTGTGCCACTCTACACTCTAACCGGTCCATTCTCCTGTCTTTGTTCTAGAATTTATTACAGAGATCTTCCTCCAGCCGAAGACAGACAGACAGACATGATTGTGCCTAATTAACTGTCTGTCTTAGTTAGGCGCATAATGGCAGCATGACACATCTGCGCTCATAATTGACAGGGAACTGAGCTATCAGTGAAGAAGGACCCTTGTCTCAGAGAGAGAGAGAGAGAGAGAGAGAGAGAGAGAGACTGATACAAAGAATTAAACACCTTCAGGCTTAAACGTTTTTAAAGCAAACATCTCCCCGTGGCGATACCGGGGGAGGGGGTCTTTTGTACAAATAGTTCCCCCCACCTTCTGGAAGTTCTGTGCTTGTAACTTCCTCTAATCTGTCACTCTCTTTGACTGTCTTTTCCCCTTACTTTCTGTCATCATCTACTTACTATCTTTCTGGACTTGTTGGCCCCATTCTTAGGGCACACCCTTTGGGTTAGTTAGTCTGTTATAGTCCCGTCAACAGCTATGGGAATCTCAGGACTGTCACCGCATACAATTCGACCACATATGGTTTACATGATTTTTTTAAAATTGACAAGCAAAACATATACACCAAATAAAATGAACATGAATGACGGCAGCAACAAGCTTAAAGCTTATAGTGTCAACCACATATAACAAAACACACATCAATGATTCTTAACAACGTCCCAAAACCCCGAAAACAACAACAAAAATAAACAGCACAATTCACTATAGTTGAGAACCGGTTCAAAAATCCGAACCGGTTTTACACCGGTTTTCCTTATTCGAACCGGTTTTGTCGAACCGGTTTTTTTAAAATAAAACCAGTACTCGCATCACTAGTTTCACCTATGCAAACACATATTTATTTGTCAGAATATTCACACACACACGCACGAACGCGCGCACATACACACACACAATAAAGAAACTTAGGACATACACACACTCAACTTAACACTCAGTCAAAGGCAAAGCCATACACCACCACAAACTAGAAACAGCTAGTCTTGGTTTACAAACACCCAATCTGTGTTATTCCTCGAAAAGAATGCGTTATTCTAAGAAAAACTTACTTTCAGTTTGCAGTTAAAAACCCGGTTCACATCAACTCGAACCGGTTTTTCGAACCGCGAAAGCGTAGCACCGGTTTTTCGGTTCAAACCGGTTTTTTCCCCCACCTCTACAATTCACGACATGGCATCTCCACCATTGTACCCTATTGGCCACTGCAACTAGGCTTATTAACGCCCTTGAAGGCAAGAGTTAATCCCTTGTTGATCAGTCTCCTAAAGGGCATTCACTCTTGCAAAAGGCAGCCATTAAGTGGCCTCAAATAGGGTTATTGGCAAGAGTTATGCCCTTGTTGATCAGTATCTAAAAGGGCATTAATTCTTGCAAAAGGCAGCCATTAAGTGGGCCTCCAAAAGAGTTATTGGCGAGAGTTATTCCCTTGTTTGGTCAGTACTCAACCATCTTCCCCCACCCACCAAGGGCATTCACTCTTGCAAAAGGTGTTCTTTGCAGTAGCCAATAGCTCATAATTTCACACAGTGTTGGAAACGTTGAGCCACTCTACTCTACTTATCGGATCCAGGTTTTAAAATAAACACCCCAGTAAACAAGGATAACAAACACATCCTAGTAAAAACATATATAAAAGGCCATATATACATATATGCACTGAACAATGGATAACATGTACCCACGCAAGTGCGTTGGTTAACAACAACAAAAGTGAACACACAACAACTAACAGTTTTCTGGAGAGAAAAACCCCACCCAAAACAACATGTACTTTAGACCCCACCCCTATCCCCGGTCACCTTTACAGCCCTCAATCTTGAAGTCTGCCACTTTCAGTTTTATGAAAGTTATAACCCTGGGCTGATCTTAGTCCTATCTTTTTTATTTCAGTTCTTGAGAATGCCAGAGTGTTGCGTCTCCGTGACTTTTTTGTTGTTGAAAATTTTTCAATGCCAAAATTTGAGGGTGGTGGTGGTGGTGCATGGTTTGGGGGGGGGGGGGGGGGGGGGGCTTAAAGTACAGGATAGTCCAGTCTTCTCTTACTTTAAACAATGCAAGACAATCGCTGTTCAAATAACTCAACACCCAGCACGATATCTGCTTAATCCTTTTGTAACTCGATCTCCACCCCCCACCCCCAACCCCCGACTCTATATGTTTCGTATTTCCTTTTTTATTCAAATTAAAAGTAATCTTTCCTACCGCCTCACCCCAACTTCACACCCCCCCCCCCCCCACACCTCACCCCCCCCCCCCTACGGTTTTCTAAGCCCCTCATATTATATTACTAATCTTGCACTGCCCCCATTTCTCCCTCACTCCCAACCCACTTACACACGCAAACTGCCAAACTGCGAAGGAACGCAACATCTCGAAATTATATATATCCACGCGCACGTACGCACGCGCTCGCACACACACTGCGCACACACACACACACATTACACACACACACAATACACACACACACGCACGCACGCACACACGCACGCACACACACACACACACACACACATACACACACACGCGCACGCACGCACACACACACACACACACACACAGAGGAGGGCAGGATGAAAAAAAGCCGCTTTGTTAGCTTATTCTTTAACCCTCAATAAAGATGATTTTGACGTGACTTGACTTGACACACACACACACAAAATACACACACACAAAACACACACACACACAACAGGATAAAAGAGGATTAGGTAACATTTAACACCAGGAAAAAGAATGTATCGGCCAAAGACCCACCAGACACATGAGTGAAAATCACAGGTTTCACGTGTTTTCCCTCTCTCGCTGGTAAGAAATCTTATTTTGACCAGGTGTGACTCCCATAAGTATTCCCCCTTGCATGAAAACGAGACAGACACACTGACGCACCACGATTAAGTCCCTTGGTTTTTTTCTGGGTAGCCGTGACCCACATATAGAAATGCCCCCATGTTCAAATTGAGGCTGCTCTTTAAAATGATGTTTCGCTTTCAATTTGGGGACATTTGCATGGGAGTCGAACCTGGTCAAAACAAAGATTTCTTACCAGCTATAAAGAGGGAAAACACGTGAAATCCGTGATTTTGACACGTGACCTGGTGGGTCTTTAAAGAGCAGCCTCGATCGTGTATGGGGGGGGGGGGGGGGGCAGACTGTATGTGGTTCACACCTACCCAGAAAAAAAACCCAAGGGACTTAATCCATCCGGGTCAGTGGGTCTTTAAGAGGATTAGGGAAGGAAAACAATGAACGTAGGAGGTACTGAATGTTGACAGCTTGTTTGTCTTTCTCTGTCAGTCTGTCTGTCTGTCTGTCTGTCAGCGCATGACTATGAGAGAGAGAGAGAGAGAGAGAGAGAGAGAGAGAGAGAGAGAGAGAGAGAGAGAGAGAGAGAGAGAGAGAGAGAGTGTGTGTGTGTGTGTTGATGCTTTATTGAACTGATTGTATTTTGTATTGCGTTCTTGGTTGGGGTGAGTGGTGGTGATGGTAACGGTGTGTGTGTGTGTGTGTGTGTGTGTGCGTGTGTGTGTGTGCGTGCGCGTGAGTGAGTGTGTATGTGTATGCGCGTACGTGCGTGCCTGCGTGTATGTGTGGGTGGTGTGTGGTATGTGTATGCCTATTTTGCATGTGTGTGAGCGATTACTTGTTTTTGTTGTTGAATTTCTTGCTTTTAATTTTGTTGTTGTTAAGCGCATAGAGCTCCACATTTGGTGGAGGAGTGCGCTATGTAAATGATTCACTATTATTATTATTATTATTATTATGAGGGCAAAAGCAACTCGAGGGCGAGCTGGACGACATAGAGTCCTCAATCAAGCGTTTCGGCCCAGAACTTCCTCATACACTCTCTAATATTGGGGGGGGGGGGGAGGGGGGGAGAGGGGGGGGCGCACCCAGGTTATGACTGGGTGACTTTATGGTACCATCGAAAACGTTTTGTACAATTTCTTTTTAGCGTTCATCATATCCCGTTGTGTCAAAGAGTCACAGTGTCGGGTCTTTCTTGGTTTTTGCAGGATCGACCCACTATCTCTATCATTAATTTATACACTTAAAGATGGTCTCGTACGGACTTGTACCCGGTCGGAGAACGTGAAACCTGTTTTCTTGTCCTCTCTGTGTCCGTCAAAGATTCGAGATAATAAAAGTAAAATAGTATGCCCTTCTTTTTGGACTCTTTTTGAAATAGTAGTTAACGAAATGGAACGTTGCGGTTTGGTTGCGAACATTGACATAACTCTGTCCTCTCTGTCTATGCATAGGATTTATTAATTTTAAAAAATCGGGACTTTACTGGTCTCGTACTGCCTCCGGGGCATTGCCTCCAGTATTGTTCCCACCATATTTGTATTTACAAATGTCCCATATGTGTCTGATTCAGACCGAGAGGACGTAAAACTCCATTTTCTCTCTCTCTGCATAGGACTTGTTAAATATAACGCCTGACAAAAGAGAAAACAATGGCGTGAAATAAGGGGGGTGCGTGTATAGGAGTGCATGGGGTGGGGGGGGGGGGGGGTGGACGTGCAGGCGTACCTATGTTCGTGTCAATCACTCGTGCAATTGGCGTGTAATTATCTTAGTCATCCGAAAAGTAGGCTACAACAGGATTCAGTGTACATAGGCCTACTATTTAATCCTTTCACCGCCAGCCATATTTCAGCCAAAAAATGTTCATTAAATTTACCTGGGTAGGGAACAAAATCCATCTGCAGTATTGGGGGTTCTTCTGTGACATATATGAAATAAGGTCTATCCTTACTTCCCAAAACTAAGACAATAGAGTCTTTGGATAATAGACCACAATTTGACGGCTTTTAGTGACATAGGTGTTAAATGACTGTGGTGCTAAAATGCGACTTTGGCGGTGAAAGGGTTAAAGGACTACACAACCCGGAACCCAACCTCCGGTTTTTCCTACTTCCAACTGAAAGCAGTTGTTAAAACCAACGAAATCAAAACCGACGTTAATTCCGAAACCAAAACCGACTCTATCTTGTTCTTCTTTTTTCTTAACCCTTTCACCGCCAGCCATATTTCAGCGAAAGAATCCCATTAAATGTACCTGGGTAGAGATCAAAATCCATCTGCAGTATTGGGGATTCTTTCTGTGACAGATATAAAATAAGGTCTATGCTTACTCCCCAAAACTAAGACAATAGGGTCTTTGGATAATAGACCCTATTTTGATGCCTTTTAGTGACATAGGTGCCTTTTAATCACTGTGGTGCTAAAATACGACGTTGGCGGTGAAAGGGTTAAAGGACTACACAACCCGGAACCCAACCTCCGGTTTTTCCTTCTTCAAACTGAAAGCAGTTGTTAATAATGTAATGGGGTGGTAAGGGGGTAAAGGGATAAGGATAGGGAAGAGTTGATGAGGGATAAGGATTGGAGGGTGAAGATAGGCACACTCCGCACAGACCAGGAACATATAGAGGAAACCAGACAGTTGTTTGACTGTTTATTTACTAGGAAAGACTAGAAAGACAGTGCAGCAAATACATCCTGCAACAATATAAAATATACACACATAAATATAAACAAGAAATAACAATGATTAGGTATGACTGTAGGCCTTGTGCCATAGCACTCAATGTTAAAATAACATGAGGTAATAGACAGTCACAGCAGTGGAAGGAGCTCACTTTATGACTTAAATGGCATGATTAAACTGACACTGACACAAGCCTAGTTGGGGTTTGGAAACATAACAGAGGTCGGTTTTACCTGACCCTATGCTTGCTAAACCCATACACAAACATTTGAGTTCATGTGAGTTAACCCAAACCAAGTATTGTAACACTGACATCATCATCTGCTGTTACTAAAAATAGACTACACATCAAAGTAGGCTGATCAGTTTTACTAGGCCTAGCACACACACCTAGGCCTATGAATGAAACTATTGCCAAGTAGGCCTACACCATAGCATGGTATAAGCCTAGATCAATAATATTAATGACATGGAAAAGAGCAAGTTAATAGTGTTAATAACGTAAAAATGAGCAAGTTAGGCCTTTAAACAATATAATGTAGGCGAAGTGCCCTTTCATTGCTTACACATAGTAAACTGACGTCACACACGAGTGGGGTGTGAGGATAGACCAGAACGATCGGAATGTTCTAATTTTCAGTCTCTCAACATAAACTTTGGCCTAGTGCCGTTATATTTATGAATGAACTGACGTCACGATGGTTCAGTGACGGGAATAGCAGTGTACAACGGCAATGCCTAAACAACCGTTAACAGCAGTGTTGAAACGGCAGTGTCTAAGCAACCGTTAACAGCAGTGTCTTTTGTGTGTTGATCTAGATAATCACATAGAGTCACGGCAAACTCGAACGTCATTGGTTCGGTAAAAAGTAAACAAAGTTGGACTTCCTACTGTTAACAAACATAAAAATACATCTAAGCATATCTCAACCATCAGTACTTACAGTAGTCACTGTATATTCACATCAGCAGCATGAATGAGAAGGCAGGCCGAGATCGAGCAGACGATAATCTATAAGTGACAAAATCTAGTGCTAAATTATTAATTTGTTGATTGAAAAAGTGTGAACCCAGATTTTGGGCACTTTTTATATATATGCTCGAGAGCCGGACCGCAAGGACAGCAGTCGCTGGATGTAGCGAAAATGGCTCTGTGGGTGGCGAGAGTGACCAGATCTGTGTTTGTTTGGTTTAGTCCAACACAGATATCTATGCCACTAATAATTTAAACCCTGGCATGTTGTACATGAGAAGAAAGAGGATGAACTAAGCTCTATTCTGACTACTAATATAATAAGGAAATCTAACTATATAATATAATAATTATGAAAAACCTTGTATTTTAGAGCCCACTGAAACAGGTTCAAGCTACTAAATAATTAATTTATCTAAACTCATACCACATTACACCGATCTTTCATAATGGATTAATACACTAAAATAAGACCTTTCTATACATATACTATGTCACTATGTTGGATGACACAGTTAAAATATAATTAACATTCAATGTCCAGTAACAAAAATAAGCTAGCCGAAAAACCCGGTTTTAGGACTGAGTCGACACGACACGGTGGTCAGACAAACTGTGACGTTGACACAGCGTCGGTGTAGCTTTCGTTAATGTTCTGATTTTGACGTCAAATAAAGTAGCTAATTTGTTTGTAGGACATTGAAAGAGTTGTTTAGTAACAAAATTATGAAAGGATGGCTTTGATAAAATAGGTTTTATAAAGATAAGAGGTGACATAACTTGGCCGGTTAGATTGCCGGTTTTTAGGAGAAATCAGCCATTCAATGGCTTAATTAACAAACTAATAAAGTGATTGGCATAACTACAATAAGATTTTATTATTGGAATGACAATCAAATAGAAGAAAATGGCTAAATTATAAGTTTATTATTACTACTAGTTGGCCTGAGATTTGAGGGGAGGCCGTTGGAGATTTGAAAAGCCGGGTCGCATGATACGATTTGAAAAGCGACGTCTAAAAATAGATATGATGTCATATAGCGAGGCGCGCGCGACTTGAAAAAAAAAGGGCCTAGGCACACTTGTATGCTAAATAATATTGCGTGACAGGTAGGCCTTATGAAATACGGCACACTGTCACAATAATAATAATAATAATAATAATATAATAATAATAATAATAATAATAGTACATTTGTATAGCGCTTTACCTCAGATGAGCCCAACGCGCTTAAAACCAACGAAATCAAAACCGACGTTAATTCCGAAACCGAAACCGACTCTATTTTGTTCTTCTTTTTTCTTAAAAAAACCAAACCCACACCAAACGACCCAACCATTCTTTTCTTTAAAACAAAAATAAGGCCAGAGTCTTTACATACGCACGTAGCGTGCTATTAATGTATCACATGACAACACGAAACGACAAATTGTTAAGATCAAGCCCCTGATCGCATTTCTGCGCAGGACAGCTGATGGATAGGGCGGACTTGTTCTGGACGGACGATCAAGACAGAATATCGATTGATCGATCAATACAGAATATCGATTGATCGATCAATACAGAATATAAATCGATCAAGACAGAATATCGATCTATATAGCTGCGCGATCTATCAATCAACCGTGTGCGCAAAATCGGTCTATGTTTGCGC